>JAKKPZ010000017.1:600000-1064272 GCA_022814885.1 Ditylenchus destructor | reverse complement strand
TTCCATTGCTTGGAAGGATTTCTTTGCCGCTTGTAAGAGAAGATGCAACTCCCACAACTCGTATTGTTGTTGTCGAGCACCGTCGATGAGATGATGTTTGATTATGCGTTTTAAATCGAGCTGAAATTATGCTATAATACATTCAAGGTAAAATGAAAGTATGTTAAAACATAACTGCGTAAATTGCCGGCTATAAGCAAAGTCTATTTGTAAACGCATTAAAATACCTCTTTGTCGGATGCATGCGATGATGCAGCCTCACATTTGCGCGCCTTCGATGATTTGCGCGACCTTGATCTACTCATCTGAAATTGTGAAACATTCAATATCTCTACGTTCGTTCCAATCTTATGTCGTCAAACGGCGGAAATTAGGACCGCGTCTGGCCGAGGAGAAATATTTAGGAGGCAATTTTGGGAAACTTATCAGCAATCAACCCCATATGCTGTTTTGACAAAAAGGTTGTCAGTTGCTTTAAAAGGGTTAAAAAAGCAATGTTAGCGTACATGTTAATAAATGGTGGTAAAATTGTTTAAATAATTAGTAAATAAGTAATACGATGAGCTTTCTATTATTCTAAGAGCTGGTTCACCAGATTTGGTAGGTAGCTAGGGTGAAGATGGTTTTTACCCAACGCTTTGCCGAAGATACGTGATCCGTGAAAGTTACGCATCTTGGTCATGCGTGTACCATGATGGACTGTTTTTCATTTTATACATCAGTCTAGTCAAGTTGTATAATTCAAAATAAACTATGATATTCTGATGGTTTTGAGCACCGTAGACCACTGTTACGCTCCTTCATTGTCAAGTAGATAATGCCTATTGTAAACTCTTCCTTTGTTTTCAAAGAAAGTCATTCCCAAGTTGATTGTGCTGGAATCAAATGTTATTAGCATACAAAAAAGCTCCAACTTTTGAAACACACGCTACGTATCATATTACATTACATAATAGCTGGTAGTGTCTATTGTTGTAATCATCACGCTTCGAGAAAGTCATATCCCGGGCATGAACATGGTTTTCTCGAAAGAAGCATGATATTGATGTATGTCTGGCACTGTGTTAAAAATAGTTTTAAAATTTTATTTATTACTCTATATTATATCTGCATATGACAACAAAATTGTACTTATATCGCTGAAGTGAATCACATATAAACAAAATTAGAAATCAGACCCGGACAGATTGATCATTGGCTTCCAGCTGGATTTTATTTGTAGAGAGGTATATGTTGTGTGGCGCAGATTCGACTGTCTATAAATTATTCGTTTGAGAAATTAATAATTCGGTAATTAGTACCAAATCACTCTTTTCATCCTCCAATTCGTCGACTCGCCGCACTTTGGGAGATGATGACGCAGGCGGGATACTAATACGGCGGTTCTTTCCAGTTTTTTCCGGCTTCTTCCCACCGCCTTTACGCTTACTTATGTGCGGATTGTCCTGATCTGAAAACAAAGCATACTTTATGGCTTATTTCTGTGCGTCTGATAAGAAATTTTTGTATAAGGTATCATAATAGCCTTTTACAAGGTCAGCACAGCCGTAAAACACTAGAATCACTTATTTTATATATCGCATAAAAATCATGTGTAGGGTATCATGATTAACATGATTATCATTTCATGTGTAAATAATCTTTCCAAACATTTCCAGAAATTACATCAGCTATAGGTGATTTTCACATGAAATGAAATGTCAATTGTGATAACCTATCCATCATGTTGACAAGTAGACTGTAAAGGTAGAGTGTAAAGTAAGTAAGTGCCCTATAATAACTGGAATAAAATCAAGTATCAACAAATTTTTTGTTTGCCTATATAGGGTAGACATTATAGGCTTTTAGGCCTAACTAAAAGTGTAAATCTTTCCCAAAAAGAGTTGCGAATTCAAAACGGTTGCATAGCTGAAGGACTAGAAATGTAGTAGATCCATAATTTCGGAATAAAGTGCAAAGAAAAACTAACACAGATTTTTGAGCTTATACATCCGCAGCTGTGTGTATACCCGTTTGAGTTCTGCGCGAATGTCTTCAGGATTCATGTCTACAATGGGTATTTCCGCGAAGTCGACAGTTCCGTTAATGAGGTTATCGCGTAGTTTGGCCAGTGAGGGGTGTGCGCGACCGCTGTTACCGATTCCGCCACCCGATATAGTCAACGTGCGTCGGCTACTCTCGGAGCTTACCTGTAAGTATTGGAGTAAATAAAAATGTCTGATATTAATAAAAATCATAGTCCGCAAAGCTATATTTGAACGCATTTAACTTATACAACAAAAACAGTAAGAAACGTTATACAAAGGTTTATATTATGTTGAATCTGAATTGCGAGCTTTAAAGTACTAATATCAAGCTATGGGTATCTTCTATAGGTCGCAACGAAATAAATTCTACCGGGTGGAAAAGTTTAAGGCCGGACATCTTATAATCTAATAATCGGAATCATGGCTTTTTAAATAGGCATAATCTTTCTAGTTTAAGTCTCGGTAAAGTAGACCAAATGTATATTATCGTAAAGCAGTACCAAGAATTTCGGCGTAATTATGGCACCTATATTAATGCTGATTGTCAAATGAATTTGAATTATTGTAGCAATAAATAATGCGTCGTTGCTGCCAGTATTGTTTAGCGAATACCTAAAATACAATCATTAGTAAATTATGTAACAGGAAGTATTAAAAACTGAACTCACCTAACCAAATTTATGGACAGCGTCACTACTGCCTCAAGGCATACCGCCAAAGTGAATTGCCACCTAAATAATTTTCATACGTCTTTGTGTGAGCATAAAATCAATTAAGTGTGTTTAAGCCTTAACCTGACAAGCCATACTGTCATTGTATATGATATGATATAATTTGGGAAAACTGAGTGAATATTATTTGTAAGTTCATGATTCAGATCCGAATTTTTCATTAACAATTTGACTAATATAAAATGTCTCTGTTTTAAAATGTTAACAGGAGCGAAATTCTATACACTTTTGGTTTTGAATACCAAAAGTAAATCGGTTTTCTAATTAGGGATATGAATTTTATATTTTCTCAAAGAACCCCGCACCGACTAACGATTTAAGAATAAAGACTGACCTTTCAACCCAACTACTACTCCTAGCTTTGTAACAAAGGCGCATGCCATAGAGCAAAATGGTTAATTCGCATCCTGCCCACATCTAAAATCGCGCAATAGTAATAGCAAAAATGTAAATAAAAGCACTTACGAATTCGAACCTTCCCATCGGACACTGTGGCCATGAGTTTTCCCATATCTCACGGTCATTTGATGAACTTACAGTCCATACAGCAAGGGCTATAATGAGAGTGTGTAAGTATGAATGCTCATCATTTTGTCGTATACGACTTTGATTTTGCAGCAAATTTTTGATTAAATATTCTTACTCCATAAGAAATGCTCTTTGAAAATTGTGTTTCATGAAAATAAAATAGAACCATAACATATTAATTAAGTAATCTATATAAAATTTTTATTTAAAGAATGTCTTAACCAACCAATGAAAGTGAAGAGCAATACTAGAACCAATATTTTGATCAAGTCATGTTCCCTGACAATAACGTGATAGGCCTTGCGCACTCGATATTCTTGCAGGTTCCTATAAATTTACCTTATTATGAAAATTATAGATATGATAGCAGTACAACTTCTGTCAAGGGGTATGAATTTGGGTACGTTTGAGCATCCAACTCCCATCGGGTCCCTCTAAGTTGATTGGTGAAGCTCCGTGTCCCCCCCCCCCCCCAGCAGAATAACACACTTTTTGAGGCTCCCGGACCCCAAACTCGCGAGAACCCCCCCCAAAAAAAACCCATGATTTTAGGGGGGGGGTTATCAATGTCAGAATTGGGTTTGACATACTTGAAAACGTGACATCCGTGTGTCACGTAAAAGGGCAAGTTTCGCGTCGGGGCTCGGATCCGGGCGTGTGATATGTCAATCGCTTCGTCTCGGCGAGCTGAGTCGATTGGTACCCATTTCGCCGGGTACATCGGCGAGTTCCGGGATTTATGGCTTCCGGAAATCCGGAAAATCCTGGATTTTGGCAGGTCACAGATCACGCGTCGGGGCTCGGATCCGGGCGTGTGATACATGAATCGCTTCGTCTCGGCGAGCTGAGTCGATTGGTACCGGTTTCGCGGGGTACATCGGCGAATTCCGGGATTTATGGCTTCCGGAAATCCGGAAAATCCTGGGGGAACATCGGCGCCGCCATGCGCCGAAGCCGCTGGGTGGTCCTATGGAATTCGTATTCTAAGCTCTAAGGGGAATGGATGCTCAAAAACGCGCCAATTCAAACCCCTTGACTGAGGGTTCCCTATGAGGGTACCAACAAGCTAATATTCGAAAAATTTTTGCTCTAGAAAGATGGTCCAATGTAACTTTGAAAATGCTATAACGTTTAAAGCTATATTTTAAGCACTCGATTTACCCATAGAAGGGTTTGTTGCGACATAATTTATATTTCACCATAAAGGATATTTTCATTACTTCATCTAGTTTCGAGTATTTCCTTACAAGAATACGAAAACGGTGGTGCGCTTAGTTGTTGTCTGAGCAAAACTTCTCATAAATTGGCGTCAGAAAATTGTTTGCCCTTGACTGGACAGGACAAGTAGAATTACTAACCTATAAATTTTGAGCAGCACCGATCCATAAAACAGAGTAAATCCAAAGGCACGTAACCATGAGACTATACAACAACTGCTTCGCTCGGCCTCTGCACTGTACCAGTCGAGGAGTGGCTATAATTGCAAAATATACTACTTTGAACTTATAAAAGAGCGTACTATGATGTAGAGAAGTGCAGCGCCAAGGAAAAACGGTTCCATCAAGGCCCACCCACGGGCTTCCTGTTGTTGTCTGTGACGTTCGCGAATCACCAAAACGATCATGAGCACGCTGGCCATGGCAAAAAGAACAGAAATGGCGTAGAAAATACGGTGAAAAGATCGCAAATCTTCACGGCAAAACCTCCGGTCGAGCGAGTTGTTGTCCTCGCAGCCGCTGCAAGATCGAGCCCAAATGCGAAGTTGGCGATGAATCACAGTATAAGAGCACTGAAAATAGAGAATATAGGTCAATAATGAACATAGAAAAATTTTGCGAAGTTTTTGATTTATTCAAGCCTTTTTGACCTTAAAAATAGGTAAGTTTTCACAATTTTATTGTCTGATATTTCATTGTTTCAGGTCATGGAACTAGGTTATTTTATTTGATGTTGCTAACACTCAATGTCTGAATTTTCGATTACCAAAATAAATTCATATAACATTCATATCTCAATAACAAAATCTACTATTTTTCCGAATCTTCGATCGGATTATATTTTGGGAATGTGAAATAATTATTTCTTGTTCATTAATTTTTGATGGTTAATAAATGAGTCTTAATAAATAACCGAACCTTTGATGAGCATTGATTGGCAGTTAGTCCACAGGCATCCAGCCTTGCTTCAGCTAACGGAACTTGGAGAAAGGAGTTGGCCAATTTTGTCGGATAAACGGCCACCGGCACCCAATGTCTTGTAAATTCATCACATTGTAGCTGCAGTCCATAAGCGGGTGATGGGTCAACTCTACTGTTGGGAAATACCGCCGGAGTGCTTGTGAAAGAGCTGTTTCTCGGAAGTGCTGAAAACTGAGTGGTTAGAAGTTTATAAATGGACATTTTAGGAATGTTAACAAATTAAGGTTGCATGAAAAAGGTTTCCAAAGTTCTACAAAAATCTGATGCACTGTTACAATGTTTCCTAAAAATGTTTCTCAACTCGCTCATTGCATTAAGAGCCATTGTATATTCTTTCTCACATTTTATGATACTCATCTTGTTTATCGCATGTCTAAGAATATTATCAAATTGTGTTTGTCCATGTTATGTTTTTTGTATTCTTCTCTTATTGTATAATTATCCACACATAATTATAGGTGAGGGATTATCAGAAATTAATCGGAAATCTATTGGCTTATTTATTTATAGAAATTTTCAAAACACAGACAGTTGCCATTTATCATCTTGATGCATGGCTTTGCACTTTGCAGTTGTCAAACAATTAAAATTAATCACGTGTTTCCAAAACACCATATCCCACGTAAATTTTGGCTGCACATTGAAGTGCGCTATGTAGTTTGTACGTGCAAAAGAGATAAATGTTACTTAGCAATTATCTCTACGACCTCGCCTCAATTATGTAAATGAGACTGAATATTATGAGTTGTACCTTTACATAAACATATTAACCCAAAATTACTACTTTTGCGAAATCTGTACTAGCTAAATAAATTTTGAACCACGTCATTACTGAGCGTTTCTTGAAAATTATGTGTGGAATTTTATTATTTTTTGTTTAAAAGAGGTGGTTAAGTGCTGGTTACGTAAACATATTAGTATTGAATGGGATGCATCGACTGTTGTGTAGATGGTTTTTGTAAAAATACGATTAAAGCAGTATTATACCTGACAACTTTGATAAGCTCATAAATGGCAACCAAGTGATATGTAGAAGCAATGCTTTAGGAAAAATGCTATATCACTATTCGTCTTTAGTGATATTTTAAAGATAACTTTCCCTAAAATTTACCGCAAAATACTTACATTTCTCGAGTTCTATCGCGTTAGCTAAATAGACAGGCGTCGAAACGAGCTGTGACAAAAAAGAGTGCACCGAGGATAAGTTCCGTTGCACTTCTCTACTTTGTTGACTTTCGCTTATTAAGCGCTTCACAAGTGACGAATTGAGAACTCGATTGCAGGGCCTGAGAATCTCCAGCTGAGTGAACAAATTCTCGAGAGTGTCGCTGTCAGAATATACACCGTTTCCGTTGGAAGGCACGACCACCTGTGCAGTGGGCAGTGATCTGGCTGGACGAGGGACCCATCTGAAATGAAAATAAGATTAATTAAACCAGAATTCGATAACTCAAAAGCAAAGTATTGCCAATGTTCTTTAAATATTTATTTACTCTCATTTCTACGAAAGCTTTGAAAATATTGCGAAATTGATTGCATTGGGTAAAACTGAAAATATCAGTTTTGGGCCATTAGGACTAAAAGTGTGTATAAAATTATTGTATGGAATAAAGTGAATGCATTATTTATTAATTTTGAATACATCGAAATATAAATATTTTTACCTCAAAAAAGTTATTTTTTGGTTGGAAATTATTTCAAGGAACCCTGTGGAAAATAATTATATTATTTTTCGTTCATACAAAATAATATTTTCTTACCTTTTCACAGTTGCTGAAGTTGCTGACTCACTACCAAGTTCGGATGCGAGTGACACCGAAATGACCGTGGTTTCCAGATTCTCATTGGCGTTGGCTCCAAAATTCAAATTTCCGCCAAAATCACTAGTTTCCTCACCAAAAGACAGAGTAATCAGAAGAAAAGCGACCAAAAGGACCAGCTGCAGCAGACTCGTACCTTTCGAGACAAAGGCAAAATAAGGCATTAGAAGCGCGCGGAATGCACCTTTTTCCTGATAAAATGGATTTTGGCGGTATCCCAAAGGAGGCTGTGACTGGAAGCAGCTGGGTTGGTTTTCTTTGGACTTTGTGTGGATTTGTCTTTCGATTTTCTCGGTGGACGCCTTTTCCGCATCGAACGTCGCTGGTCATGCAATCCTTCCTTCCGATTTTGCCCCTCCTTTTCTGTTATACTTTTGAGTTGGTGCTTTTTGTCCAATAATAGTTCAGATTTTGGACTTTTAAAGATTTAAACAATAACAATTTTAGACGAGATGTTTCTTTTTATGGACAGTATTAGAAGAAAAGGGTAATTATTGATGTATTGCCGAAAACTTGAGAGGCCTTCTTCGAGTCCGTTGTGGGGTCTTAATCTTTTGCTTCAAATGCGGGATTAAACAGGGTGACAATGATAGCGGAATTGATAGCCTTAAAGGGTCTTAGAGTGAGAGCTGGGCCCTATTTTGAGTATTGCATTGTCTGCCGTGGTGGTTGTCAATATGAAGCGCGACGTGAAGAATGGAGATGCTTTAGGCTAGAATAACTAGGCTTTAGACTTTCGGGCTCCTCTTGAATGATAGGCAGTGAGGGACGGCTTGGCTTCATCTTTCGTCTTCCGTTTTGGCCGGAAGCGTCTCCGGTGACCTAAATACATGAGATGAGTATAAGTGAGATAATTATATATTAAAGTATAAAAGGATAATTTAGACGTATAATATCACAAGCGACGTAATAAATGCATGATCTCGTTGGGAAAGGCCGCGGCAGTAAACAAAACTCTGGGAGGTGCGATGTGAAATCTGATGCAAAGCAAATAGTGCGGATTGCGGAATGGCCGACGCAGCCACAGCTCGGCAATCCCAAAATTCATTTTCAACTTTTCTGTCCAAAAGCTGAGATTGAGAGCCGTCAAGTTTTTGTACTTTAAATTTTGCCAATATTTGTAGGAAAGATGATTCATCAACATACCACAAAATAGAAAGAAGAAGACAGGATAATTGGACACAATATTGTAGTTAAAGTACAAAAGGATTAGCACTATAATTGGCACGTCGTACAAATAAGATCAATATAAAGAAGAAATTGTATTCATAGAAATTTTATTGTACTCAAACATTTCCACGATATTTACTTTTTTGGTTCTGGCAAGAAAAATATATCAATAAAGAAAAAGTTAATCAAAAATGTGATGTGACATTTGCTTTCAAACTCAGTCCTCCAAGTGACATGTTTTGATTCAGCGGACGGCGATGACGAAAACAGCGGATTTTCCAAAATAAACTTTCTCAAAACAAAGCATGCACCCAAAAATAAACACATTTTCAAAATAAACCAAACTGTAACCAAAAACGGCGAAAGAAACGATTTCCGAAGCAGACGTTTTGGAATTTTGTATTCGAAGTCACAACATAAATGTTTGGTATCACACCAATTCGGGTTTTTGTTAATATTTCGTTCAAGTCCATTTACAAATGCATTAGAAATTTTCCGCTGAAGAATAGTTCGCGACAGAAGAGGAAAGCGGTTTGATGGAAATTTCTAACTTAAAAATTTGCGAAATAATTTAATCCATTAGTCCTTAAACTACAACAATCCTGACGACCGTTTCGCTGAATGAATAAAACAGAAAACAAATGAAATGCGAGAGGGATAAAAATCGAGTTTAAATCCAGTAAGTAAAAATCTGCCGGAAATGTGTGCCCATCAAAAGTTCTTCCACTTGTCTATCCGGGAGAGAGCAACATCGAACATGTTGGCTCAAAGAAAAGGAAAGCACAAGAAATAAATCATCAAAAGCTGCCGGTGGCCCATAAAATAAGCCCTTTGCCGCCACCGCTGCCGTTCCCTTTGGCCTTGCTGTCGGACCGAGTCATTATCCCCGGCCGCAATCTGGGAAACAATGGCCAATCGCAGCAGCCGAAATGACAATAAAACATAAAATACGGCTATTTTTGGTCTTGCAGCAATTTCTGCGCTTCAGGAGCGCATTTCAGAGTGCAATTAGAGGGAATTAGGGGCTGCGGAAAAAAAGCAGTAGCGGTTTATTTATCGCCGTTAATAGGCTCTCAATGGAAATTCCGGAGGTGAAACAATTAGCTGATTTGTGGCATTGAGCCTTTAAGGATTGGGCTTAAGAAGAGAAGAATGCGAGAGTGTTGGGAATCCCTTCCTGGTGTTCACAAAATATGGACGCTGAGAGGTGCGAAGAAGTGAAATGACGGCACTCAAGCAAACAAGCATTAAATTTGGAAACGAGCCCGTTCAAATTTGAATGGCCCGTTCCCTCCCATTGAGCTGTGGGTGTGATCAAATTTTCTGCCAAATTTTGGGGACGCAAAAATGTTTCTTAAAATATCATTTAGCACTTTTTTTTGGCTCGAATTGAAAGCGATCGTTTTCTTAAACAGAAAATGCAACAAGAACTTTGCAGAGGTAAAATGAAAAAGGTTTTCCATTTCCGAATTCAACGACTTTTAGTTTCTTTTTGTTGCGAATTATTTTGGCAAATATCGCAAAGATAAAAAATATCTCAAATTGGTAACATGAATTTTGCGCTGACAAGTCCAGTGAAAAAATTTATGGTTTTTGTAAATTTTCAGTGATTTTGGAGAAAAATTTGTGTTTAAAATTTGACGGTAATCACGTGCATCGCTTTAGGAACTTACATAAATGCTTTAAAAAAGTAATAACTATGCCAAAAATGTATTGATCTTAATTCTCATGAGCTCAAGACTCTCGAGCACAATAGCCATTGAAAATTAAAGCACGCAAAAATCCGCAGCAAAATCGAATATATTAGACCAATCTCTCCTTTCCGGAATAAACAAGAGCCAATTTGCGTGTGAGAGATATGCGTCGGGAAACACTCATTTTAACAATGTCGATAACGGAGCCATGTATCGAAAAATAGGCAACAAGTCAAAACGCCGATTATCCTCAAAATTTAGCGTCATTTTGGAGCTGCTGCGTTGGCCAATCTGAAACGAGTCACACATCGGGTCCGGGATTTACTCTAAGGTTGTGTGGTTGCTCCCATAGCTGTTAAGGGAGCTAGGGATGTTAAAAGTGAGAATTCCATTTGAGCCGAGATTTCGGCGGCCACCCCGACAGCCATCTCTTTGTTGCTCCCTTTGCCTCGAGAGTATAGGTTTGAGGGGCCTGAGTCGAAGGCCACAGCAACCATTGAGAAAACTGGCTAGCGAAAAGCACAGCCGAGTGCGTCGAATTACTGCGGCGGCGACCAAGCGTAAGGATAAGGGCATGGGAGAAGGTTCCGGGCAAAGTGCGCACTATACTCCTGAAAAGCTCAAAGCAGCCTCGACCGGTAAGTCTCAACTTCCACTTTCATCCGTGACTGCTTAGTCAAATGAACAATCCTTCCGCGATGATCAAGTGTTCAAAACCTTTTGTGGAGGGGAAGACTTGTTGCTGGGAAAGACATGGCCGGCATACGCTCCCTCGGCGACCCTTTCACAAGTACCACGACTCTGGATGTCTGAGGAGAGCGCTAGCCAAGGCACCCAATTACAACCTCTCAAGGGCTCAAGTCGCGCTCTGCTATTCTCCGAAGTCTCTCGCTAAAGCCTCTCTTCACTCATTCTCACGCACTCATTCGGGCAAAAATGAGCAAAGTGCGCCATGTTCCTTCCCACTTGCAGGACAGACACTCGACGCTTACTTACGCCGCAGCTTTTACTCTCTTTACAAGAGAGAGTCAAGGGCCACTCTGGTTTAAATGGCGCGGTCCAGTCCCTTTCCGACGGCGATTCTCGCCTTGGCTCTCTTTCGTTTTTCATGTGCACTTTTCCTGTGCCTTCGCGCTCTATACCCTTTAGACTCATTCGCTGCGGTCTGATGTTGGAAGGGTTTCCGCTTGTCTGCGCCGCGGCGACAAGTGAATCGATGGCTGCTCAGTTTGGGCATACAAAGAGTATATTTTTGAGAGAAAAACCCACGCGGAATTATCTCTATTCGTATCCATATAAGGTGGTGGTGAGGCGTAAGCATAGCGTGCAATATTAATATTTGCTTCGTCAGAAGCCATAATTTAAATATCACTTTATTCCCATAAATGGATTCACTAATCAAAGCAACTTCCGAGAATATTAACACAAATATGATTCATTTCATGAGGATATGTTACTGGAATTTATCACATATTTTTTAAATAGCAAACATTTATTATGTTTCACTGCTGTTGACCGCATTTTTAGGAACTGACGCAAAAATTGTTGACACTATTTTTCATAGTCAAATCTGATTTGCACTTTTCCTCTGTTTAGTAGTAGCAGATTGAAGTTAGATCCGTCATGTATTGTTATTCGCCGAGGAAAAATACCCAGTGATAAAAAGTCTAATAGATTGAAATAAGGCGAAAAATGTATGAGAATCACCAAATATATTTTAAAATCGAGAACTTCTTACAGCATGTACCAAAATAATCGGAACGGAACGAAACGTTGGTTGAGAAAGTTTTATTCCAAATTATAAATGGTAGGCAAAATCCATCCTAAATCTGTCTAGACACAAAATATTTATTCAGCAGCACATTTTTCACCCGACTTTATGTGGATTCCTAAAATTTCTCGTCCCTACCATTTCGGCAGGCCGATATTTTGCCTGAGCCAAACCCATCTAACGGTCCATTCAAGGAATGGCACTTTTATTTACAATGATTTATTAAAGACGTTTTCCCGACTGGAACTGACAACAAACGCAAATCCTCTGACAATTTCCGGGCTAAGACTTATTGCTCGACAAAATCGTACGTTCCGCGTTTGTGTCACAGGAAAAGTCTCAGCCGAGGAATTCCCATCGGAACGCGAGAAGAAGCATCAAAAACATCGGGACAAATAATACAAATCTGAGTTAAATAATGCGACCAAACCTTGTAAAGTTATGTTGGCCAAAAATAAGAGAACAAAAATTTATACTCTGTAGACATGTAATATCACAATGTAAAACAGTAAAATCTAACCGCAACATCCAAATTCTAAAGTTTTCACTGAGATGTCTTTTATAACAATGAAATGACAATATAACAACAATACAGCAAATTCAACTATCTTGTTGGATTTGCTTTTGCTAAATTTCTGCCATGTAAGGGTCATGAAAGGAAATTGAACATGCTGCTAGCATAGGCCATCGCTGTAATATTGGTTAGTGATTAGATGAATTAATTAATTAATATCGTAAATACCTTTAACGGTGGGATGAGGTACTGCTTCGAAGGACGTAATTTTCGGCGGCCAAAGTTTATCACCAGTAACGGTTATGAAGGCACCTGGAAATAAAAATTCATAAAAAGCGTTCCAAAATGCTGAATATAATAGACAGGGTGTTTCCGGATCGTGCTGAATTCCAAAAACTTGAATATACCGAAATCTTAGTACGTCTGTCCATACAGTCATTATGAAGCATTTTTAACGCAAGATAAAATGGTTTTATAGTAAATTATTTTAAAGTAAAGAATATACTAAACACTAATAACGGCCGTTTTGTTCCTACATCTTAAACGCCTATTATTACAAGTTGCGAGAGGAGGATGCTTGCAACTTGTTTCAACCGATAGTTTTTTACTACTGTCATTTTAATTTTTTAGTAAAATAGATATCGAAATTTTATCATCTGCTCTTTTCGGAATTGGTGCCAAACGAAATACAGTCAACCCCCGATAACGTTCGTCCCCCGATAACGTTCGCCTCCGAGTCCGGTCCCGAGACGCGAACGTTATCGGGGGTTGACAGTACTATTTAAATTAAAAAGCCCAATCTTGAATATTCAGGGACTAAGTATCTATTTCGGAATGTATCCCCATGGAAATCTTTAAGCTTTCTCTACTACAAATGGTATTATTTGGAACATAATTTTATTTAATTTAAACATTTGCTACATAGTATTTTACCTTTGTTGCCAATTGTATCACAATAATTCGGAGCACTGAAGATTGTGTAACCTAAAGGGGACAAATTATTAATGGCTTCAATGCATATCAGTATCTACAAAGTAACCTACATTTCTTGTCGTGATGTTCCTCGTACCCATCTGGTTTGACTTCGTGGCTTCTAAATTAATTGTAGTATAAAACATGTGTACAATATCAGCTTGGAAAGCATTCGTGAAAATACAGCATGTGAGACAGTGATTTTTATCACTCGAAGTATAGAAAATACAGGAGTTATAGTCGTCGCAAAAAACGTTACTGCAACACTATAATATAACAGATTCTTACCTAACAACATATAAAAGGTCATTGTCTTTGAGGAATTGACGAGTAACATCTGGTCCTGTAGCAAAATCATTAATATTTAAGAAATTTTATTTATAACTGTTGCAGTAGAAAAATTAGTTGGCGTTTTTCTTAAACAAGAAATGGTAAAATTAAGTCTCCGTCGAATTTGATTTTAGATGAATAAACACGAATTAGAAATCTTTTCTCGTAATATTCGGAATACAAAGCTTTATGATTTAAATCCTCACCAAACTGAACTCCGACCCCTCGTTTTGAAGGCGATCTACCATTTGCCTCTTGTGGATCAGACCAGAGCAAATCACACCTGAAAATGTAAATCTGGTAATTAGAATTCTTATCCCATTCGAATTTCAAGATATTTTTTAATTAATCTATCCAAAAATATTGGAATACAAAACATTTTTCATATAAATGCGTGATGGACCGAAAACATGAGATATTTAACTGGCACATTTCCAAAAATAGCCTATGGCTATTGAATTAACGCTTAATTCAATGACCAAAAAGGGCATTTTTAAAGTGAAAAATAAACGCACATGATTCCCTCATCAGGAGGCTGCCGGAATCGAGAAGTGTTAGCAATTTTCTCCAAAGTGATACTATCTTCTTTGAACAGTCCGCCATGACAAATGAAGATCTTTTTGTTGATTACATGGCATAAAGGAAGGTAATTGAAAATTTCTGTGAAGAGTTCAGCCATTTTTGCGTTGTATTTGCTCTTAACTTCACCTTCGAATCCATACATTTTATTCATAACATCACTTTCGTGGTTACCGCGAGACCTAAAATTATAATGTTCATTTTCAATGGTACCTAGTTACATATTTTTGCCTATTATAATTTTAGTCTAATGAACGGTAAAAGTGACTTGCCAACTGAAGGGCCACTGCCAACGACTGCGGTTTTTTTAAAAACTCGCTCATTTTCTCAGAACTCTTTCAGCTTTGTTATTTATTGACTTTGTTATTTATGTAGCTTAGTTTTATTTTCTTGTATCCATTTTTCTCCCAAAACGACAACGTTCACTATTTTTCTGTCTAGTCCCATCATACATTTTATATTGATATCCATTGATCAGAGCCATTTGATAGCAAGATTTTTCACTCATTATATAATAGACATAGTCGTTACTAACAATAGCTACACAAACTGGATACAAACTGGACTGTTGCTTTTCATAGCTATTCTCTTTCGTATTCATTTACAGGGTGACCCAAAAAAAGGAGATTTGTTCAAATGTCTGTAAAATAGCGATATTGAAACGATACGGCGAACGGTTTTTTGTATATTCCTCAGGAGACTTGTACGGTTCTAATAAAAAAAGATCTCCCCAAAATCACGTCGGAAACCTAAAAATCCGAGGGGTCAAAAATCGCAAAAATGGCCATTTTTGCTGGGATTTTTGCAGTAAAACTGAAAAGTCGCGAACCCGCAGACAAATCGTCTCAGACGACCATACCGCTGAAGAAAAAGTTGTTCAGTGAGTCGAATGCTACCCGAAAAACATAATTTCAGCGAGAAAAAATTTTTTTCAATTTTTCATGTTGGACGTTCATATGTACGTTCAATTTATAGGCAAATAGTGTTTTTAGGGGTATTTCGATGCGCTGATTCCGAATCTGCAACAAGTTTTTTGATATCGCATATAAATGTGACATTTTTAGGCAAATAATACCCAATTTTATCCGAAAATGGGATTTATTGGGCATTATTTGCCTAAAAATGACACATTTTTATACGATATCAAAAAACTTGTTGCAGATTCGGAATCAGCGCATCGAAATACCCCTAAAACACTATTTGCCTAAAATTTCGGAACTTTTTAGAAAATCGATTTTTTTAACCATGTGGGGGACCATATGAAACACGAAGCTTATTCTACCTGTCCAAATTCTCGCGGAAATTATGTTTTTCGGGTAGCATTCGACTCACTGAACAACTTTTTCTTCAGCGGTATGGTCGTCTGAGACGATTTGTCTGCGGGTTCGCGACTTTTCAGTTTTACTGCAAAAATCCCAGCAAAAATGGCCATTTTCGCGATTTTTGACCCCTCGGATTTTTAGGTTTTTGACATGATTTTGGGGTGATCTTTTTTTGTTGGACAGGTACAAGTCTCCTGACGAATATACAAAAAACCGTTCGCCATATCGTTTCAATATCGCTATTTTACAGACATTTGAACACATCTCCTTTTTTTGGGTCACCCTGTATGCTTCCATTCAATGGAAAATAATGTGATGAAAGTCTATGAATGTTCCAGTCCGAAAAATAGTGGTTCTTGGAGAAAAAAAGCATACAAAAAATTAGCTCGGCAATTTGGCAAAGCTAAAGAAATCGTTTGAGGAAAGTAACGAAGTTTTTTCAAAAACCAGAGCGGTTGGCTTTTTGTTTAAATTCACATAGAACATCCATTTTCAACCTTAAACTATTATATAGTTTCAAAGCAACCAGAACAGCTTGAAGATTTTATATCTAGTTTTGCAGAAACCATGACTAAACAGAACCAATGTTTCGTAAAAAGCATGCATTTTTCAATAGTAAAGTTTAAATCGTTTTCAAGTCAGAGAAAAAGAGTAAACATGAAGTGTGTGTTACATATATAATATCTTACATGTAAAAGTGGTCCGGAAACAATAACTTGAAACTGAAGAGTGTGAAAATTGTTTCAACAGAAAAAGAGCCGCGGTCAACGAAGTCACCATTGAAGAGCTGCAAATTTCAAAATAAGTGGGGTTTACAATTATTAACTTACATAAGGGTTTTTAGTGGATGGACGCCCGTTGATTTCAAAAATATTAGCGAGATCATAAAACTGTCCGTGGATCTAAAAGTATAAATTAGAGAAAATCGTCAAGGAGGTGACAGTGTTAGACCAACGTACATCGCCACAAATTGTGAACTTTTCTTTCTCAGGAACAGTTATGTGCACCAATGAAGGAGCTTTCATGAAGTAATTTCTAATTGCCAACAAAATCTAAAACAATTTTATTACATTCTGCAACATATTCTTTTATCAATTCCCGCATATGTAAACGAGATCTTTCTGAATTTAAATTGGTCACTTTAATATAACTTATTCGTTAAAATTCGCGTCACTATGATTAAACCTACTAGTAATGATAAATTATGGTGCCAAAAATAACCTTGTACGCATATTTCACATGGAGCTTTCCTTGCTTTTTGAAGGTTTCAATGAGCTCCTTCACGAACTCCTCTGTAATATCGTCTTCCAGTTTCGGCCCTTTATAATCATCCTCGACTTCTGAAAATCACTGTTTAAACAAAACGATTCAATCATAGAGAATGACCTCGCTTCAAAAATAAAAGAATCTAAAAGGTAACTCCGCCGAAAGTTTTGCTATTTTAAATCAAATTTAGTTTTGTAATATAGAAAAATTAAGTTTATGGGCTCATATCATCTTATGACTTTCTAGAAACGCAATATGATTAATGTTTTCTCAGAATATTTCTGAATGACAGAAAATGTATTCACTTTCAATTAACAAAATTTTGGAAGCACCCAAGAGAAAAACTTGATGTCACATATTTCGGCTCAATATGGAATACCCAACATTTTTCCAACCGGTCCATTATAATTGACTTACAAATTGTAAAACCTACTCATAGTTTCAATATTTATTGTTTCGGCTACACTTGTCGGACCATTCGAGTCACTCGCAATAGCTTTCTCGAAAGCAATCCTTTTGACGATCTTTTGACACTCTTCGAATTTCTTTTGAGAATCTTTGTCGTTTGGTCTGAAGCTTCGAACCTAAATGCAAATTCCTAGCCTGCATAAATACGGAAATTTAATAGCAGAACAGAAGGAGAGACAAAGAAATACTAACAGTTGCTAATTTATACCATGTCATAATCTTTCAATGCCAACTTGAATTTTCCCAACGCCATGTTTGAAGAGGCACGACGAAAATAGGCTTTTACGTAATTCGCATCAAGCTCAAGGGCTTTATTGGCGTCGGCAAGCGCAAGACCGTAGAGCTCTTTCTTCAAATAGGCCATGCTGCGATTTCTTAAAATAAAAATTGGATACCTTTTTCATGAATTTTAATTGTATATCCTTTTTATAGCCGGCTCATTGGTGTAAAGAGCCCTATTCACTTCGGATCATTCCTTTTTTGCATCTTCCCATTTTCAAATCGATATCGAAAACAATAGTCGGTTGTTAAAATAGATTTTTGTAAGAATGGAAACCATAAGTTTAATTTACAACTAGATAATCAGCTTTATGGATGGTATGAATAAATCAACGTATTTTAAACTGAACATGCAAAATAGAAAGAACAAGATGTTAATTTTATAGCAAAAGTAAATATTTTACTTTTATTGTTCTATCTGACCTACGATGTCTGAAAAAATGTATAAATTCTTGAGGATTGTTCGATTTTTGAAATGCAGAAATATAGTATTCTTACCCATAATATGTTGCAATCGAACCATCCAATTCGATCGCGCGGGTATACAATTCTATAGCCACATCGTAATTTTCATCTGGAATCGAAATCTTGTTCGGTTAAAAATTAACATGAACAGGAAAGAAACTCACCTTTAAAGAAGTGATTGGCCTCATCTTTGATACGTGCTGACTGTTCTGTTGCACCGATTGAATCCAACTCCAGTTTCGAGAGAACAGTTTGAACAACATCTTCGGTCATTGTAGGAACTCTCGCTACTTGGGACAGCAATTCAAAGTAATAACAAGAAATAAAGCAGAGACAAGAAGTGACGTGAAAAGTGAAGGAAGTAAGAACTAAGTGCCGAATGACCAGTTTAAAATTCGATGCAAGTTCGAAAGGACTTTCGTGTAGAGACAAAAAATTCTTTCAATATTTCCTTTGCATATGGAAAATAATCATTTTATTTGGAGCCTAAGAATATTTTACTGTATTGTTTTTTAGTTACATAAAAGCCATATACATATTACGGAGAAATCATTCAAGTAGTGTAGACAATCAAAATAGTTTCTTGTAAGACATTTGAAAAGGAAATAAAGAAAGTAAAATGGAGACATGATTATTTCCTAACTAATTAGAGTACAGTAAATTATCTATCATGTATCATTCACTGGAAAATGTTTAGCCATCATCAAAAATGTATTTCTGTAAAAATTTTATAGATTTGGGAGCGATTAAGCGAGGAGTTTACCTAGTCTAATAATTACGGCCATATGCTATAACCATGTGATAAAAAAGCACATTTCGTTCTCGTCTGACATCCACGAGCTGCTCACTTTATCCTCAAAAATTTTAGGCTATCTCCAACATTTTTATTCCAAATTAAAATATTGGCATTCAATAAGTTTTCGTCAAATATGTACTTTTCGGCATTAAATTGACAGAAACTAGCACTGCAGTACTAGCCAAAATTTGCTTAACATTCGTATCATACTAGAAGCAGCGGGCCGCGCCATCATGGCGCGGCCTCCAGAAACCCCATATCAGTATGCCCTCAGGCTACTATTTTCAACGGGGTGCTGTTTCAACGGGCCCCTGCCCCCGCGTTTCCCGCCCCCGCGGACCCTGACCCCGCGTTCTCCGCCCCTGCCCCGCCCCCGCGTGCCCCTCTCCTGCGGGCCCCGCCCCCGCGTGCCCCTCTCCTTTCCACGCGGTGTTTACGTAAACATGTTTACAAAGGAGAGGCAAGGTTGTTTCCGATTACGCAATCAGAGGGACAAAAAATCCATGAGGGGTATCATGGTTCTGGACAGTAACATAAAATAACGGTAACTTTTAATAGAACAAACCTACGGGGGAGCACATCAAGATGTATGCATAACTCCTTAAGCCAAGCAACTTGCCCAAGTTACTTTCCCAATCCCAGGAGTTTTTAGAAAAGTGACAGACAGACGGAAACCAAACCCATGGCGCTATAGGACAGTAGCATGTTTCTATTCTGTCAATTCTGTTTTGATTCTATTCTGTCTATCAAATTTGAATAGAATCTCGGCTATATGAGGCGTAAAGTAATTTTCGAGAAGTTATATTTACTGGATGATGACTTTGTAGATAATGGTTTTGTGGTTGACGACTATGCATGCTGATAAATTTCTGTAGAGCTAATTTTAACCTTCGCGCTCCCCCGCCTATCTTTTTGCTTTGTTTCACAAATTGACGTAATGCACTGCACAACATACACCTTTCGTGTGCACAAGAGCATATTGTAGTTTTCTTACATGCTTACTATATGCTTTATACAACAACAAAACAAAAAATCAATATAATAACACGAATATTTGGTATTATACCTAAAATATTTCCTCGGTTCCTTTGTCTCTGGGTAGCAACCTTTCTTCTTCGGCTCTTTTTCGACTCCCCATCTCGGTGTGATGTTCATATAACTGATGTGCCTCTTTCAATTGAGCTAAGTATTTTACGACCTTTTTCTAAATGTGTATGTTGACAATTTAAGTCAAATGCAATTTATATGAAATCTTACCCCGAGATCCACTTGATGCTTGCGGTGGGCTAATTCTTCCTCAGAGGTTATCGGCATTTTCCGGCCATCAACAAAACTGAAGTCTGGACCTCGTCTTAATGGATGAATCACGGGAGCAACATACACGCTGAAATAAAAAGGACAAATGTTATAATTCACATGAATTAACCCTTCATTGCCGGAACCATAGGCAAAAGGCAGTTTCTCTTTTCTATGTGATCTATTTACACACTCTTTGTATGAATAATGAACACTCATTCGTTTCTTTCTTTTTGTGAAGTCTTTAGCAAATCAAAAACGTATCCGATCGGATACACTCGGCAATGAAGGGTTAAGGAAGTTTTGTTCTCATGAAAACCGAAATTTAGCTTCAGTGTTAGGAAACCGGCTCGGCGAAATTTTTTTTTAGAAAATATTGGTAATCTTTCATTTTCGATTTTGAATTGGAAATGAAGTATTAGAATTTTATTTTCATTTTTCTCAATTTTTTGTTCTGCACGGTTTTTCTTTGCATTTTCAATGTTATGCAAATTCCGTTAAAATATTTAGCATAATTGGGCTGAATGCATTCTCTTGTCAATATTCTATGTTGAAAGTACTAATACTTACGGGTTTTTCCACCATTGATATTGGCCTCTCAATGCGGTCGTGGTCGAATACGCACATTTGCAACTTCGAAGCATCTACACACATTAATTAATGTAGACGAAGTATAAATAAATAATGACAATATACTCGCATAGCAGAAAACATATCAAAATACTTGGTCTACGCATTTATATTTATTGGTTTATTTATCATCAATCAAACAAAATAAATGAACAATGACCATGTTACATGAAAATTAAGTGTAAAAATATTTGTTTAGAACCACATCTTTATTGTTCCATCCCATCCTGCTGAGATCATCCTTGACTTCTCATGTGGATGCCATAAAACGGAAATACAAACGTTATCGTGTGCCTTCCATGTAGAAACGATTTTGTGCGTGCGCCAGTCCCAAATGAACACTTTACCGTCGGCATCACCCGAAGTCAAGAAGCTAAAATTATCATTTAATACGAATTTAAATGGGTAAAATTTGAGAGTGAAGATCCTAGACCGAACTTCTTGGAATTTTCTATTCTGACGCCACTTTTGGGTTGGGATTTTTGGAGTCGAGAATTCTTTTTAATACCGCTCAATAAGTTAGATTAACAAAGCAATACCTCATGTCAGGAGAAAAGTCCACAGAACATGAATATCCAGCGACGTTGTGTCCTCGGAAAGCCTTTTTCTTCGCGAATCTCAATTTGTCGTCTATAAGCTGGAAAAGTACAATTCGATTGTCCATGCTCTGTCCAACAATCCATTTTTCTAAACATTTAATAATTATAATGGATCATGCAATCGAACAAAATACCTGTTGGTGATTTGGTCATTGTTGGAATCGAGTGAAGTCCTGCATTTTGAATTAACTTCGTATCAACTGGGATACCCCTAAATACAAATTTATGAAAAATTTGATAGATTCCAAAACCACAAACCATTCCCAAATTCTAAGAGATTTGTCGTCTGAAGTGGAACAGAATCGACGATTCTTGTCAAAGAATGTAATTGAATTCACGGGCCCCAAATGACGATCGTATTCCTAAATTTATAATAAAAGTCCTTAAAATTATAATAAAGGAACAATTTGAAATAAAATAATTTAGAACGCCGCAGAGGATGCATCACAGGCGTAAGAACGAGGTAGTTGTGAAAAATATGATGATGATATTATACCAATTTTCAATGGAAATATTTCTCGCGGATCAAATGAATGCTATTTTATTTTTTTGGCAAAACTTGGCAAGTGGGCTACGCTTCACTTTAAGGTCTGTGCCAAAAATGCCCGAAACCGGTGTCAATCGTCTCCATTTCATGAGAGAAGTCCGAAAAACACAAAATTAGGATGTAGAAATGCAACTAGAGCTTTTTTTGCCCTGGGGCAATTCTCGAAATCCATGATACCCCCCCCCCTATGGTTCCAAAAAAATCCAACAAATTTTTTTTTCACAATTTTGCCTGAAAACGTCTAATTAGGGGTTTTCGACCACGCTGATCACGAATCCGAAGGAATTTTCAAGATCCGATCACAGCATTCCGAGATATGGCCTCAGGGCAGATTCCTACCGCCTTAGGCGAACAACCCAACCCCTTAGGCGGGCAACCCAACCCAAGGGACTTAGGATTAGGCCCCCCGTTAGGCGAACAGGCCCTTAGGCTGCTGTTTAGGCTTAGGCTTACTTTAGGCTTAGGCTTAAGGGGACTTAGGTTAGGCTTGGGGCTTAGGCTGCTGTGCAGGCTTGGGCTTGGATATATGCCCTGAGGCCATATCTCGGAATGCTGTGATCGGATCTTGAAAATTCCTTCGGATTCGTGATCAGCGTGGTCGAAAACCCCTAATTAGACGTTTTCAGGCAAAATTGTGAAAAAAAAATTTTTTGGATTTTTTTGGAACCATAGGGGGGTATCATGGATTTCGAGAATTGCCCCAGGGCAAAAAAAGCTCTAGTTGCATTTCTACATCCTAATTTTGTGTTTTTCGGACTTCTCTCATGAAATGGAGACGATTGACACCGGTTTCGGGCATTTTTGGCACAGACCTTAAAGTGAAGTGACCCCGGCAAGTGTGTCAGTTTAAGTCTCTTGTAAAATTAACGTTAAATCTAACCTGTTCAATTTCTCCGGTTCTTGTATCCCACTGGATGATTTTCTTGTTATCCATTCCAGAGAGGAAAATATTCTGTTTGTCATCGTCAGGATTGAATTTCACTGCATAAGCCTTGTGTCCGATAGTAAAACGATTTTTGACAACGCCTAAAAACATGGAAAATAAACGCATAAGAATGTGGTATCAATTTCGTGCATAATAACAACAGACACTTACCTGTTTCTGTATCCCACAGCTTTATGTATTTGTCAAAAGAAGCGGTGAGAAATTCTGTGCCATCGTTGTTAAAGCAGATGTCCCTCACTGGCATCTTATGGCCGATATATGTACGGACGAGCTTGCGATTGCCATAGACTTCCCATAGTTTGACCTGAAATAATTAACAAACTGAGTTTGTTCCTTTGATTATCTCGCATGCTAGGATAATGTAAATTTTCTGAAATAAATGGTTTAACAGTGTAAAATACAAAATTTACTTTATCGCGTGATTTGGCTCAATTTCGCGGAAAATTTCATTTTCCCCAAAATTGATTTTTTGTGAGGCTTCCGACCGAGATAGCGTACACTTATAGGTTGTCGATCTCGGGGCTTGCAAATTGCGGTAAAGTATAGTACAACTTTCTGCCCATCTTTTGGCGGACAGAACGCAAGAAAGTGGTGCTACACCAAAGCTGACCTCGAATTCGGAATCAACGAGATCGAAAACCTATACAGGATTTGAAATCTCGGTCTAAAATCACTTAAAAACGTTTCTTTGGGAAATAAAGTAAAAAATTTTAACGAATATGTAAAACCCGTTAGTTTCAGCTCCCACCAAAAATAGGCCACATTTCCGAAAGGTTCCTTTGCGAAACTCTATAATCTTGGAAAATAGAAGTTTAGGAAACCTTGCTATCCATTGAGCATGATAGGAACATGTGTGCACTTTGCGGGAACCATCGAATTGCATTAACCGCCTTTGTGTGACTGCTATAGGTATGGGCCTGCTTAGTCGGAGGAAAACATCGTTCAGGTATAAAGTCTGCACGCAAGTTTGTTCCAGTGTATTTCGGAGGATCCATCCAAGAACGCCCCTGATAATCGGCGTCTCCTTTGACTAAAATAATGTAAATACATATGAATTTATTATTTTAATAACAAACTTTGGTTCAGGTACACAAATAACACTTTTTACAGAAATGGCAATTTTTTGCATGAAACTATAGCTACGACAATAAATAGAAACGAAATTTGCACTAAACTAACAAATCTCGGTGGTACAAACTTACTATGCAATGTGGAGCTTTCTTCTATAAGATGTTGTTCTTCTTGAGCAGCCTTCCTTCCAGCTCGGCTCTTTAATTTTCGCTTACGAACAATTTCGTCCATTTCCTTCTGCAGTTCAGGTTCAGGCTTTGCGACTGCCTTTTCGTCTACGAATCTTGCCCATGGACCTAAACTGTTCTTCAAAGATAAAACAATTCCCTTTCCTCGAATGACATTTATAACGATGCTTTTTCAAAACGATAGACTAGCAGCAAATAAATAACTACAACTACCGAAATTTTTAAGCGCTAAGTTTTCAACTGTCGTTTGTGCGATACTTTTACTCTTTCGACCTCGTTAGTGCCATTAAATGTTTTAGAATTTTATTTTAAAGATATATACTGTTACACATCCTATCCCCATACCTGTGTATCCTTCCAAATCAGAAGAATTGTAATTCGTAACCCTCTTTCGCTTTTCACCGCCCGTCGTTTTTGATTCAAACAAGCTAACTCCTTGGCTTTCCACAGCCTTTTTCACATCCCCAACGTATTGTGTTTGCGATGATGCACTAGGATCTTCGGCATATCCTAGAACAGAATGAAGTTCTGCTTAAAGGTTGTAATATTACACATACCAAGTGAATCATAGGAGCGAATGGCGCGATCAAAATGGAAAGCATTGAAATGAGCCGGTTCCACGAAGCCAGTCAACATATTCTTCTGCGCAGTTTGACTCTCGCTTTTAAATGGGTTGTTTGGGCCAGCCTAAAATTAAAAAATGTCACACAAGAAGAAAGTTCGAAATGATAAAAATGTTTAACATTTGCGCTAACAAATTCGTTGGTTTTCTACGGGTTTTTATATGGTATTATAAAAGTAGCAAAAAATTTTTTTGAAAGAACCCAAATCTGTTGGCTATTTGAGCCATTTTGGACTGTCCAAAATGGCTCGTAACATAACATAAAATTTTATTCTAAATTTACAACAGATAGACATGTAGATAATTATTCTGAACTTGATTCTAAATTGCTAAAATCCTCATTTTTAGAAAGCCTGAATAGTTTAAGAATGTTTTAAATAATATAACATATTTTATCATGAAAGGATAGTTTTTGTAGCAAAAGTCCGGTTGTTCTAAAAACTGCCTCATATTGTTATTGAATAGGTATGGGAAATATTGCAATTTGCAACCTCAAATAGAAATTCGTCCTATCGGCTGAAAACGACGCTGTGCATTGAATAGTGATTAGATGCAAATAATAAATGAAGAATGACACTGGAACAGTGAAGCTCTAATTTGTCTAAAAGAGATGTATGCATCAAACATACCTCAGGTTTAAAGAGCTCCTCATAGGTAGGATTGCGCATCAGTTCTTTTGTTTTTGGATCAAAAAGAGGTGCATGATTTCTCACTACAATTTCTCCGGAGACGGGTGGAGCCAAATTCACCGATGGAAGAGATAACGCTTTTTGGTTAGCTTCATCTAGCGGATTCTTCATCGGCACATCCTCCACTTCACCGTCGTCGGAACCTTCGCCGTAGTCTTTCAAGAGATCCATAACTCGGGATTCAATACAAGTTCTGAAATTTTAAATAGTAAACATTCTTGTAAATTCTTGTAAAATTTTGTAAACACATAAACAAAAATTTGAAAATACAAGCGTCAGTAAGTATAATTTGTTTATGTAGAAATCAAATAAAGGCACGAGGAAATGCTTCTCTTTCAACTCAAAAAGTCAAACAAATATGATTTTGAACTCCGATTTGTCCTGCACCGAAAACTTCTTTGACACTTCCACGACCACTCGCAGGTTGTGGATTATTATGCTGTGTATGTGCGCCTTTTCGATTCCCCTTGCAAAGCTAATCTTTTAACTGTCGTGACGTCGTGTAACGTTGAAAATATTACTGCATATTTGCGCAAAAATTTTATGCACATAATTATGAACGAAAAGCTATGAATAATATAGGCTTTTTAGTGGAGACGATACTGGTAAATCGCTATGGGCAATAGTGAAAGTTTAAATGTCCCAGGTGGTGGAACTGAGGGATACCATGTTTTGAGAGTACAAGACAGTGAGTTTTCTTTTTTCTGTTGAAATTTTCTTAACTTTTAGAGAGAGGTTTAGAGATTTTCCAGCTTCATTTTGATTCAGAGTGATAGATTAATTGTATTGTTTAAGATTCACCTGGACAAGCGGCTGGTCTTGAGCCATTTTTCGATTTCATTGTCTCTATTGGCAATTCAAGGCTTGTAAGTTGATTAAACACAAGTTTGTGATGCTAACCAAACATTTTCCAGGACAAGGACAACGATTCTTTCAAAGAAATTCTAAAACAGCAGATAGATAAACCGTTAGAACTCACTGTTTATAACAGGTTTGCATTCCATAAATTAAACAATAAATGGAATCTGAATTTTTTTCATTTAGCAAGACTCAAACTGTCCGCCAAACCCAAATTGTACCGTCACAGACCTGGGGTGGTCAGGGTCTGCTGGGCGTGTCGATTCGTTTCTGTTCTTTTGAAGGAGCCAATCAGAACGTGTGGCATATAATTTCTGTTCAGCCAAACTCTCCGGCCGAGCAAGCTGGATTGCAGTCCAACACTGATTATGTTTTGGGCGCTGAATCAGTGCTTCAGCAGGCCGACGATTTGATCGCTTTGGTCCAAGCCAATATTGGGAAACCATTAAAGGTAAAGTTCAGAAATATTTTATCTTATAATGTTGTTATTTAGCTCTATGTGTATAATGTCGACACAGATAATGTTCGAGAGGTTTGACCTTTTAAAATTTTAACAAATCCCGATAAACTGTAATTGTATATCAAGTTCCTTGTCATGTATTATATATGAAAATTGTGAAAACAAATCCTTAATGACTCACTTTTTACAAAAAAAATTCCTCAATTAAATACAAAATTAATAAATAGTTCGGTCATTCTCAAAATTTCATTCCTAGGTTTGAAAACCAGTTTCAAATTTTGCATTAAAATTTTAATTTTGAATACGTCATTTGTCCCATGTCTGTTTCTGATGTTTGATATACGATCAAAATATTACGCAGTTATCATTCACTAGAACATAATGTACTATTTCAACACTTACGTCCTTTAATTTTCAGGTTGTATTGACTCCAAATTCAACATGGGGTGGTGAAGGATGTCTTGGCTGTGATATTGGGTACGGCTATTTGCACAGGTATTAACAATATTATTTATACATGTATTTCTCTTATTAACTATGCTTACGTTTTGTTTAATTAAGGATCCCAGTGTCGGTTGATCGTTCTAAACCACCTAATTTCGCCCAGGTTACACCCTCTCCTGAACCAAAAGCTGCCATTGTGAATATTCCGGCGCCCGGATCTACAGGCATACCGCAGATTGATCAAATCCAAAGTAGCACCGCTCCCAGGCAATTTCCAAATCCCAACGAGTTCGGATTGCCCCAGCCACAGTCTGTGAATGGAATTGCGCCACCGTCATCTTCTTCAGGATTTGGTTCAAACGGCTTGCCCATGCCGCCCCCAATTCAACCGTTCAGCACATGTGGTGAGGTAACACCTGGATTGCCTCAACCTCCAGCGCCAATAGACACACGTTATATGGCTCCTGTATCACAAGCTCTACAATTTGATAATATCGTAAGTCCGTTGAATATTTACAAGTTATCAAAACAAAGTTCTTTATTCGATATTTACTGAAACAAAAAAAAATGTCAAATTGCAATTAAAACTGGAAATCGTTCTTTTCAAAATTGATAATTATCAATCATCCGAGATACAATACTTTGTGAAATACGCTGTAGATGACGGATACAAATCATTTTCACTCTGAAATGGTAAAATTCTTATATCATCAATTGTAAATTTACGTACGTCAAAAAATTCATCGTGAAAATTGTCCAAGAATCCCACGAAACCATCCATGTGTCGAACAAACAAGGTCACATCGGCAGGGTCGGTCACTTTTTCGTGGATAATGCTCAGTAGCTGCAGAAGTTTGGGAAGGCCGAATAGCGATGACATTTTCAGAGACCCGTCTTTCTCCTTTTCGAGTTGAACGCTTTTCACTGAAATTTTGGGATGAGAAATTGTGCGAAAACAATAATCTGATATGTAGAATATTTATTCAAAAACATTTTCCTTCTAGTATTGAAATATAAGGCCCCGTTTTCGACAAAAATGAAACATTAAGATTTGTTTAACCAATTATTTTGGGAACTTGATATTTTCTTCTGTATTTTTCGCACGACTACTAACATGTTCTGCTTTAACTTTAACATAAAATACTTACGGTATTTCGGCTTATGCTTTAACGGACCGTAATACAAGACATTGCCACTCAATAAGTCTTCATACATGGGAGCTTCCCATCCACTGACGAGATGCTTGCCAAACTGCAGATTGAACTGTTCCATTAGTTTTGCACCGAAAATGCGACTTTGCTCATCCTCACTCGTCGTCATAGTCTTGAAATACTGAAAAAGTGATCCTAAGTCAGAAATAAAATTTGTTACGATCACAAAACCCAATCCGTCAGAATCCCAAAGTCAGAATTAAAATTTGTTATGATCACAGATATGAAAGTTTAGCTTACCTTATTTACAATGTTTTTGATAGAATACCGCGCAGGTACTGAGTGAAGAAGGTTCGTCTCAGGGAGGCATATTTCCCAATCCAAAACCTTTTGCAACGCCATTGTCAACTTCACTTTTTCCAGCTTTCCACCAAAATCAATTTCATCGATTTCCACTTTTATCGGGCGAGAAGAGCGTCGTTTGCGGACTAAAAAGGAAATACTCGGATTTAGATTTGTAGATTTTCGAACAAGTTGAGTTTTAATCAACGTATGACAAAATTAAAAGGTGGGATTGAAATTTGCTGCTAGGACTCTGATTTCCTGACTAAAGGTCACTAACAGGATTGTGCAATATTTTTTAATTCGACGTGACTAGGTTTTGCTCCAGATTCCCTTGCTCCGGATTCCTGACGAAACGCCAAGAGCCGAGGAACAGGATTATCAGACATTCCCGGAGACTAGTTAAACTTTCGGTGTGTTAAAATTTTCGCATTTTACTGAATAAATATTGATAAAAACTTATATTAATTCAAGTGACTGTTTTTTTGCATATAGGGTTCAATGAGTGGCCTGGTTATCAAAATTTGAAGAACTACTAAGAAACTTTGAAATTACTCTTAAATTCAATGCCAACTCTAAACTGCAAATGAATACTTACTAGTTCGCGGTGTTTCCTGAAACTGCTGATCGGGATCTTGGGTCGGCTGTGTCGGCGACTGATCCTCTACCTGTTGCTCAAGCTCAATGGTGAGCTGTTCCTGTAAATGATTGTGGATCTGCTGCTCGAAATCCTGGGCTGACTGCATATCCAAATGATCATGAGTTTGCTGCGGGAGATCCAGTGCCTGCTGCTCAGGTTCAATGGTGAGCTGTTCCTGTAAATGATTATGGATCTGCTGTAGGGGATCCTGTGTCTGCTGCAAATGATCCTGAACTTGCTGCGGGGGATCCTGTATCTGCTGTTTTTCTTGGTCAGGCTGACTTTGTGGCCAAGCCTCTCGTTCCTGTAAATGATTATGGATCTGCTGCGGAGTTTCCTGTATCTGCTGTTGTTCTTGGCCATTCTGACTTTGTGGCCAAGCCTCTCGTTCTTCTTCATCGCTAGTTGAAATGGTCAAGTGCAGTGAACTGATTTCGGAACAAACTTCCATAAGGTCGTCGTCGGCCAACATTTTGTGTCTGAAATGCAGGAAAAATCCTAATTAGCCTATGTATAGATATCGTATAGCCAAGTGAATACTGATTAGGCTTAAAGCTGGATTACGGGCGGTTGAAAAACGTAGATGGAGGCTAAGTGGGATCGAAACTTAGACGAACACAAAAACTTAGACAAACAAAAAAGTGATGAATTAAAAGTTCTATTCAGCTCGATCCAATTACTATCTAGACTTTAGCAACTCGGAAATTTTTCTGCTTACACTGATTCAAAGCGAAAATTCTAGAAGAACGGAAAATTTGTCTGTGGCATTAATTTCTGTGGCTATCCTTTCTGTGCTCTTCACTGAAGAACTGTGAAGCTAAAAGTAAATAAATGAAAACCAATTCACAATTTTGTGCCGGTCATCTTATATGAATTTCATTGAAGGCCGAATTTAAAACGAAAATAAGTCAAACCGCAGACAATCAAATTTTGTCATTAGTTCAAAATTACAGAAATTTTACTGATTTCCGGTGTAACCGACCCAGTAAAATTCAACAGAAACAAATTCACAAGATTTGAAATTTTCACAAAACTGTTGGCGTAAATTTTGAAATATCGCGTATTGAGACAGAAATTCATATGACGGAATAGGAAATAATAAAAAAGCATCAGGACAGACGAATATCCGGCTTAATAAGACGGAAAAATTAGTAAATAGATAGGAATAAAACATGATAAGAGGAAAAATAAATAAATACACAAGCGCAAATTAATTTTATTATTATAGAATAACGGCGCCAAACCTGAGCAGCCTGCAGAGAACACTCAGCCAACTTCGGTCGAACCTGCGAATGCAATTCCTCATGTGTCCGCACGCCAACACCACGAGCAATCACAACACTACCAAGCGGCTGCTTATCCGCCCCAAAACTCTGCAACGTCAAACGCGGACTCAAGTGTGCCCGGCACTCCTGCGCCGACACCAATCTCGAGTCAGCCGTCGTACACGTCACCAACACAAGGACAACAGCCGCCACAGGTGGTATCATTGTTAATTTTATCTTTCCTTATTTGCCCATGGATCGTATGTCGTATCTACCCAAAATTACAAACGTATTACAAACTTGATAATACCATATTGAATGAAGAAGTGAAATTCTTAAATGCATGTAAACAGGGAAATATATATGATTCGTTAAACTTCTAGAACAGTCCAAAATATTGTGAAAACTTATTTGAAATATTTCAGGTGCCCATCCAGACTAGCGCTTATCAGCCATACTTGGCCTACGGCGCACCTCCACCAGTCCCGTCAACTATGGCACCTCAAAGCCCACTGCAAAGCTATTCGAATTATTCACAACAGCCGCCTCCCACAAGTGGATATACGAACGTACCATCGATGTATAACCAACAGCAAAATCCACCAAATCCTCAAGAGCAACCACACCAATATTATCAGCCTCCAAAGATGACCGACAACGGTGGGCTAAATGAATGAAAATAATAAAGGAAAATAAAATACTAAAAAGAAGCAAACGAAAAACTGAATGAGTTAAACATTAACAATAAGTATTATCGAGAGGATTATAATTTTAACTTCAGTATTTCTTTCCTTTGGTTTTATTTTGAACACTTTTGTCAATGAGGAGGAATAAAGTTCATTTGCATATTTAATTGGCGAAATTAGATTAAACCAAAGTTTAGCCAAGCAAAATTTAACCTAGCAAAATTTAACCAAGCAAAATTTAGTTTAGCAACTAGAAACTACAATCCTCGGTTTGAAATTCTTTTTCTTTTATAAGCCCAAAAAGCGAACCGAAAATGTAAACCAATTACAAAAATTCAATTTAAAACTGTTAATTAACGAATTTATCGGATCTTGAATTGTCCGTATTTTTGCAAGTTTTCGTATAAAAATTTAGTACTTAAATCGATCTACAATATAAACAAACATGGATTATGACTTCTCGGCTTTCTTTACTTACGCATATTACTCATGCACCTATGATGTTGGTATTGTTGATTTTCATATGATGCTTCCTTCGTAATTCTCCGAAATTGTCAAATTCTAAATAGAGCTATCAAATATAATGAAAAAAGTATCATAATCGTGACAATAATAATCATGTTACCCTTCAGGCTTCACATCAATGGCACCACCAACATCTATGCCCGATATGGGCAATTACATGCAGGGGCAATCACACGCGATGCCTCCACTACCGCCTACAAATTTCGCTCCAACGCCTGCGAGCGGCCAGGGCCCATTCCCGCCGGCCATGCCTCCAGCCGTATCGTCACCGCCTTTGACCTTCCCGATGCCGTCGCTTTCGTCGCTCGGCATCTCAGATTTGATACCGCCACCGCCCACTTCAGTGCCGGGTGTTCCGCCTACACAACAGCAATCCCATCCAGGATATTCACAATTCCCGATAAGCAATGGTATTTTTCGCATATATAGTTCTAGAGTAATATAGAATCAGCCAGCTTAACTTACTGATTCGATGGGTTTCCTAGCGAAGCGATTATTTAGGGAAACTTGTGAAACCTTATAATTGCTTCCTTTTCGCCGATTAGCACAAAAATTTTTTTCTCGAAAAACTGCAAATCGTAACTATAAATTTTAAAATTTCAAACTTTTTGTTTGCTATTGTTTTTGTTGCCGGGTAAGTCAATCCCTTGAAGTAACCTAATTTCTTAAAAATTTCAACAGCGATTTTTCCAAAACATATCATCATTATTGCTTGTATATATTGCTTTTTAAATTTGCATTGTAGGGAACTGCCAAATAAATTTTATTCTCCGCGTTTGTTATTTCCTCGTAAAATTTCGCCATTTTAATGGGTTTAGCTGATAATATACTTTAGCTGTTTCATTTTACTTGTCAGTAGAAGTTCAATATGTATCTACTGTCGACACATGCTTTTGGATTTATAAATCTTAGGATTGTTTTTTCTGAGCAGTTTCATGGTTAATCTGATATTTTTATGAGAACTTATGTATTTTTAGAGCAACCGACGAAGTTTTATGGCTAAAATGCTGTCACCGGCAATTTCTGCCCGATGTTATTTGCGACGAGACTCGTGCCTTACAAGAACTAATTTATTTACAAAAAATCAAAATTTATCGTTGTTATATGTGAGTAATTTTATTTGTTTCGCAGCTGTGCTCTTTGATTTTACCAAATGTTATTTTAAATATCCTATTCGAAAACTTTCATGTTCGTTGTTAATTATTTTTCTCAAACGTACTTATGGGACATAGAATTGTGGTAATAATAGTTGATTGTAAAATCATAATAAAAACAAATTCAAAGCAAATCAAACAATCTAAATCGACCGACACCAAAATTGTTCAGTATGTATAGGATAGTGCATAGCATACACAAACAACTATGTTTTTAAGAACACTTATTGATCGTTTACTCACTACTACTGTTTAAAATACACTTGTCAGCCTCAAACCAAGGTTTCTTAGTGGTTGGCGCTGGGTTTCTAGAAACATCCTAAACCGAATATTTCGCTTCAATGGAATAATTTGTGATGGAGAGTTGAAAATGTGTGAATAAGGTTTTTCTTATTTTCTAATTTTTAGCATCGAACAGTAGTATGATTGATTTGAACACGGATTTGAATTAATTGGATCACAAATGCAGCGGTTACGAAAATTTTATTAGACAATTAGCTTCATTTCACTTCTCAAAAACGCACGATTGAATTTCGATTGATACGTTTATTTGAGCAAACTGAAACTATGACTAATACTTTGTGCTCAATTTCCGTTTACAGTATAGGTAACTGGTGTAGTAATAGCAGTCCAATCGTACGCAACGAATTTTATTTCGTAATCATCCTTAGCACAACTTTTATCTGTTGTGAAATTCACTTTTTAGCAAAAATCGCCGAGTTTCTATCACTTTCGTTTCCTCGTCAATGAAAAATATATCTAAAAATTTTTAAAAGTTTCTTATGTTCAATGTTTTAAATTCGCAAACGCTGCTCGATACTTCCGACTGTGACATATGTGTAATTATTACACAATTATTACCATTACCTGATATAAAATATCATCCGCCGATGAAGGAAAATCCTTAGCGATGAACGTTTGATTCCGGAAAGTCCAAAATATTATTTTGTTTCAAAGCTTGAATTTTTAAGAGGAAGTCTTTTATCTGGAATCTGGCTTAGTAAAACAGCGAAAATGATTGTTATGAAAGATTCTGGACGTTTTTCTCCGAGTAATTGCCCCAAAAATTTTACTCTGTGCATAGGGATGGTTATCAGATTGTATCAAGTTTGCCATGTTGCAACTCATGAATTTCACAATATAACTTTAGGTAATCAAATTGCTCCATTTTATCTACAATTTGAACAATGTCACAGTACGAAGATATTGAAGCTGTGGAGTCTTCAAACGACGATGAATCCGACACTATGGAACCTGTCGTTAAGCGAGCCAAAAAGACTAAGGATCGAAAGAAAAAGAACAATGCTAAGAAATCAAGGAGACATTTAAGGTAACTTGTTCTTTTTTATCATCTTTAAACCACAAAATATTATAATCTTTGATCAGCATACTATATCAAAACCGTGCTTTGGTTAATTCCAAACGTGTAAGAACTGTAAAGAATTTAGAATGAACAGGCCATAATATTGTTTTATTATAGCAGCGACGAAGATGAAGACGAAATTGACGAGGATAAACTTGACGAGGAACTCAAGGAAGAACTGAAAGGTATTTTGGAAATTTTGCATAACGCTTAGTAATATAGACTAGCTGAGGTGGTGCCTTCGGCGCCACCTCAGCTCCTGATTCAAGCTTAGGGTTATGTTCCCAGTTTCATGATTAGTGTTACGTTCTCCGTTTTTTGCTAAGGGATATGTTGGGGAGTTCATATCTAGTTAACACATGTAACACTTCTTATCAATTTAACATGCATGGAACACTTTTTATCCAGTAAACATGCATGGAATACTTCATCAAACATTTCTTTTTCTTCTTTCTTCAATCAAACATGTCGATAATTCAGAAAATTTCCAAAATTTTTTGAAAAAAATTTTAGGTATTTTTCATTGACTTTTTTCGATTATTTAGGACCTGAATAGTGGATCTAGATAGATGACATTTTAACTTTTAAAATTTTGTATTTTTACCCATGAAAACAGTCACCCAAATAAAAAAATTTTTTCCGTGACGAAAAATTTAAAATCGCTACATTGCATCTAGTTAGACCCAGACACATAATATTACCATAGCCAAACATTCCTAGCATTCCTAAAACATGCCTAACTCGATGGTGACACACCCATACATACTTATTAGGGGATATATGGACATGGTCCATTACTATATAGTAGGATTTATTTATGCGATGACTATCAATAAGTAGTGTTTGTGATAATATACGTCAAGTTAATTTAATTACAGTTGTATATAACAGTCATAACCTAATGCTTTTATTTCGTTTCGCTTTCAATATTTTTAGGTTTTCTCGTGGATGAAAACGAAGACGATAACAGCGAAGATAACGATGACGATGAGGTGTGTCTTTTTTACTAATTATTAATTTCTATGCTAAAATAGAGCCTTGAAAATTTCCTTCTCAAATGTCAGAATAAGTTTTTTTTCCTGGACCCTCTTGTGAACTTATATGCTACAGTCGAACCCCCGAATAACGCGGGTCTCGGGACCGGACAAAATCCGCGTTATTCGGGGGGCCGCGTTATTCGGGGGGCGCGTTATTCGGAGGTTTCTAACCAAAGTTTGGTTAGATCGGCGTTATTCGGGGTTTCTGTATCTTTTGCCAGTAAATTTGAATTTATTGGCGCGAATTTGAACTTTTTCATAAAATTTTGGTATTTTTTATCGAATTTTGTAACACTTTTGGCAAAAACGGCAAAAATATTTCAAAAATTTCAGGAAATTTTGTTAATTCTGTTAAAAATTTTGTAAAAGTGGTAAAAATTTCGAAAATTTTTTCAAAATATTTGAATCCGCGTTATTCGGAGGGTCATTTATAAGGCAAGTTTCAAAAAAAATCCGCGTTATTCGGGGGGCCGCCGTTATTCGGGGGCGCGTTATTCGGGGGGCCTAACGCAAGCAAATCCTTTGACGTAAATCCGGGACCGGAGAAAATCCGCGTTATTCGGGGGGCCGCGTTATTCGGGGGTTCGACTGTATATACTAGGGGTCGGCATACTCTCTCACCGAGTCCGAACAACATTTTTTACTTTTCACCGACTTTTTGAAAATTTTTTGGAGAAATAAAAAATAGTGAACCTAGATATTTAACAGACAGACATTACACAAAAAGAAAAAGATTTATTCGATTTGAAAAATGTTGAGAAAAACATATTCTCTTTCGGACTCGGAAAGGTTAGAGAAAACAGAGAAAGTTTCCGACTCCAACTTTAATCAGCTCTATCTTCAATGCTATCTGACCAATTTTATTTGTGTAAAAACGAAAGTTGTACCTCAGAATATTATCTAACAATCTGCAAAGAAAGTTTTTCACATTTGAAGAAGAAATAAAAAGTTATTGATCCGGACTCGGAAACAACTCGTGTTCCGAGTCCGGATATTTTATTTTCCGTGTCCGAATCAATAACTTTTTATTTCTTTTTCAAATGTGAAAAACTTTCTTTGCAGATTGTTAGATAATATTCTGAGGTACAACTTTCGTTTTTACAGAAATAAAACTGATAAAATAATATTGCCGAAACAGCGCGGACTCGGTCGGCTTTGAAAATGTCTTTTTTCTCTAACCATGATTCGAGTCCGACTTTCGATAATTTTTTTCTCCTGCTTTTTCAAATGAAAAAAGTCCAGTTCTTTTTTGTTTTTAAGGTTGTCTCAATATCTAAGTTCACTATTTTTTGTTTCTCAAAAAGTTTTCAAAAAGTCGGTGAAAAGTAGAAATATGTTGTTCGGACTCGGTGAGAGAGTATGCCGACCCCTACTATATACGCAGGCAATATATACACGTACAGCATATATACAAGCAATTAGGTAACTAAATAATTCAGGGAAATCTATGAAACGTTATATTAAGTTTCAGGAAATATTCTGCGTATAGTACCAAGTTAGTAATATAATATAGTGTACTTTTTTAGAAAAGTGAAAGTTTATCGGACGATGGCGAGCTATCAGACGACGATCTGGACTTGGTGAAAGACAATCTTGGTCTGAAAGTTGGCGGCCGCGTCCAAATTAGCGATGATGAAGATGACCGCGAAAGGATTAAAAGCGATCTGTTTGGACAGGTAATGTTGCAAGTGGGGACATATTTTTATTTGATCTTTATAGGATAATTTTGACGAGCATGAGGAACAGATTGACCGCGACATTTATGACGATGAAGCACAGTCAGACGGCGAATCTGACCAATCAGGTTTTTAGTTTGTTACGCTTAATAAGTAATTTTTTTGCAACAGTGTGTAGTAGAAATGATAGCATGATAAAATGTTTCAATCCATAACATCTGCGTGTTCCTGCCCTATTCGCGAAAATTTTTAATATTCTTTAGTATACATTATTGTTAGACGCGTTATTTTCTTTATCATGTAGTGCTATATAATATGTAATGGTAAATTTATGTACAAATTAAGTACATATGGGCTCGTTTTACTGAGTTGCTAATAATTTCATATGCTCGCATAACTTTAATCACATGTTTCGGCTTTAGAAGATGATTTTATTGCGCCACTGGATGGAAGGATTAAGCAAAGAGGCAGAAAATCGGCGTTAAACAAAGAGTACTTTGATGCTTTTCATTCATATATTATGCGGAACAATTTATAATTTTAGACTCGTGGGTGATGCAAGGGAAATTTTCGGAATTGATGAAGTCAATGAGTGGTACGATAATGAAGGTAAAAATGTATTTAATAATTGTCCTTAATTTTCGACTTTGTAGATGACGACTTTCAAGTTGAGGAAATGTACGATCAACCACGGCGGAAACAAAGAACGAAGAAAATTTCACTTTTGAATGCCGTCGAGCCTTCAGAACTGGATAAGTGTTTCATCAACTCCATTGACAAGAAAATCATTTTTGAGGATATTCCGGAAAGACATCAGGTGAAACTTTGACTATCTATATCTTACCTATTTTTAATAACCGGGAATGTATTATGGGAATTTATGTACGTTGTGATTGGCTATGATTTTAGATGCGAAAAATGCCGGTTACTGCAACGGATGAAGATAGTCTTAAATCGGAAGCAATGTGGATTCAAAAATATGCCTTTCAAATGGACTTGCTTTCTAGACAGGTTGTTGTTTATTCTTTTATGTGATTTTCATTTCACATTAATTTAGGAAACCGTCGATCTCGGCAATGACAACGCAGCTATTTTGGAAAAAATTCAAACCACATTGGAGTATATAAAAAATCACCAATTCGAAGTCCCGTTTATTGCATTCTACAGAAAGGAGGATATTGAGCCCACTTTAAACATACGCGATCTTTGGAGAATATACCAATATGACGAAAAGGTTAGATTGTGTCTGCTTATTTTTTCCTGGGCGCATCATATCTGTGGTATTCAGCCAAAATTACCTGCACCCCAAAAACTTAAAATGTTCATATTGTGATGTTAGATAAAACTGTAAAAAGTTTAGTGGTGCCGTCTCGAGTTGCGGAAAAGCAGATTGCTAAATTTGTTCAAAAGAGTGCAAGCATACGCCGACGTGAGTGCTGAGAACTTGCGACAAGTTTCTGAAAGGGATTTGAACGAGTTTGCAAATTTTTGTATTTAAATTTATATTTATAAACAATTTAGTGTAGTTAACATACAAACTTGTGATGAATTGTCGGACTTGAATGACCTATTTCAATTATACTACAGCAATGAAATACACCGCATGCCACAATTAGAAAATTTTGACGAAGACAGAAATATTGAACCTGATGTTTCTTTGAAGATTAAGCAGCGCGGAAGATCTGACAAGTACCAGTTATGTGTGCAGAATGGACTTCAGCCACTTGCTGATAAATTTGGCTTGACTCCAGATGAATTTGCGGTATGATTTTTGCTCATTTTTATTACAGTAAATAATGTATACATGCTAAACCAAGTTTAATAGCATTTAACATTCGGTCCAATATATGCTTTTATAAAAATCATATCAGTAGTCACATTTCTTTTTATAAAACGCTGGATTCATGTTAAACATTTTTATTTGCAACATTTATGTAACTTGTTTGTAATAATGTCTATTGAATAATCATTAAATTGATAAATTCCAACAAATATGTAGTTTAGTCTAATAAGTACTTCTCATTATAATGGCGTGTATGCAAGAGTTTTACTTATACTTATGTATTCTTAGGGAAATGACTAGTAAAGATGACTAATTACAAAAACATTATAGGAAAACTTCGCTGGATACACCAAGACTGAAGGTTTAACTTTAATACGTAATCTTTTTATTTCATGGTGTTTTTTAGTGAGGCAGTGTGAGGAAGAGCCGCTGGATGCAGCTAAAAAATATGTTAACATGTAAGTCTGTTTTTAGCGTTTTGCTACGATGAATCATTGTTCTTTGCAGAACATTTCTGACTCCAGAAACTGTTATCAAAGGTGCCTCATATATATTGGCCAAACAGTTCAGCCGTGAACCTTCTGTGAGAAGGAAACTGCGAGAGTTTTTCCGCCGGCATTTGAAGATGTCTGCGTGTCCGACTAAGAAAGGGCAGGAGATTTTTGACTACAAGCATCCTCTTTTTGGTCGGCATTATATAAAGGACAAACCAGTTTCCCGCTTGAAAGACGAGGAATACTTACAATATGTGAAGGTAGGTATTGTAATTTTGAACGTTAGATTTAATCCTGCAGTTGAAATACAATTGGCTAAAATTAATGTCAAATTCCGTATTTTGAGAATAAATCGGTATAAAATTTATCAAAAATATTGCAATGGAAATTTTTGCTCTTATTAGAATAGAAATTATTATCTCACGCTTTAAAACTAATAATTTCAGCAGCCTTCCGACAATTTTGTAGATTTTATGGCTCATTACTTTTAATTTCAGGCAAAAAATGATTCGCTTATGGATATTAAACTTCATGCCCAAACGGAAGATGAAGAAAATTCAATGCTCAACTTTCTAATGAACGAATCTCAATTTCAACGCAATGAAAATTCAGCTGTTGCCGAAAAATGGAACAAGTGTCGCCGTGACGTCCTTCAAATTTGTGTAGATGAATTACTAATACCAACTTTTGCGCGCGAGGCTCATGAAATTCTTTTGGATGAAGCTAAGGAATTTGTTGTAAAAGTATGTTTTCTTCTTCCATCAATTTTCTTTTCTCTATCTTAGCAATAAATTTCTGGTCATGTTATGGCGAGATGACGAACACATTTGTTATCAAATAGGTTTAAAAAATTCGTTTCTCAATTTCATCAGTGTTGTGTGCGCTTTAAACCTTACTGAGTTTCATAGAATAACGTTTTTGGGACTAAACATATATAACATTTCGTTTAGCACTGTTCATCCAAACTTGCGGAAAATATATCCATGGGAATATACCAGCCATCTTTCCGGTATACCAATGAAGACAATGAAATTGAAGGCAACGGCGTCCGTATCATGGCAATCTGTTATTCGATGGGCAACCACGTAGCAGCGTTTGCATGTGTGATCGACGAGAATGGAACAGTTCTTGGACATCAAAGATTAAATGACGTTACTTCAAGATCAAGAATTCACTTTGAGTCGAGGGTATAGCTTCACTATTATTTCATTCAATAACAGATTTTTGCATGAGTATTTCCAAATACACACCAAATTAACTGATTTGATCGTATACTATATTTAAAGGCGAATTTGTGTATTTTATCCACTCTAATCTATTTCGCAGGATATATGTCGGTAGGGGCGGGTTTGCAACTTTTCACGCCCCACTCGGACTTTTCACGCCCCACTCGGACTTTTCACGCCCCATCTCGGCGAGAGAAGACGAATGGTACCATTTTCAGCCCCCAGACGACCCCCTGTGGCCCCCCACGACCCCTTTACCCCCAAAAATGGCTTATATAAGCCATTTTAACACTCTCGCGGCGAAGGCCGCGGGTTTCCCTTCTTGTTTATCCTATTTTGAACTTCATTTATAATATTTAGAAGGCCAGTCTGCAGAATCTGAGAAAATTCATCTTGGAACATCGGTATGTTAAAGTAAATGAGCCAAAATTATAGTTTGAAATATAATCAAAGCTTCACTGGACACTGAAAATTAATTATAGCGATGATTCAGTGAAAATGATGTGATAAATATTTAATTTGGGCTGCACTGCTACTTGAAATTCACTTTCACTGAAACTGTGAGAATGAAGCAAATGAATTATTTAATTATTTTTAGTGTTCACGTTATTACAATTTGTGGAGAAAATTTCGAAGCTTTCCGATTGGCTGGAGACGTACGAGGACTGGTTCAAAGTATGTATAATGATCGTGATCTGGAGAACGAAATACCTGTGGAAATAACGGACAATAATGCTGCAAAAGTGTATGCCAACAGCCGAATGGCGACAGTGAGTCATTCTATACGTCATTCAATTCTTGAGTAGTTGTAAAGCTATTTAATCATCCGACCTGAAAGGCATTGCATTGGCAGAAAACAAGTTCGATTTAGTAATTCTCTTTACTGATATTAGCCTTCTTATAACTATCTTTCGCGGAAAAATAAATAATTCTCGGCTCTAGCCTTAAAATGGCTAAATAATACAAACCATACCAATAAGGAATAAATAAATACGAATTTTTTGGGTATGCAGATTGTGCAAAAATGATCCTTTATTGCACCAGCTTTTCCTCGGTCTTGGTGCCATGGTCATGAGAATATTCATTCGTTGTTAACTCAAATCGAAAATGCGTTAGAGTTTGTGGGTTTAAATTTTATACGGTGTTCGCTATTTCAGGAAGAATTTCGTGAATATCCGCCGCTGTTGAAGCAATCCGTTTCATTGGCACGATATTGTTTGGAACCTCTCGTAGAAGTTTCCCGTCTATTTAATGCCGACAATGACGTCCTTTTTATCAATCTTCATTCGATACAGTCCGAAATTCCGAAGGACGATTTGTTTATTGCATTACTGCATGAGTGCATCAATCGCGTCAACGAAGTAAGTCTTGATGTGTAGTGCTTAGAATGTAACTATTTTATAGGTCGGTGTCGACATAAATCGATGTTTGGAATTTCCACATGTTGCCAATTTGTTGCAATTTGTATGTGGATTAGGTCCGCGGAAAGCATCTTATTTGCTCAATCTGATCAGTCGGGAAGGCAATTCTTTTCTTGAAAGTCGAACCAAGCTCGTCAGCTCATTTAATATGACTAAGACCATTTTCATGAATGCGGCTGGCTTCATCAAGCTCGACACACCCAAAATCTCAGAGAGAAGTGATTACTATGCTGAGCCCTTAGACGGAACTCGCATTCATCCTGAGGTAGTATATGTTTCATGCAACTTTTAATTAACATCGAACAAATAGTGAGAAAAATGCTCATAATAAACATGTGAGCAAGTTCAAAGTTTTCTTAAATGTTTCATAACTTCGATTGTTGCATTATTTATGTTTAGACCTATGATTGGGCGAGAAAAATGGTTATCGACGCACTCGATCTTGATGATGACGCTGATCCTGCTGAAGCTATGGAAGAAATTGTTCGTTGTCCTGAAAAATTGAGCGATCTCGACCTCGATGCATTTGCAGAGGAAATAGAGAAACAAGTAAGCATTTTCAATTCAAGGTTCTTCACACTTCGTTTTAATAAAATTGTATGTAATAAACATGTTATAAGTTTAAAAGATTGCTCTAATCTAGGACGCTCAAAGGAGAAAACTTTCAAATGTAGAATTTGTTTACATTATGAACCTTGTTTCTTTATGCAGTAAGAAAAGTGTTGGTAACAAAAAAGATTTGTTTCGAAACCTTCTAAACCAGAAAAAATGTGTAAACGCTATAGTATATTATTTTAATTTTTATTCATTGTGTATTATAGGGCCTTGGTAAAAAAGCAACTACGTTATACAATATTAGAGCAGAGCTGTGTCAACATTACAGCGACGTTCGACCTCCACATCGTTCTCCTGAGGAAAAAGAGCTCTTTAAGATGTTAGTTCACGATAGTGAACTCTACATCGAAGGTTGTTTTTATATTAATAAATCGAATTAACAAATATTTTTACTATCGGATTTTAGGCAAACTCGTTTCTGGAACTATTTTGTATATCGCTTACCGTCCGCCAAACGAGAAAGACAGTGCAAAGGTGTTTAATCCCATTTACAATAATGCGAAAGGCTCATGGGCGTGCATGTTTTGCTTTCAAGAATATGGGGATTGTAACGAAGTTCAGGAGCATAGAAGCAGGTGCCGCGGAATTCCACTAGGCGCTAAGGTTTGTTTTTTCTTAGCTAGGTTAATTACAATTATCAAATTTAGGTCCGACTGGAGAATGAAATGCTCGGATTTGTGAATTTGAGAAATATCTCGGAAAGAATGGGACCTCTAGGAGATCCCACGAAAATTTTAATCGTAAGTGGTTTTATGATTTTAGTTAATTATTTTTCATTAAAAACAATTTAAAAATATTTAAAAAAACATTAAAAACATTTTTGGGCTTCTTTATTAGTTTCCACAAATGCTTTTTAGAAAATTTTCATAAGTGCCGCTTTCCATTCTGGGATTTTATTTAATTTTACTTTTAAGGTACAAATTTAGTTCAGACCCCCGTCCGACGGGGGTCTGAACTAAATATTTTCCTTAGCTTTTAAGGCGATTTTATTTAGTTCAGCCCCCCGTCCTACACATTCAGTTCAAATTTCACTTCAAATTTCACTGTTTGCATCAAACAAAGTTGTTTATTTAAATCTTTTAAATAAAGAACTTCTTTGTTAAAAATCTTCCTTGTATTTTTCAACTGAATGTGTAGGAAGGGGGGCTGAACTAAATAAAATCGCCTTAAAAGCTAAGGAAAATATTTAGTTCAGACCCCCGTCGGACGGGGGTCTGAACTAAATTTGTACCACTTTTAATGTTTTTAAAAACGTCTTTAAAATTTTTGCGCTAGCTTCAAAAATACTTCGCCATACAAGTCATAAATTGAAATTTTGAAATAGATAAAGCAATTGCTGATGGTTTTTATTGCGCCGTCGCGGAAATGTCATCTGTTAATATTCATAAACTAGAAAGTGTGTTTTAGCCTGGATCATGCCATTTATTCCGGGTGTTATCTGTCGATTTTAATAAGATGCAGTGTGAACTTTCTTGCAAGTCGTCCGACCTCCAAGGTGCGAATGTGGACGTTCGTGACGAATATTTCGCAGAATCCCAATACCAACGCGACAAAGAACAGAAGATTAAGGCTAAACGAGTGCGTAACATGCAAACGTGCTTTGTCAAACGGCTAATAAGACATCCTAATTTCCATAATGTGACATTCGCGCAAGCTGAAGTAATGCTGAAGGATATGCCTGTGGTAAGATTTCGGATTTATGGGTAGATTTTGCATATTAATTTGAATACCCATAAGCTTTGTATTACTTAAATTTTGAATATAATTATTCAAAATGTAATATTAAATGGATTTTTTGCCAAAAACTTGTTAGAACTTATAATGTAGCCCAAGTCATTGTGTAGCAGAAAAGTACAATATTTGGTGTCAATTTACCACAACCAAATGATTTCACCTTCCAGGGCGATGTTGTTGTGCGACCATCATCGAAATCCGTAAACAACTTGACAGTCACGTGGAAAGTGGCGCACGATATTTACCAACACATAAGCGTTCAAGAGTCCGATAAACCTAATCAATTCAGCATCGGTCGCGTATTGTCCATTAATGACGAGGTTTGTACTTTTCGTTTAATTTATTTAATATATCCATTATTCATATTTTTTAGCCTTTCGAAGATCTAGATGAAATACTTGCTCGATACATACAGCCCGTAAGATGTTTTTATGTAATGTGATTCATGACTATAAGTCGTGAAGTTAATATTAAGTTCTTTAATTCTGTAAATTATTTTTACGTAGAAAAATGCTTGGCTTTGATTTTAGCCGAAGAATTCATATTATTAGTTTAAGAATGAAACAAGCATATCAGCAAGTAATTAGAAATTGAGAAAATGTGGAATGAATTGCTGGCGCTACCTTTGGCAATTACTAAATTTTTAAAATTAGGTACTTATTTAGTTCCCCCCCCCCATTCGATGGGGGGGAACTAAATATTTTCCTTAGCTTTTAAGCTAATTTTATTTAGTCCCCCCCCATCCTACACACTCAGTTCAATTTTCACTTCAAATTTCACTGTCTACTTCAAACAAAGGAGTTGTCTATTTAACATTTATAAATAGACAACTCCTTTGTTAAAAATCTTCCTTGTATTTTTCAACTGAATGTGTAGGATGGGGGGAACTAAATAAAATTGGCTTAAAAGCTAAGGAAAATATTTAGTTCCCCCCCCCCCATCGAATGGGGGGGGGGAACTAAATAAGTACCCAAAATTAAATTTTACCTACAAATTTAAACTGATACATTTAACATCACTTTTCCTTTTGCGTAACCTCCATATTTCAGCTGACTGGATACGCCCATGATATTACTTCATATAAATACTTTATGGCTGGCGTAACCTCCGAAGATAGAGAAATAATCGCAAAGCATTTGAGCGATGAAAAACAGCGATGTCCGTCGAAAATTCCGTGAGCTTTACCTCGTTGTATAAAATAAAAATAGGGCAAAGAGAAGGTACTATTTCAAAATATTGCAATCTTCATTAGTCCCGAGCGTAGAATTTCATTGTTTTTGGTTGAGCAAATAAAAAATTGTACAGTTTTATTTGAAGATTCAAAAACATAAGAATATTCCAAAGGCTTTGTGGTTAACGAGAGACGATCCGGTGACGAGACAGATGATCCCAATATCTGCCTACATTATCTTTCAGAAGGTGTGTTACATAATATACTGAATCTGCTTGTTTAGGTACACATTGACAGCTAGCGCAAAATTTGCTGGGTTTTTCGCAATTTCGTATTTGATTCAAAGCAAGACGCAGCACGAATATTTTTCGATAACGCCCAATGGAATCACATTCCGTTACCAAGAGTTCCAGACAACGGATGACCTTATCAACTGGTTCAAAGTGAATTTCAGTCGCAATCCGAATGCTGTGATGGAATAAAACGACTAATTTGCATTTAAATTTTATTTCACTTTTTGGTACTCAGTAAAATTTTCTGAACTGTGTGCTGAAGCTATAATTAATCACTTATGGAACTGTTACCGAAAATCATTAGTATGACTCTGCTTATCATTGCTTTCGCTGCTTGTTGAGTTTTTGATGCATAGATGATGGCATAAAATTTTTAAAGTAATACTCTCAGAAATAAAGTAGGTTCTTTCTATTAGTTTTTTATATCGGAAAGACTTAATCGAAAAGATGTCAGACTTATAATCTTGAAGATATTTTTGAACTGGATGTTGTGCCAAAGACTATTTTGCCCGCCATGCTTGAATATTCATTTTGGCGAAATTGAGCCTTCAATTGAAAGCCTCGCGCTGTCTTTGCATACCTTGCCAAACATTTTTATGCTTTCACCGGGACATACCGTTATATTGGCACGAAAATCAAATATTTTAGTAGAACACATCTCATTTCTTCAAACAAATCGGAACAGAGCTATTTTCCTCCGCTTTTATTTTTCTCTAGTTCCCTATGCTCCTCTCCTTCTTCCTGTTTCTATGCAAATGAGATTTTACCGATTAGTGTTTGTAGAAAGACTGTACGTTTCCGATTTCACATAAAGGAAACTATTGCAACCGTTTGCATTCATCATATTTCAGTTTGTTTCCTATGAATAGTAATTCATTGCTCTTAGCATGACAGCATATCACTTTGCAGTACCATCAGTTTGCAGTACTATCACTTTGCAATTTCCGGCAGTTTGCAGTGCAAATCCATGTTTTCGGATCCTATAAAAATTCCCAAATAAGGGTTTTTCGGGAGCTTAAGCCTAATGGCTTGTTTGGCGCCTTCAAAGTGATGGTTTACTCTTAGCATTGCGTTAGCGTCCTTGATATCTTCACCTATACAAATATATTGTTGCTTGAAATCAGTCAAATTGATCTTGAACTGAATCCCATTTAATATTCTTTAATTATTTCTGCATCCCAAATAATTAAACACTATCCGAATCCACTCTTGAATTTTTCGGCATTTCCGTAAAGTTTTCTCGAAACTATTTATAGTTTGTAATTATTTATTACTATTCATTGATTTTATACAAAACTTATTCCAGAATGTCGATTGAAATCGAAGCTGCTGATGTTGTACGCCTTGTTGAGCAATATCTCAAGGAGAACAACCTCATGAGGACGTTGGCTGTTCTACAAGTCTGCAATTTTACAATAAGATATGAAATTATTAATAATCTTTAGGAAGAAACAAATATAACGTTGAACACAGTGGACAGCATTGATACATTCGGCGCCAATATTGTGAATGGACACTGGGACAGTGTCTTAAAGATGATCCAGCCACTGAAGTTGCCTGCCAAGAAACTCATCGACCTTTATGAACAGGTATTATTATAGTATATATTCCAGATCCTAAGGTTTGGTATTGAGAAAACAGCATTAATAGAAATTTTATTGGAAGGTATATTGTTTACTGTTTTTCTCACCTTTTTGCAATAATAATAGACAGCATAAGTTGAGTCAATGCGCCAAACATCAAAGGGATCAGAGTTTTCAGTAATGTCTTAAGGGGAGGGAGTACTTTTTATGCTGTCAAAGACAAGGAAATAGTAAGAAAGAAAATAAGTTAGAGTTTTCAGCAATTATCTAAAATCTTAACTTACTAAAATGGCGTAGAAAGGAGTTCCGACAGGGCAAATGGCGATTTGAATTTGCGCCAAAACATAATTGCATGCCAAAGGAGTTAAAAAGGGCCGCTGAAAATTTTTAATGAGGGGGATTACTCGGCAGGGGTCTCCTCTAGAGATTGGTAAAAAAATTTGAGTGGGGCTTGTTTAGAGTAAAAATTTTCACAGTCAACACTTTTCCCTATTAGAGGAGGCTCTGTTCAGCATCAGGAAAAGAGCCTCCTCTAATAGGGAAAAGTGTTGACTGTGAAAATTTTTACTCTAAACAAGCCCCACTCAAATTTTTTTACCAATCTCTAGAGGAGACCCCTGCCGAGTAATCCCCCTCATTAAAAATTTTCAGCGGCCCTTTTTAACCCCTTTGGCATGCAATTATGTTTTGGCGCAAATTCAAATCGCCATTTGCCCTGTCGGAACTCTTTTCTACGCCATTTTATTATGGAACAATACAATGTTCAATAATGTACAATGAAACAATACAAGCTTATTATTTATGAGATGACAATAAATTGCATTAATTATGAAGCGTTTAAGAGTGCAGAGATAGGAAAACTGTAGTGATGTTGAACAATAATGGCCACCTAGTCTTAGACGGATATGTAACACAGATAAAAGTAAAAATAAAAGTTTCTCGATAGCCATGAACAAAATAATCATGGAAAAAGAATCAATTTGTTAATGAACGAAATATTTCACCATATTCCTTTCTGAATAATTTATTTAGATTGTTTTGGAACTAGTCGAGCTCAGGGAACTTGGATCCGCTCGCCTCATTCTCAAACAAACCGATCCCATGCATTTGTTGAAGCAAACTGAGCCGGATCGTTATGCAAGACTAGACAACCTTCTGTCCAAAAGTTATTTTGACCCTCGCGAAGTGTATGCTGAAAATAGCAGCAAAGAAAAGCGTCGAGCAGCAATTGCTCTGGTTTGTCTCTTTGTGTTTTACAATTTTATATTACAAATATACGTTTTAGTCTCTCAGCGCCGAAGTGAACGTTGTCCCACCGAGCAGGTTATTGGCACTTCTAGCTCAGGCTTTGAAATGGCAACAACATCAGGTTCGCAAATATAATATATTTATTAACAAGTTTTTAGGAAATGTTTAGATTTCTTACAAATTAAGAAAATTTTGTGCTTTCTTAATATTATGGTACCATGTAAACAATGTTTTATGTATATTTATAATTAGTCGCCTCGACTTTGAAATTTAATTTTCAGAAATTGACTTCTTCCTTTTCTGGCAATATAAGAACTTTGTATTTTGGCGTCGATATTTATATTTGTGCATTAAACTCGGTGCAGTTTCCACAAGATAAAAACCAAAAATATTTCTTCATGTAATCGCGAACAAAAATTATATGAGCAGAAGGTCATATAATAGTAAAATAGTTTAATCTATGCGTAATCAATTAAAAATTAATCTTTTAGCCATTTAAAATAAATAAATTTCGTTATATTATTTGTAGGGTCTTTTGCCTCCTGGGACCCAGATCGACTTATTCCGTGGTAAAGCTGCAGTTCGTGAGCAGGAAGATGAACGCTATCCCACTATGATGTCAAGGAGTATCAAGTATTTTTAACATTATAAAATTCCTTTATTCTCACATTTTCTCTTTAGATTTGGGCCCAAGAGTCATCCAGAATCGTGTCAATTCAGTCCTGATGGTCAATATCTCGTCACAGGATCAGTGGATGGCTTTGTCGAAGTGTGGAATTTTACGAATGGAAAATTACGCAAGGATTTGAAATATCAGGTGGGAATCCAGAGGACAAACCGATATATTATTTTTATGCCGAGTTTAGGCCCAAGACAATTTTATGATGATGGATGACGCAGTTTTGACCATGGCATTTAGCCGAGATTCTGAAATGTTGGCTACCGCTTCAAAGGATGGAAAAATTAAGGTATTCATTTTTCGTTAACATTTATTCATAATTTGAAAATATTGCTTACTTTTAGGTGTGGAAAGTTCAAACTGGTCAGTGTCTAAGAAAATTCGAGAAGGTTAGATGAAAGTTACCGACAATAATAATTTTGTTTAATTTTAGGCCCATTCGGAAGGTATCACGAGGTACCTTGCGAAAATTAAATTTGTTATTCAATTGTTAGTATATCTTTAATTTAGTGTAACCTTTTCCCGTGACCATAGTTATATCCTCTCATCGTCATTCGATCAACTTGTTCGGTAAGTTATTCAACACTAGAGATTTGGGATCCCTACAGGAGACATCGTTATCGATCCTCTTTGTTATAAATTTGCTCGCTAAACTTCTACTGCCTATGGGAAAATAAGAAGGCGGTTTCCGCCTTTCTACTTTCCCATAGGCAGTATGTATGCTAACACTCTTTCACGCTTATCGAGTTAAAGATCACAATTTTGGGCGCTTGTGCGGCAGTGCCCCCCCCCCCAAGACAATAGGGTCCCTATTGTATTTATTACCATTATTTAAACAACATAAAGATAGACATAATATTTGCCTTGGTCCGCCCTATTGTATTCTACTCTCCTTACACCAAAATTCAAAACAAAGATATAAAGATAGACGGAATATAACAAGCGCCCAAAATTTTGTCATCTATTAAACTGAAGTAAAATTGTATTTTGGGAGAGGCCACTTTCGTACAAGCGCCATCAAAATGTTGTCATCTTTTAAACTGAAGTAAAATTTTACTCTAATTTTATTTTATTCTTATTAAAAATTATATGTGCATATGTATCGTTTCAATTTTTGAAAATTTAATTTTTAGCGTCCACGGAATGAAAAGCGGTAAATGTCTCAAGGAATTGCGAGGTCACCAATCTTATGTCACGGATGCAAAGGTACATTATAATTTAACCACGCTGGTCGCAAAAAGTCGTTTTCAGTACACAGAAGATGGTCATAATGTGATGTCGTGCTGCGCCGATGGCACGATCAAAGTATGGAATATGAAAAGCCTCGAGTGTATAACAACTTTCCGCGTTTGTGGCGATGTGCCAGTGAACAGCATTCATCCGCTCCCGAAATCCGGCGATCAGTTTCTGATTTGTAACAGAACAAATACTGTTTACGTGGTCAACCTTCAAGGCCAGGTAATATTTTATGTGATTAAAAAATGTATGCAAGAATATTATTCGATTTAAAATGATTAGGTTAACCTCAAAAAAGTTCTGTGCGGAAATAAAATTTTATAATCGCTGTTATATTTAAATCCTTATGTCAAAAGTCCTTGTGAGTATTGCAGCTTTTGAGCATAAGGTTAATCAAACTTCATGGAGCGGAAATATGAGTCATTTAATTGTATTTACCTTGACTTCTTCTCTCATTTCTTTTTCTGCGCTATGGCGCCAGGCTGGCGCTTTCCCTTTGAGGAGTCCTTGGCATGGCAAGCTTTCTCTTTCTTTATGGCGGCAGAGCAGTGAACCCATAAATCTTGTTGATGAGATATTGAGAAAATGAATCATGTTTTTTGTCCATTTCGATATTTAATGTATTGGAGTAAAATGTCACATGTTCTATGAGGTAACCTTCCTTTTTCAGATCGTGCGAACTCTAACGAGCGGTAAGCGCGAAAAGGGCGACTTCCTGGCTTGTTGTCTGTCGCCCAAAGCTGAATGGGTATATTGTATCGGAGAAGACAAAGTGCTGTACTGCTTCTCCATGATCACTGGAAATCTCGAAAGCACAATCTCTGTAAGTATCCATGCTCGTTTTTATGGTAATAATAACTGTCCAAGCATTTCAGATCCACGACCACATGCCGATTGGAATAGCGCACCACCCTCACCAGAACTTGATCGCAACTTTCGCCGAGGATGCCCTATTAAAACTTTGGAAAGCATAACTGGTCACATGTGGAGCAAAAAAGAAAATTCTCGTTTGCATGTTTGGTTATTTTTATGGTTATCTTCATTTCTCATAATTGCAGTTATTTTTAATAAATGTGCTCTTTATCACGTGCATTAAAAACAATTAGTGTTCTATTAAAACAAAGAATAATAACGAAGGATTTATTAATATGCAGCAAAAATTAGACATTTAAGAAAGATATTTTACATTTAATATTTCGACAATATAACTTTTCTCCGCCAAATAAAAATTCCGATCACAATCATAGCAGACATTATCGAAAAGGCGATTACACAAGTTAGTAAGGAAATGGCGTAATAACTGAGACAGACCCGTTCAATGGGAAAATGGTCTGCAGCGAAGCCTTCGATCTTTCCTGCGACCTTTAAGGCATCAGAAGGGTGCGGAAAGTTGGAAGCTTTCTCTCTATAGGCAAAATTTGAATCAGTAAACTTCTTGCCATCCAAAGTTCGGCGGTCTGGCGAATGAGACATGAATTCATTGATATAGGGCTGGCCCATGCTGGATCCAGCCATCGAAGTAGAGTCGTCCAAATCGAGCACGACGATTTTCTCCGCCGCCAAGTCCATGACGTAGTCGTCGCGAGAGATCGGCACCGGTGATGTGCCATTTTCGGCTTTGGAATTGCTATTTAAAGCGGAAGTTCGCCCAGTGATTGTACGTCTTTTGCGACTATTAATTCCACATCGGGGAGGCTAAAAACAATGCTCAAAATGATTTAAATGAAATGTATTAAACTGACGATATTACATTTGATACAGTTTGCAACTATTTTCTAAGGGTCATCTTTAGACGATAATAGGTTTAACGATAGCCATGTTTCGATGGCTAGCTTTAAGAAGACATACCGTTTTTCCTGTACACATGCCCTCGGAAACCATACAAGTGGAAACTGCGCATTGAAAGTAGGTAGTAATTTTGTCCGCAAATTTGAACACATTTACTAAACATATTATAGTTTTGCTAATAATGTAAATTTATTGCAAAATTTACCTTCAGAATAGGCCAGGTTAGCTTGATTATTATAGGTGAGGTCTTGAACAATTATTGGATCAATTGTACACCTGAAGAGGTAAGACTTGTTACATTACATTTTCATATTATTGAAAAATATGTTTAAAATTACATTTTAAACAAAGTTCAATTTTCAGAATTTATAATTAATTTTCGATGCTTTTTTCAATATGGCAAAATTACTGTCACGAACCCGTGTTCGTCGATGAGCGGCTTTCTGTCCTTTCCGGCTCCATCATCCACAAAACAATTGTGAACTAGCATCGAAAACATGTCACTATCACAACTCCAAACATGAAACACCGGCTCGCCCACTGTTGCGTATGTTACCTGTAAAACAATTAGGAAAATGTATAATTAGTATAAGAGTACATAAATGACTTTAATATGGCGAAAAGCTTGGAAGTTTTATATGAGGGAGAACTTCTTTCTCGACTCCATTTAAACTCAGACACATTTTCTGCATACGGATTGTGATCAATAAATTTACTTTTATTTCATCAAGTTTCCAATGTTTGTACATAAATATATTGCTACTGATTTTTTACCCCTTTATTGAAAACTTACAACTGGACCATTAACAGATCCCCGCCTCACAGAATAGGTACAAAACGGCATTTTTGCATTGTCCATTAGTTCCGTGGTTGGAAGCATGCTCACATCGAATCTAAAAACAGTCGGGATAGACAAAAATGTTAAATACATTAAGAAGTAAGATGTAATGAGTCCAAATTCTATCACTTACCTATTAGTTACAACCTTGTCAGCTTCCATATAAAAGCATGTGCACCTGTATGCGCGGTCGACTTTGGTGATAAAAACATTGTGGAAGGAAATTATGATAGTGATGCTCTGCTCGACTCCACGTTGATCTGGACCCAACTGAAACGAATAATTTAAAGTAATTCTGCACCGTCTTTATACGTTTGTTACATATTGTTATATATTGTGTTAGAGACAGAACAGATTCGGTTTACAATCTCAATGGACTAGATAAATGGTAAGAAGCAATAAATTCAGAAGATGGGACAGAGGAAATGCACTTGAGAAAAAGTGAATGTATTTCCTTTTCTTATCCATAAGCTAGTTTCTGTCTCATTGTGTTTCGTATCAGAAGTAAAATAGTGAAACGAGGTGCTAAGCATAAAACAGGCCATTTTAATGTCCAATAAATCAATAAAATAATAACGAAATATATGGGAGCTAGTGAGCTATAAATGAGCTACTTAGAACAAAATATTTCATGAGAAGCTTTCCAACTTGTTGGTATGTTTGTATGCAAACGGATAAAAAAGTTGTGCAGTTACATAACAAAAAGAACATTATGTCATTTTTGACGAAGTTTTTTTCTACGTAAATTTCCACCTAAATAACCTTTATTTTCTCTTAGTCCCGAAAATATTTGATCAAAAACTTCAAAATGAGGCTGAAGGATGTGTAAGTGAGATATAACTGTCGTTTTCATATTCGAAAAATGTATTTTTATCGAAATTTCTCTGTTCAAAAATTCTCAGTCAGTCATCGATTGGTTTTACACATATATTGTAATGTTTCACTTCGCGCAACTGATTGACTAATTGTATGCCTGAGTGACGAAATGCTGTACTTTCCGTTCTTTCACTGGTTTAATTGGCAGGTTTGCCGCATTTCACCTACACGCTCAAAAATGACTGTTTGCACAAACGAAAGTAATGGACCTGTTTTTTATGTCCCTAGTCTGTAGCTCATATAAAAATGAGATGGTTTGTCCTTGAAAAGTTCCGCTTTCTCAAACTCCTTTGGAAAATTTTTGTGCATAAATTGCCATTTATCGTCCAGACTCATTATGTCACTAAATTGGATTGTCGTGTCAAAAATAGTTTTCTGGAAGGAAATATGTCAAGAGGTTGGAGAAAGGCACAAAGGCGCACACCGGAACCTGGATGTGGTTTGTCATATGTGCTCCTCAACGATTTCTGAATTGGCCAAGGTCAAAAGCCATCCCATCTGGCGAGAAGTCCAGAAACTGCAAAGTGGACTGGCACAAATCACTGTTGGAAAACAGGTTAAGGATGAGCATTCAAAGACAAAAGGAGAGGTCTTGTCGGGAACAAAACTCTTCAAGGAAATATTACAAGGCCACACAAACGTAAACCTAAAGGTATTCGTAGTCAATGAATGGGTGTCACAAAAATTATAAAGAGCTGCAAAGTGTTGCCTGTTAACCAAATGGATTAAGGGTTTATATTGGAGGAGCAGATTTCATGACAAATTTTAATAGAACATGGATGACAATTAACATGGATACTCTATGAGGATTCTTCAGAATTAATTTACAAAATTCTAAATTCGTGGGTCAAAACAGTGAATAGAATCGAAGGAGAACAGATAAGAAATTATAAACGCTTTTCTCATTTTCCACTGATTTCGCCTTACTCAGGGTTTTCATAGACTCGGCTCCAAAAATAAGAACATTTGCCCCAAAAACTAAGATTTCGGGGTCAAAAATAAGAACATTTTTATAATTTTTTCAAACCATAGGGTCCCCCCTATGTTTTTTAGCAAAAATTTTTCCAAGTGCATTCTTAGGGGTGCATTTTTTCAAATTTTTAAAATTCGCGCCGAAACTATAATGCCAATATTTTATTCTGCATGAATGAAAAAATAGCGCCGCAGGCGAAAATTTTTCAATTTTAGGCGATATTCATAAAAATTTGCACTATTTTTAAATACTTGGAGAAAAAATGGCATCCAAATAGCGCCGCAGGCGAAAATTGTTAGGAAAAGTTGCTTTTATTTCAAAAATTCCCATTTGAAATTGGATATTGCGTGAAATAAGGACAAAATAAGAACATTGGCCAAAAATAAGGACAAATCTTACAAATAAGAACATTTTATTTTTCTAAGATTTGGACCCTCAAAATAAGGACAAATCTTAGAAATAAGAACAAATGAAAACCCTGGTTTTATATATTATAAAAATTTTTAGATGTTTGCTAGAGCTATAAACGCTTTTCTCATTTTTCAATGATTTCGCCTTACTGGTTTTGGATTAGAAAAATAGAACAAGTCCTGCCAATTTTCTATAAATTTTAATACGTGTAAAACACGTACAGACAAACTGCTAATTAGGCTATTTTTATAAAAATTTAAACGCATTATGTATTACTTGGCCAATTAAAAATGACCTTGAATGGGGAACGGACCCAAAAATCCAGTTCTAATTTGAGTTATTTCGTTTCAGGATTTTATATCCAGGTTGCTTCCTTTGTTGTTTTTGAGTGAGTAACCAACAAGAATAAATATGAGTAAGAAAGTAGGTCGGGTTGGGTACCTTATTCCTGGACACAATTAGACTCGGGGTGGCCTTGGTATAATTTTCTGATCGCCCGCATAAGGAATGAAGAGAAACTATTCTATTCAATATTCAAGAAATGACTAATTTGCATGTTTAATTGAAGTATATATGCTCTTTAAACTTTTTATACCACATAAAAACTGTTGTAGCGGTAAACTGACCTTTCTGGAACGCCGCATGTTGCACTGACCGTTTATGAGTTGATAATCAACCGATGATTTTGAGTTTGACGTATAACTGAAAAGAAAGAAAAATCTTAATAGATTACGCCGATGAGTGGCAAATTGCATTTACAATTGGCACTCAAAAATATTGACTCTAAATTTGCGATGGAATGCGTTTAACGCAATGTAAAGAGGTAAAGCATGACAAAGTGTTTTATATTCCAATCCGTTTTATGATCTAACTGTTTTGATCAATATAACGTTAACTTTGGTAAAAGCATTAGCCTACCTATTGACGCATTTGTCGCTTTCAATCATTCCTTTAACAAAAATCCGCCCTGTGAACGGCCTTTCCGTATGAAACGTTAGGCGAACTCGGTCTTCCATACACTCCACAGTCGGATCACCTACAATTCACAGGATTTGACTCACAAGGTTGAAGTATTTTTGAAAATTACATTTTTGGTTTGGCGATAAAACTTTCTTTCATATTATGAGAAAGCAAAATCATAGAATTTGAAATATGGCTTATATTTTTGTATATATTTGTTCGTTATCTTGAGGGCTACTTACCGATGACCCCGTTATCAAGCACAGATCCGGCCACATATTGCTGGGCGAATTCTTGTATTAACAATACAGACAATAGAGAGATGACGGAATAAGATCTCATATTCGGTAGGATTATGAGTCAAATCAATGCGTAGAAAAAGCGAACAGTGCGGCGCCGCTTGACCCCTAAATTTGGGAATTCGTGAATCGAAATGTTTGGTTGTATCTGACAAAAAATTCTGAAAAGTGAAATCTGTGTGTGAAACACAAACATAACACAATTCTCTCAAAAAGTGGCGAAGAGTTTAGATTTGAGTTGGGTTTATTTGAGGAGCGGCAGTGTCGCTTCAGTCACCCGATCGCCAAGACAGGATCACCTTAGGAGGAACCCCGAGAACCTGAGCGGGATTCAGAAATAAATGCATCGGTTCAGAAAGAAGGAGATAATTTTTGCGATTCCCTCAAGTAATGGAATGGACCTTCTCTCGGCATTCGCTGGTCACAATAACAAACAGGTGGGAAGATTGAGGCAGAGCGATCGCTGAGGGAGTTTCATGGGGGACGACTGACTGAGGGAATCCGTGACGATGGATGGGGCCTGTGACCCCGCCCCACAAATGGGACAAAAGCTGGTTCTAAGTGACAATTAATAAGTTTCTTATAAATTATTTGCTCAGAATCAAAATATGGGAATAGCTGAGATGGTTACAGTTAGCGGTTTCTTATTTTCGGAGAGAAAATATCGAGAGAGTTTGGGTAATCCCGCGTCCAAGTATGACTCTAATAAATGAAATCTTATAGTACTTTAAAACCGTTTAGAAAACTCAAATTTTCGACTTTCTCGTCTAACATGTGTCCATTTTTCACCTACAGTCAACCATTGGTTAAGTACTATTTGTTAAGTGCCGCCCTCTTTCACATACCACCTACATTCGTCGATTTAGTACTAATTTAGTTACTAGCATCCGAAAAAATGCTATGTGGAAATACAGCAAGAGATAACAAGGACAATAACACATTTCAAAGGCATCAGAGAAAAATAATGGTAGAAGATAGAAAACACATCAATGCAAAATGGCTTAATTATTCGTTCATAGCTTTCTTCTTCAAGAGCAGTTACATGAAATAACGTTCCCTTATAATTTTTCGAGAAGTTCATTCAAATTGAATTCAAATGGCTTGAATTCAATAACTTCTTCTATTTTTAACGAAATTTGCGTTAGTCAATTTAAGTCCTGAATTTAGGCAAATTTAGGCAAATTAAGTTATAAGGTCTTAATTTGCGCACCTAGCAGTTAGATTGTAATCGGAATTTTACGTACCCGGCTGTATTTACGTCTTCGGACATAACTACCGTACACGAGTTGTACGGACGCTTAAGTCTAAATATAATGCCCTCTTAAGCCTAAGTACTTCGTTATGCCCTTAGAAGGGTCCGTGTGCCCGCACACCATGCTTAAACTTAAGCCTAAGCTTAAGTCTAAAGTTATTTTGCAATATTGGTCGCTTAAGTCCTAGGATCGTTTTAAGACCAATCTTAAAGCTTAAGTGTACGAAGATTTATGGCCGAAGACGTAAATAATGAATCCATCCAACTGTGGATAGCACCTCCTTAATTTAAGGAATAATTTGAGCAGTTTGCTTGTATTATTGAGCATCACTCTCTGGGGTTTCGGTCCAAAAATTCATTATGACGGGACGTACAAGCTCCTGAGGTTGCTCCCGAAGTTTGCAGTTTTTGATTTCATTAGAAGCATACCAGTCGAGTATTACGCTCGTCTTATTTTGACTGGACCCTCACAAAAATAAGTGCAGCACCGAATTCCATGCAAAATCCTGGCCCGAATAATGATTTTCCATATTTGTCAGAAAATTAGTGTTGGAAATTTTGTAGGGCTCTTTGAAATCTCATGTATACAAGCAAAAGTGATCTATCTAGGAAAATCAAGAACATATTTTTCCTCATGGCAGTAATAAGTTTTATTTTCTTTTCTGGCTTTAATGCCTTCAGTATCATTATTTTTTAAAGCTACCTTTTTGAAATTGAATGATTTCATTTCACAGATTTTGCTAAATATACAACAAAGTTTTACTTATCCCGACTTAGTGTCCTTTCGCATCGAAACAATGAAATCAAAAAATAATCACAAGTGAAATTTCTGGTTTATGGGAAAATCAATAAAGTTTGAATATTACAACCAATAAACCATGCACATATTATTAGTAACAGCATGCATCAGCGTACAGTATTGAAAGATATCATATGGTATCAATTGTAGATTTTATACTTTGGTTATTGTGATCATATAATAACGCTTTGTTCCAATTTATTCTATCCGGAACGTATGTTGTAGTTGATATTAATAACCTGACTGCCCGGTTTGTGATGCGGATAGTTTATACATTAACTATTATACTACAATCATGTACAAACATCTTCTAGAACATTGTCCTTCACTGTAAGGTCAGCAAACTTGCATTCTAACGAGAGACAACCCTAAAACGTTAGTTAATTTCCCTTATATTGTTTAAATATTCGCCGAAACCTTTTTTGGCGTTCTCTTTTAAGAGAGATTTCAAACAAATAAAGTTCTACCTTTTAAACCATTTTTATTTAGCATTTAACAATAATTCATCTCGATTTTCAGTCATATGGCAACGACAAATTCGGATGACACATATAAGTTGCTTGCCACTCAAAATAAATGTAAGTTATTACGGAAATTTTTTATTATATAACTATGAAGTTTTTTTAACGCTGTATAATGTCAAAATGTAGTAATTCTAGCATAGCCTAGACGACTATTATACAAAGTTGCAAGTAGCGACTCATCAGTAGAATGTATAAGTTGCGTTTCCAGGCCATGAGAGATCCATTATCGGTGTGGAATTTCTGAGATTCTCTAGTAATCGGAGGAAGTTTAAACTCCTTACTTTGGCGCATGACCGGCTCAAACTATGGAATGTGTAAGTGGCTTTGCACTTTATGTCTGATTGTTGTTTCATTACATTTAGCTCGGCTTTGGATGATGACTTTGATATATCAGAAAATGACAAAATCTGCGCTATCAACTTTTCTTGCGGCGCCCAGTCCTATGACGTAGTTAATAACAGAAAATGTAAGACATTTTATTCAAAACAAGCAATACTTTGTAGAATGTTACGGTACTTAAAATATTTATAGTCAGCATTGCTAGAACAATTCAAAAAACAGTTTCATAGAATGTAACTTATTTTCTGTGCTTGTGATTGTGTTTGTGCACAAGTACTTAAAATATTTATACTCAGCATTGCTAGAACAATTCAAAAGACAATTAAAATTTCATAAAATGTAACTTATTTTCTCCTTCAAAACAAAACATTTTGATTGTAATAATTATCATACTTTTTCGGCTTTCATCTAGAGAAACAGTTAACGAACTATTTTCTTATTTTCTACTGTGTTAGGTGAGAAAAATTGAAAAGCTTTAAATCGTTCTTATTAAATTAGCGCGCAATTCGTAGTTACATACTAACGACTGAATTATGTTCGTCTAATTATATTTATTCTTGAGTGATGGCTGTAATGGGTGTGGAATCTACGCTTTATCGGATCGAATTTGATCGCAATGACGAGCCAGCTGTAGAATCATTTAATCACGGACTCATGGCAATGTGGTTTGCGAGGATCTCGCCAGATGGGGAACTTATTTTAACAGGTAAAGTGATTGTTCAATAATTGTAAATTATTTGGAATATGGACAAATAAAGTTATGTAAAATTTCATACATATTTTAGACGCACATGATTTTTATCATAATTAGTATTGTTTTCAGCGAATTTTAATGGCACTTTACAATTGGTGGACAGAACAGGCGCTGTTGTGAGAACCGGCGCGTTCGAGAAAGCAAAGCTGATATCCGCTATTTCTTATGTATGTAACTCTTTTGACACCAGAAACAATCAAAATTCACTTCATCACTAGTGATATGTAAATGTAATATCAACTAGTGATATGTAAATTGTTTTTAGTCTCCCACCGGAAAATACATTGTTGCTGCCAATTCGCAAGGTTGGATCTCTGTAGTCAGCGGTACGCAGCTATCAAACCTCTACCCCATCGAAGGTAATTTTATATTTTCATCTTATGACAAGTATTTTAGATTACTAAGTATTTTAAAGTGACTTTATAGTCTTAATTTTCCGTAAAATTTTGTGAAATTATAGCGAAAATATATGAAAACAATTGTGATATACTAAAAACTGTGATAACTATTCATTTGTCAATAAAATCTTTGTCAAAGTTATAGCAATCTGCAGAAATATTCATAGCATTTGATTTATGTCAATTACAGTGTCATTAATTGCAGGACATTACATGAAAGTCCGGTGTATAACATTCGTTCTCGACGACCAGCATATACTTAGTGGAGCGGACGATAAGACAATAAAGATGTATAACTTGTAAGTTTCACGTTCGCTTCAAAACATAGTTGTTAAAAGTTTTTATTTCAGAACTGAAACCAAAGGTGTTCTAGTGCGAACCTTTTGTGGTCATCAGGGCAGTATTATGTCGATTTCTTTGGATAAAGCGTCCAATTGTGAGCGTTTCGCTAGCGCTGGGACAGACAATCGAATAATTTTGTGGGAGTTAAGTACTGGTGCTAAGCTGCACGTGCTGGAGAATAAATCTACAGACTTTGTAAGTCATCTTTCAAAATTGTTGTTTTTATAATAGCAGCCGAAATAAATCGAAAAAGTTTATCGAGGCCCTATAAAAGGCAAAACAATTATAAAGATTATTTGCGGAATTTTTCAACAAATTTCATTTTTATTTTTAGGATTTCCAATTGAACCCAATTTTTAATCCAATTCAGTCAAATTGGCGGAAAAAGCAACAAAAATTACAAAACTTGGGTTTAATAAATTTGATACTACATATATTATCGAATTCCTTTGCCAAAAATTTCATGACATTTCTCAATAATGTAAGTCCTTATTCCACACAAAATCGCATAATGTTAATTGACTTCTGCTATTTTGTGAAATATAAATTGTTATTATAGCTTCGCTGCGTGACATTCTCTCCTGACGGACGTTTCATTGTCGCAGGTACCGATGAAGCCACTATTTTAGCCTATCGCGTGCCTCAGCCCGAAAATTACGTCGAAGAGCCGGAGGACGAAGAATACGAAAATGAAAACGAAATTGATTACAACGATACAACAATTGCGAGCCAATCCTTTTATGCCCACAAAGACTACCAAAATGGATCAATTGACGAGTCTGACCACATTAGTGCCTACAATACTATTTCCACATTACACGACTCGATGGCTCTTACCGTAGATCAATCAGCTGATCAAACAAATGGAGACGGATCTCCTGTGCCTGTAGAATATCAAGCCGGAGAATCTACAGATGAACCTGTAAATTATCAGGAGGAATTCGAAAGGAGAGAATTGGAAATGCAACTTGGAATCGATTGAATTTTAATAATGTTTTGTTTATTTATTTATGAAATTTGTTATGATATTAAATAAAATATTCGCCTAGAAACTTTTTTCGATAACAATTTATCGTTACAATGATAAAAATAGTAAAACTTGGTCGTAGCGGTATTTGAGTGTATATGTTTAACGTGAGAATGTTTAATGTGAACATTGGATCTATTTCATGAATTTATTATTTATTCGCGCAAAGCAGAAAATATGGCATAATTGTGTGAAATTTTCGTGGAGTAGTCGAATATTATGGGTATCGGTGACGAGGTCGATCTCGGCAACAAATACAGCTGAGCAGTGAGCACACCAGCGAGAATAAAAACGATAGTACTATGAAACTGACGAGAGTGAAAACCCATGGCTAAAATTATTACGGTTATTAAACGTCGTTAACATTTTCCTAACCAAAGTTAATAAATTTTTGACTTCAGTATTCAATTTTCCTAAAAATTTGATACAAATTTGTTTTTTCTGCTCTTCGTTTTTGTCAAAGCTGAAAGCGCCTATGATCTGTAAAAACTAATATTTCCATTGTAAATGCGAATGAAATTGGTTAATTAATGCGCTAGCAAATGTTCGGTGAGTCTGCAGCCGAATGCTGAAGAGTCATTCGGTGTTTTAAGCAGTGGCTGACAGGAGATTCGGCTAAATTTCATGGCGCAGCTTATGTGAAAATTTCCAATGGAATTATTAGAATATGGAGATCATGCACATATCTTCGCCATAATCAAATTTAGACAGTCGTAAAATGAAGAGTAAATTTGCACTCTTATTTCAGTGATTTAAATATTTTGTCTCATTTATCGTGACAATGAATTTAGTTATTAAATAAAGGAACACACTTGTAAATGGAAATCGCAGCCGTTGGCAGTACAACCATAATAGTGGAAATAATCTAAAGCAATAACTGTAATAAAATGTTACATTTCAATTAATAAATTGGACCATAAATACTACCTTTCCCGGTAAGATATTTGCGCACATCACATCTGAGCGCCGGAAAAAATAACGTCCAATAGCTCATAACCAAGCTCAAACTTAAGCTTCAGCTCCGAAAAGACTAGCCTTTATGTTCTTCGCCTCCAGGTGAACCCTTAAGCCTAATGTTCTCCTTATAAGGGTTGTTCGGGATCTTAAGCCTAAGATAAAGGCTGGCCTAAAACTAAAGCATGACCATATAAGGGTTGTTTGCACAGGGCTTATGAGCATTTTAAGCTATTACGCAGCTTAAACTTAAGTCTAAGCTTTCTAAGCTCTCTATGCCCCCTTTCATCATTCTTGCTGAAAATTCTAAGAATTTCAGAATGAAAGTTGCTAAAAGAAAAACTTGCCAGCACGTAAAATCAAACATATATAAACATATTTGCCATGTAAATCGCTTTAAGTTTAGCAAAACCAACCTTAGCGGAGCATTACCACCCAATTGTTAGATTAGGCCCCGTTAGCGACAGGCCTTAAGGCGCTTTTAGGCTTAGGTCATTACTAAGCCCCGGTTTTCTATTTATAAGCCCGTTAGGCGCAATTTTTGCGCCAATCAGGGAAAGTGTGGGCAGGATACAAAATAGTCTTTTGACCAATTTGGAAAATTCTAAGAATTTCAGAATGAAAGTTTAGCAATTAAAATTTTGTATAAAACTTCCAGATCGTTAAAACCAAAATATATCAAAGCATAATTTGCCAGTGTAATTACGCTTTAGAAAAGTTTACTATAAAAAAATATACTTCACACAGGTAGACATTAAACAGCCCTCATTTTTTGTTTATGAATAGTATTTTTTGTTAAAGATCATTCACCTGCTTGCTGACACCTGGACTCTCCACATCGGTCGACGCTTTTCATATAGAAAAAGCTAGTGATGTCCGCACTCACTGGCTCTATCATATTCAATAACCACAGCGTAAGAGCGCATACGTTCGTAAAGCGAATAAAGGATAACCGTGTGGTAGAATCCTCAGGCATTACAAAATAGTTGGTATTATCAATTTAAAGCAATTAAATACTCGACCTAAATATTTTTACAAGTTATAATATTTGTCATAACAAACCAAAATTGTCCTTTGGCATTGATCGGAACAAATGGCTAATATATGGATGACACAAAAGAAAACCAAGTACCGTCTCTGAAAAATGTTCAGGAGAAATATTAATTAAGGTCACAAAATCACGGTCACAATTAATGTGGTGCATTGTTTTAAACGGGCATGCTTTTATGGATTTTGGATTATAAATGTGAAAAATACAGCAAAATAGTCTCATAAAATGTATCAAACATACGAAAAACTTTACTGAATAGTTGCTTTATTTTATCTGTGTAAAACAAATGAAAACAGCCAGCCAAAATGAACGAAATCAATCGATAAGTCGGGAATTCGTAAGTCGGAAAAATTATGCACGCCAAAACATGAGTATTTTCCGCGTCACCCTCGAAACCGCATCCAAAACACTAAAGAACAAAAAGTGTAATTCGGTATTAGTCACACCGAAATGCGTGGAAATGGGTGTGGAATTTGGGAGAAACCCGAATGATTCAAGAACCTGACCGATTTAGATCACGCCCAATTTCTCGATTGATTCCTTTCTGCTAAATAATTATGTTTTGCTTTTTTCACAGGGCGGTGTGGGAGTGATGTGATCGGGATGAGGAAGCAGCTGTTCTTCCTTATTGCTTTTCAAGTCACATGTTGTGTAAGCTAAGAGGCCGAACATAGTCCTCATAAAATTAACATTCACACCTGGAAAACAATTATTCGAGCTGACCTTGAGAAATTGCTCAGGTTATACATAAGAGTTATGAGGCAATGTTGCAACAAATCGTTTAAAAGTCGTCATCAATTGTTGCATTTTATATCCGACAGGAATAAAAAAAGTAAATCCACGAAGCTTTCAGAATTTTTATTTTTGAACAATGTCAGCAATTATTTAACTTGTTCATTTTCAACGTTAAAAAGTTGATTTTTATTCAGCAGCGAGAATTGCATTGGATTAAGAACCAATAACATTGAATCCTGACACTGAACTTTTGTATTCACATTCTTATGTTCTCAGCCTCATAAGGTTCTGTTTCTTATCCTGGATTGTTTTTGCCATCTACTTCAGAGAATCGCGCATACGATCCAACAAAATTTTTGCACTATTTGATCATTTGGCGTTCTCAAGCTTGCAACGCTAATCTTTCTAGTTCTCTACGCCAAGTGACAGGCATAAGTACGGAGTAAAGGACCCTACTCAATGCTCTGCCAGAAAAGAACGTATCCAAAGAAAATAAAAATGAGAAGTAACAACTTCCTCCGGTGCAGAGAATTCCACCCTCGACAGCTCTCGTTGTATTTGAGTAAGAGCGGGAGAAAAAACAACAATATTTTAGTTGGTTGCCAATATTTTCGGAAGAGTGACAGCGGTGGCCCGAAATGAGTCAAAAGAAGGAAACGGGGCCACCGAATGCACAGCAGTGAGAAGAGAAGGAACATAGTGCGAGACAATCCGGCCTTTCACCCACCACTGCCGCTTGCAACCCAATCTGATGGAATCTTCAACTCGTTTTCAATCGAATTGTAGTTTCAATCGAATTTCTTTCACTTTTGTATTTTCAACAAAAATATTCAACTTTCACGGACTCACGTCCATTTACAGTTCAATGTTTAGGAGTATGTAATTTTAGTAATTTTTTAAAACCCATACAATGCTTGATTTATAAAACTGATCCATCTCCAATTATACGTAATCTTTTTGGAACCAACAAAGAAAAAATTTGTTCGCGAAAAATTTGAGCATTCTTTTATTTGATTCAATTGAATTATACGTTTAATTCCACCTTCAAAGTCCTCCATTAGCGAAGAGAGAATTTGGTCTTGTTTCAAATTTGGGCTGAGCCTTGCAGTAGAAACAAGGCCGATAAGCCGGTTTTCTCATTTTCAACCTAAATCAAATTCATTTCTCAAATTTTCTAATCTAGAACTATGTGACCTTTGTTCATATGTATGATTTTTATAGCTCTCGTATTCCTTCCACTATAATTATAGTCTTAAATTTCCACCAATACGCAATATGACATGATCAATATTCTGACAAGGGTCTTCTCAGAACATTTTTTGTCAAACATGGAGAAAAAGGAAATGGATAGAAAAAAAACTAAGGGCTGGCTCAAGAAAATAGTCCTGACGCACGACATTTGTTATGATCTTTTGATTTTAAATCTTTACTCTTGGAACAGCTATGATATTTTCATGTGGAATAGAATTTCATGTAGATGAATTTTTACGTAATATGATATCGTTGTAATTTTAAATAAAATATACTGTTATTTTTATGTCGTCATCACACAGCAAAAGTCATCATGAATGCTATTCTGACTTTAAAATTTTATCGACTTTCGATGCCTTTATAGACATTAAATTTCGAGTTTTGAATTTTTTATTTCAGAACTCCAATGCGTTACCATTAACACTATTATGTATCAGCAAACGACCACATTGAGCACGTTATTGATTGTACTAGGTATTCTATTCACTCTCTCCATTGTATGCAGTATCGTTATGCTGAGAATTCGACAGAGACAACGTCGTCAAATCGGGGCTTTGGCTGCTAGGCCTCCAAAGAAGGCATTCAGTAGACTCATTATCACCAATCCACAGCAGGCACAAAATTCAGAGATACCTATTCTTATTGATCCATCACTCGTCTAATATTCACTTTGGTTTCTCGCCCAAAGAAGAATCGTCAAACTTTCAGGAAGTAATTATGCAAATGTCAACTCAATACGCAAATTACGGCTCTTCACTTTATATTAGGATTTAAGAAGCCCGAATCAGAAAATAAACCCGAAAAATAATGATGATAGCAATGCTTTCTGCGATGTTTTTGCTATGTTTAATTCACAGCTAAGGGAATGTGCAATATTATTATGAACGGCGTTTCCTTTGGTTTTAGTGAAACGCAAATATCGGTTTTTGTAGTGGTTTCTCTAATCGTTTCCTATAACGCAAACCCAAACCCTGTAAAATATAAGAGGGCTATACCATCGATTCCATTCAGTTTCTAGCCTTGATTAGTTAATATTAAATAATATTGATATGTAATTCGCACAATTCTCAATAGGGTTTTGATGTGATACTGAATAAAACTATTTCGGGAATAAAACCATTACGACAACTGGTTTAAGAGATTTTGAGTCTTAGATCTCTGCGGAAATTTTTCGAAACATTTTAATGTCATACGATATAATTTAGGCTGTCCGATTACGAAACTTGTACAGAATATGTAAATATGTACCATTCTTTTTATGTTCACGCTTGCTTTTATACCAATATCCAACCACATAAACATCTCATATTCAGTTTAGGTTAGCATTTGATGATTAGTGTTTTTTGTGATTCAATTTTCAATACGAGTTTGTTTTTCGTCCGATCCTCATGAAATTCACTTATTTTATTGTAATAAAGTTTTTATTTCACAAATAAAGAATTCTTACCGCCTTAAAATGTTATTCTATATACTCGTAGTTCAATAAACAAGATAGATATGGGTTAACCCTTCATTTCCGAGTGTTATCAAAAACGCAACGCAACTGTGTACCCCCCATTAATTCCTAGCGTTGCGAAAATGCACATCAACTTTAGAGTAATTTTTGGCCAATTTTTTGGTCTCCCAGCTCAAATCTGATATTGCTCTTATATATCCAACTTTTTGTCCTGAATTACTTTTTGCGTTTTAGCTCAAAAATTTTTTTGGCGATTTTTTTTCTCGAGATGCACTCTCGAAAAATTCGAGAATGAACTTATCATGGATTTTCGGGAAAATCCCGACTTTCGAACCCCCAAAAATTCGAATTTTGGGGGGTTTTGGAAAAAAGAAAAAATACGCGTCTCTTAGAATCTCGAGATCTACCAGTATACCAAAAATCAGCAAAATCCTACGCTTCGGCGTTTAGGGGTCCCACGGCTCGGCAATGAATGGTTAATTCCCGTATTTAATTTCATGAGAGGGAACTGAGATTTTAAAAAGCGAATATTTGTGGAAGTACCGATCTTTAAGAACTGTGGCAAATGCTGCGCATCAAATTTGGCGGGAAATTTGAAAATTAGTTATTCATAACTAACGTTTCACGTGAGTTCTGACACCAATTCTGATATTGCTAACCCCCTCTAAAATACGATTCTAGAGGGGGTTAGCAATATCAGAATTGGTGTTTACTCACGTGAAACGTGAGTTATTAAATATAAATTTTCAAATTTCCCGCCAAATTTGATGCGCAGCATTTGCTACAGTTCTTAAAGATCGGTACTTCCACAAATATTTCGCCTTTAATTCGAATACGAACAAATTTGTCACTGTTGAGAGCGAACTCAAAATTAAAATTTTAAAATTCATAATCTTTTGATATATTCGGCTTCCAAGGAAGGATATAAAACGTCGATCTCACATTGATTTTTCCTTTTATGGTGTCTCATACACAAAACATGTGAGGTATTGTCCGTTACATTATCACGTGTAATTTTTGAAATACCATTTTCAACCTCAAAGTCTGGAACTAAAACTTGTCAATCACACATCCGCGTCAGTTGTAAATCAAATTTGGACATTCGTCCATTTTAGCGCCCTATAAATTTGAGTGTGCTACCATTTTCAGGGCGCCATAAAAGGAGGCAATGAACGTCTGGCGATGATCCGAACTCCCTTGATCATATTCTTAATACGGCAGGGTTTATACAGCAGGGTGCAGGAAATCCTAGAACCAAGGAAGCCCTTGAGTTTGGGTGATTTGGAAAATAATCCAGAGAACGGCGAAAACTATTTTAGATTACTTCATCCTTGGAAGAGTATTAAAAATTCTACATATATAAAATTTTATTACACTTACTTTTCAGCCCGTCAGATTAGGAAAATGAAAAAGTATGATTGATATAGGTTCATTACAGTCAATCTGAAACAAAAACCTAGTGCTCAGATGAGGAGGATATTGAATAAACAGAAAAGCAAACGATTATATTGATTCGAGAATCGGCACAGAAATAATGTGTCTTGAAGTTATGCAACAAGCTCAATTGATACATTCTCACACCTTTACTTTCTATCGCACAAAGACGCCGCCAAAGTGCCTAAAAGCCATTGAAAGGCAAATATCGCGTAGATTGATGAAGAGACTTTTTGGGCGATAGCCTAATTTCAATACAGAGATGAGTTTAAAATAAAAAGAGTGATATCTACAATACTTCGATCTTTTTATATAGCACATTTTTTAGTTTCATTCTGTGTATTGAAAACTATACAGTTATCATTTTAAAGCGTTCTCCGCATATAACCTTGTCTCAAAACTCAGCCTGATTTCGATATCGACAGCTTATGGATAATCCTAATTTCATTCGTATTCTATCTCCATAACTATCAGTTAATCGGAAGTTTAGGTTATCATCGAAACAAGACTGCATTTCGATTTTCTTGGGAAATCTTACCTCATTACAGTAACCAACTATTTATTCCTCTTTGCCAAACATTTACGCATTCAGAGATGAGGAGGATCTCCTTTTTGGGATTAACATCATCCCAGCTTTTCAAGTATCCCATCTCCGGAAGATAGTCTCGTTTGCACCGTTATAAATACTAACAATGCCTTTATATTGTTTATTTTTATTCTCGAGAGGTGAACGAGAATGTATCCGGCCAATCGCTTGTAAATTATCCAACTTTTTCATCGAAGACAACATGAGTATCCATTCTTGAACTTGTTCTATGGGAAACATAACCCATTTATGGGAGCAGTTTGGCTCTAAACTTTGTGGATGACAACTTTCCCTCTCTGTTGCACTGTTGATAGGATTTGTCATTGGAACGATAATGTATATGTGTATTGGTTATGCAATCCAATTGGAATAAAGCTGGAGTGTTACACTATGGCAAATGGAATCCAGCAAATGCATAGAGAACAGATCATTTTTAGTCAAAGCTTGCGCCGATTTTTATTTGCTCAGATCTCTCTCTTTACAAAGTGTTATTTATTAGACTATTTTTATCACAAGAATATTAATTTCATCCACACTATTTTTGCTATGTTATCTTTTTTGCTGATAATGATTTCCCCAGAGGAACCATGAATTGCTCGGCAAATTTTTTGCTAAATTGCGTATATTTCTGAGAATTTAATAATGACTAAGAAAAAAATTTCACGCATAAAATAATTTTTTATAAAATCCATTTTTCTGATGATATCTAACGACCATAAGAATCGTTTAACAAAAGTCAGTTTAGCAATCTCAAAAATTTACCGCAATTCAAAGCGTTTTTTCAAGTGCAAAACATTTCCATTCTATTATCCGGCACTTGACAAATTCAGGTATGGCCATAAAACTCATACCAAAACGTTTCTACGCCGGCGGCATCCCACTCACAAACCTCACACTTTTGCCAATCCTCCGCCACTTTACAATGTCCCCATACCTCGAGGGCATAACTTGTGGTGCTCTTTGCGGCAATCCGCGCACATCCATTGCCAATCTCCTTACTTTTCCGTCGTCGCTGTATAAATTTGTCGGATCGGTTATGCAATTGAGAGCTCATATTATTGTCGAGCATCCTAAATCTGTCAAATCCTGGGCCGTCTGCCTGGGCCGGCGACGCCTTTGGTGACAAAGGAGCGGCCGAGATGTCCTCAGCGCACCTCAAAGAGTTGTCGTTTGCGCAGTAATCAAACCATAAAACAAATTTGAGACACGCCCAACTGATATGCCACACATAACATTAATTTCTGACAAGCACAGCTGATATTGTGCGTTAGGCGTCTCAAAAATTACCTTTATCTCTTTCCTTAATCAATTTTTCTGCAGAATAATCTTCCAGCAACTGTTTTTTCCTGGCTTGATAATTTCACGATTTTGCTCTCAAAACGGACCAGCACACCTATTTCCATAGCCATCCCAAATCCTATCGTTGACATCTATCAATACCTTCACGTTAAAACTGTGATTACCTTAACTTTCAATAATGTTCGAGCCTGTAACTTTCGAATTTTCTCGCTTGCGGGCTCATAAAGCAGAAAAGTTCATCTATCTCCAATTTCTTGACAAACAACATTAGACTGTCAAAAGAAAAATTTAATCTACTAAAATTTTTATTTTACCTGTATGATTGACCTCTAAATATGACGATTCCCTGAAAGCATACGGTATATGGACTCCCTTTATCCCTTCATCCGCCCTTCTAATTCACCGCTCTTTCCAATCCGTTTGTTGCATTTTGTCACGCTATTGCCCAAATATATCTCATTGTTTTAAGTTTCAGCTCATATTCTCGACTCCATTGTAGTCATATTGAATAATGGCAGACAAAGGTCATGACCTAATGTTTCAAAACAGTGGGAATTTCATCAATGAGTGCAAAAAAGAATTTGGCAACGATGAAAATCAAATGCCGGGCAGTTATTCTGGTCAAAGGTCTGTTAAGTTTTATACTTTTGTTTGACGAAATGTCTTTATATTTAATTTATTTTAACTTATTATTTTCAATTAATAAAATTTATTTTGATAATTAGAAAACGATTAAAAAGGAACGTTGATTTTTATTCTGTTCTGGAAATTGTTATTTGTACTACTACAGAGACGACACAAATGACCCTTTTGTGAAAGGGTATAACAATTTTGAGATGAAAACTTACGAAAAGTAAAAAAATTTGATAAGGTGTTATTTGGAAATTTCGCGTAAAAATGGGTTTAAAAAAATTTTGTTGACGTCTGTCAAGGATAAAAAATAATCACACCAAATTTTTATTTTCTATCGCCATTAAAAAATAAATCTAAGGTTGTGGATCAACGCGCAAACTTTAGCACTTTTCATAATCTTTTTATGATGCACAATATCCTTAAGTCTGCAATTATTATATTTTTTACTCCTTTATATCCCCTTTATAAAATGTAAACAATAATTCGAAGTATACCGTCCACAATTTTCACATTATTGTTTCATTATGTATGTTGCAGTTAGTCATGATTCCCCGTTAGCATCTCGTTAATATAGATTAAAACATTCTAGAACATAGGCTAGCTGTCTTCAATGCTAACGGAAAATCAAAATTAACTGCTACACATGCGTTCTGTATGCATCTTGTCATGTTTTTCAGAGATGCACCTGGTCCTGCGAGACCAACTCGAAAATCTAGTGGTCAGCCGAAGCGGAAAAAGCAGCCCTGGAAAGAACAGCAGCGCAATCTTGAGATCAAGGAAGCGTTGAGCACTCTCAGCCGCTCAATGCCCTTTGTAAGTAAGGAACTGACAAGAATCCGCACACTGCGACTCGCCAAAGCCTACATCAACCATCTCAAGAAAATACTCGAAGGAGAAATGGTGATTTTTGTAATCCAATAATTAGCCATTTTTGATGCTCTATAACTCATATTCGTTATGAGAGATTGTTTCAATTCATATTACAAATTGCGAGGAAAATTTCGTTCACAGAGCAGTCAAATGTTACATAACTTTTGGTACGTATATTTTTGCAGAATTTGCGTTTTGTATAAACATATTTCATCTGCAAGCGTTATTACTAATACTTATGTGAATTTAGGTGGAATGTAAATTCACTGGGAAGTTGCGACCGGTTACACTGTCCGATTTTGAGCAAGTGGTTAATGAGGAAATGCAGATCAACAATTCCTATAAAGTGAGTATGGATTGCACTTTTTATCGGAGCAGGAAATGACTCCAATTTTTTAGTTTTCAAAACTAAAAACATAACTTGTGTATGCCCACGAAATTTGCTAGAGAAATTAAATTCTTCTAACAACGAATTCCGAATTTTTTCTTCATAATAATTTTCAGAAAACAAAATCTTTAGGTTTAGGTCTGCTTAAAATAAAGAGAAAACGTAACAAAATTTTCGAAATATATAATAGTAAAAAGTAGCGTTCAAAGCCGAACATTTTGACGATATTTTCGAACGACGCATTCATGGCAATAAAAATGGCTATTATGGTAAAATTGGAGAATCCGATTTATACTTTTTATTTGCTTTTGCTTTCCAATTTTCAGATATAAAACATTGAACAAAGAATAATTCGAAATTAGGCTTACTTTTATGAAAAAATTGCACGAAAATATGCAAATGATATTTCTCATAATTTTATAAATTAATTTATTTTTGATTTAGGAACGGGCTGAGGAAGAAATCTCGCTGGACACGACAAGAGCTTCGTCACTCTCCCAAAATTATGAATCCCCGTCACCTACGACGCCAACGACCACGGATCCAAAACAAGGCCGAAAACGAACACCAAATTTGCCTCAGATAAAGCAACAACCGCCCTCAACTTCTCCGATGGAAATGCAATTTGCTAATAATTTTTGTGCAAATAATTTTTCTTATGCTTATCCGATGTTTGATCCGACATTTAGCCAGTATTGTTTCAATTTCATGTAAATTGTTGCACTTGTATGATAAAAAGTAAAATATTGTGTTGAGAATAAAGTTCCCATGTACCTTACACCTGTCCATATATTTACAAGATAACGTATATAAAAAAGATATAAGTACAATCCTATACAAGTTTTACATTCACGTTTACTTATCAGTTACTTCAATGTTGGAATTTGTTATTCTAACTGTATTGTTATATAGATTTATTCAAATTCCTGTCTAATTTTCCTCTAATAAGCGCACCCGTTAATCTAAGATAGCAAAACTGAAATCTTATTTCGTTTGGATCTTGGAAGATAAACGAACAGTTCCAACTTGCACAGATAAATCGACTTGCTGACCCGTTCCACGACGCATTCAAGTGTCCTTGTGTATTCTCGGATGACCACTTAAGGATAAATCGATGTTTTGGTCCATATTAGTCAGCATAATATTAATAGTATAATCCATAAAACCTCTCACATTTGCGAAACACGCTCGTACATGCGTAACGAATTGGATGAATATTTCGCATTGCTGCAAGTTTTTGATCGTGTTTTTGTTGCAATTCCGATTCGGTTTGTCCCATAACACTTCCGGTTATCATTGCACATTTCATATTCTTCAGGTGAAACTTTGCTATGCCATTTGTGCGACTCAATAGAAATGGGAGATAATTCAAATCAAGATTGCGGCTCAATGTGCATAGGTGTTGCGTGTGTGAAACGAGAATCGTTCGTTGATGGTAAGCTTTAGACAGGTTAAATCATACATTTCTATATTTTTAAGGTTTTGTTCCCAAAAATTTTGTTAAATTATTAAAAATTATTAAATCTGTTAAAATTGTCCCGTTAAACTGGGCAAATACCGCTTTCCGCCACTGTCACTTTCAGCAAAAATCCGTGACCGAAGGGGATCCAGGCAGATGTGCCGTTAAACTTGCTTAGAACATTGTTGCCAAGACCACAATCAGCTTTATAATACCTTATTCTTTTTCATGCGTCGTGCGCGTTCAACGAATGTGTTTAATGAACGACAGAGCACCAATTTTGGAGCAGTGCAAAGACACGGTTCTTTGGAAGGCGAAATATGGCATCGAGTGCGTTTGCCAAACAGATTTTTGCAATTCAGCCAACTACCCGACATCACACTTTTTTATTTCTCGCATTCATTTATTGATTATATTATGCATATTTATATTTTTCAGATAAATCGAATTACTATTCGCTTTTGTATCTATTAAATACCGGCTGAACTTCATCGCTAACATCGCTTATTGTTTTAGAAAGATGATTCAGTATAAGAATTTATCAACCCGTTGCTCTAGCTTGTGACAAACATCCATAAACTTTTACAGACATCGAATGACTTTGTACATAATAATTCGTAATTCCACCGGTCAGTTGCATTAAATTTCAATTAAAACCTTTTATTAACGTCATTAAAACAAACCAAATTGAAACGAAAGTTCAAACTCAGGCCGTATTATTTTTCTTGTATTTTTCGATTCCCGCTTCGCTCATAACACAGATGTGATTTAAATCGCGAAAAATTTGATTATAATCCAGGCCGAATCCCACAATGAATTTGTCGGGAATGTTGAACGCAACAAAGTCCTCTTGAACGGGTACTTTGCGAACGCCGCGCTTGCTCAGCAGTAAAGCTGTCCAAAGCTTGGCGACACCTCGTGCCTTTAGGGTCGCAGCTAGCTGTGAGAGAGTGAATCCGCTATCCACAATGTCGTCGACGATCTGTAAAAGTAATGTAAATTTGAAGCAGTAGTTTTGTAGAAAGTTCCATTCGAGTATCGGTATTACAGTATAAATATTTAATGATATAATTTTGTCTCAAGCTAGTGGACTAATTTATCAAGTGATCATCATATGACAAATTGAAACTTTTCGCCAAATAATATGATGGTTTGTTTAAAGTCGAAGGAAAATGCTTTGGTAGACCATTTCTATTATACACCAAAGTGAAGTCCATGTAAGATATATACATATACTTTTCTCTGGGTTCATAAAATATAAAACATCGAAACCAAAACTGACCAGAACATTTTTACCGCTCAGCTCATCCAGGTTGGAAAGGCCCGTGATTTCTAACGATCCGGAGCTTGCTGTGTTCTAAACATGACGATAAAATAAATATATAAGTAGGTTTAAAACCGACCTCGTAGCTTTTTACTTTGATGAATTCGACTAGCACGCCGGTACGAGAGTTATATGATTGCCTGGCGGTAGATATTTCATCGACTAATATGGTGAAGAATCGATACGAGCCTTTCAGCACGCAAAGCATTACTAGCGGCTATAATTAAGACTTATTAACCGAATTCACCTAAATTTCACTGGTCCAACTGGACTTTGAGTCAATTTTGCGCGTGAAAATCATTTGAATACTTTAAGGTTTTCACTTTTGAAACTACCCTAGTGATTTATGTTTCAGCGTACCTGATCTCCAATGCAGTAATGAATGTCGTGAGCTAAGCGCTTGATTCTGTCCCGAATTAACCCTTCAGGTATTATGACAGCACTAAATTTGTATTCGATAGTAATGTTTTTATAAATAAAATTAAAAAATATACATATTTTGATTTTGTTCACAAAGTTCAATTAACGTTTCAGTTAACAAAATATCGCTAATTTGGAAATTGTGGTGCATTATTGATTGCAAATTATTAATAAAGTTATTATACTTCTAGTTATTAATTTGGTGTGGTTATAAATTCCAATAAAATACGCTATGAATGATTTCTTTTGTTTATTCTAGTTTTATTAGAGAAATACAGAAGTCCGTATAAACCTTTACCTCAAGTCACCTTCGTAACATCGCGGTACCAGGAAATGGTTGGCATCATACTAAAAAATCAGGAATAAAATCCCAAAGGAACATAAAAATATTTACCTCCTGCCCATCCGGAATCGTAACTCCTTTCCGCTCCTCTGTCGTCATTGCTTACCTCTAAAATATAAAATTACGTATTCAAAAATAAGAACATAAAATCAACGGAAACATTCACAAAAATAAAGAAAGGAAGTTGACACGTCATCATGCAAAAATGCGGAAGAAATTTTTATGCTATTTCAATAATCGTAGCCTCTCGGTATAATACACACAATTTGTTTAAGCATACACTTTATGGTGTCTGAAAACAACAATTGCAAAAAACGAATATTTAATATGGTAAGTAATTCGAACTTTATTGGGACTGCTTGTAATAATATGAACTGAAGTATGCGAGTCTAGCTTGGTCCGTTTTAAATGGAATTTTCAAGAGAAAATTAGGATATTTGGCACCTATGTAAATTTTTCTCCTTTCTCTTAATTTTAAATTTAAAAAATAAACTAAACATAAAAACGTAAATAAAAAACAATCAAGTCAAGCATCCAATAGCCTAGTCCCATAGTGAATTTATGCTATAAAAATGGCCTTATTCACACATATAGCGAAAAATTGATCAAAGGCAAGGTAATTTTCGATGTGACAGAAAAGTCCGGGGTTGACGATATTTACGAAAAATTTTGATTTTTCATTCTTGATCGTTTTACTATAGCGAATTAATACATGATTCAACGACAGAAGAATTGTAAAACATTTTCAATTCCTTTCTACAATGACTGCTGTACCCAAGACATATTATATTGTAGCAAAGCAAATTTCTTTAGCAAGTTCAATGTCAAAGAATGAGAAATCTTCCGATGCACTCTTGAAGAATTTTTATTGTAATAAATCAATCCGTAAACAGTAACAATGACAACAAAAAACAACAACGGAGCAAATATTGATTTTTCTTTGCATCGCTATGATTGATTATTAAAGAAAAGGAAGTAACTGTAACGGAACTTAGTATTTGTCCCATCCGGCGTATTCTTTCATCAAATTGATATTTTCCCGCCTTCCTCTTTGTGTTGCGCACTGTCTACCTTTGGCCCGCAGCTTTTCTTTCTTCCGTTTACCTTTCTCCTAAAACTTAACGTTGCAATTTATTTATCCGAAGCCTTTATCAAAACTTTTTTTGCGCACGCACATGGAAAAAAAAAACTATTTGAGATCATATCAACCAAAGCAAGACCTTGAACTGGCCCCAGAAGTGTAAAATACGTAAAATTGTACTATAAAAGCAAGGAAACGTTCCACAATGCATACCTCTCATATAAAAGCAATTACTAATAACAGATTTTAACCAAAATATGAACCAACCATCATTAAACGCTTTTTGATTTCGTCGGGTGCTATTGTTGAACCGGAACTGTATACCGATCTGTTATCCGTCACTTTTCCACGCTGTTCCGCTACACGCATTTTAGTTTTGCAAACCGCTGATGCCTCCTCTATTGCTTCTTCGTCTCCAACATCTTTCATTTGCTGCAATTTTCGCTCGACTTCTTCTGAGGCTTCTAAAATTAGATTATTATGCTTCAACTAGAATATAAAACTTGGTCTGATTAAATCAGAAGATGTGTAAAACTGATTCGTAGTTTACGGATTAAAATAATTTTTTAGTCTCGCAAAATGTGTATCGAGCCTATAGAGCTATGATATGTTTAGAGCCCTGTTGATTAAATGTAAAATACATAATCGGCAACAATTATTGCTACACCAAACTGCGCCTGTAGATTCTGAATAATTATTTTCGATGATTTATTTTACAGTCAATAAGAAAACTAAAGCCGTGACTATACTGAAACGGCGAATCGAAATGCTGAAATGTTCACCTTTATACTTGAGCAATGCATTGTCATCCATTTCCGCGAGTGCCGGGCATTCTTGCTCTACTAGTACAACTTTTTCCAGCTGAGTTTGAGCTTCGTTTAGCCAGCTGGTGAAACGCTCGGTGCCTTCTAGATGTTCCTTCTAAATAGAAACAAGTTATATGATAAACGAATGATCTATTTATTAGCATAAAAATCAACAAGGAGTATACATCAATTTTATGGGGTAAGGTAAAAAACTAACGAACTTAAAATGTATGAGCAATGGGATTGGGAAAGACTGATTTTTCACTGAGACATACAGACCATATTCTATTTTACGTTTGATATCATACGTGCAAATAAACTACAAATACCTGTAATTCACTCTCTTTTATGGTATCCCTCAATTCCTCTTGATCAATTTCTGGGTCTTCCTCTTCCACATCCTCGAGCGATTCGCTTTCATCGCTACTTTCCTCTTCCATATGAGCTTCAAAATTTCCTTCATCATATGCCTAAAGTCAAAATTAATTTATGCATTTATTTAACAAAGGCATTCAACCTTGTTTAAATCTAAAGCCATAAGTTTGGTGAATCCACTGGCTTCCAATTCCACATCCAAATTATGCTTTCGTTTGACTTCTGAAAACTTCGGCAAGTCGTTTGTGCACTCAAAATTGAATTTGCGTCGGAAGAAATCGCGGATACAGTTTATGTCTCGATTAAAGTAAAACTGAAACAAGAGAATCAATTTTTAACCGCCATAAAAGCTTTACCTCGGCGTTTTGGTGGTCAATGCTGACCATCTGCGGAAAATCGATCAGTATTGGTTCGTCGTCCTAAATACAAGATCGTAATGTAGTCGAATTTTAATCCACATTTAAATTTGATGTTTCGAAGTTAATTCAAAATGTTTACATATATTTCTTTATTTAGGGGCCGAAAATGAACAGATGGATTTCGAAACCAATTTGTTTCAAAGAAGCTGCATTTTGATGAAAAATAGGAATGACCAAATTTACAACGCTACTAATATTTTTAAAAACGTTATTGTGAAACTCACAGGGAGAAGAATAATGTTGAACTCATTAAAATCGCCGTGAATCAGTCCATAGCTCGCCAGACGAACGATCATTCGGATCAGCTTGTCAAAAAGTGATTCAACGTCTTTGATGGAATCCACTTGACTAAGCGTCACTCCGTCGATGAGACCCATGACAACCGTGTGACGACAAACATCGATCGGTTTTGGAACTGGGAATTTTCTGGAATGAAGTGCTTTGAGGAAAGCGAATTCTTTTATAGCGGCAATTCTCGACAAATAAAGCCAAGAGCAAAAATGACGGCGTTGATGATAGTCGCGCTTTTCTTTTATTTTTCTGAATGACGTGCGGCCTAGACGGTGGAATTTTAGAACAAGATCCTGAAATAAATAACATTATAACGGATACTATAAAACATTTTTATCGTAAAACGCATATTTTGGCAAATGCTTATAAACATTCATAATTATATTAGCAAGAAAATATATGTTTCTTTTGTGAAAACGGATAACGATATTAACTTAAAGTACATTTTTGGATTTCGGAAATTATTTGTTCTTTATCACAAAATTTATAGCTTTGATTTTTGATGTGTAGCGATTAAAATCACATCACAAATCCATGTTAAATGACGTATAAAGTTCATTATTAACTTTTACCGATATAGGTAATGAATTTTGCCTGCGTAGGCTATAAATCGGTTACGAGAAATTCACCAGGATTTACATTTAATCCGTTACCTATAAAAAGCCGAAACATACATTTCTTTGCGGGTCTCCTCCAACATAGATGTCTGATTCTTTTCCAACACCAATTTGGTTTCCCACCGATCCGATAACCTCACGTGCGCACAAGGCTCGAAGGGCCAAATAATCGTAGCCGAGGGTTGTTAGTCGAAAGCCATCATCTAAAAAATATAATGTAACTGACCAGTTCTAAGCGAATCAAACTGCGATAGAAGTCTTTGTACAAAAACAAAACATACATCGCTTTCCGCGTTCATATGCCACAACTTTGATCCTAGTCAGGTCATTCAAATAGCGAGCCGTCGCTCCGCGGTGGATTTGAGCGATAGAGGATATCAACGGCAAGGGTACCACCTCGTGATTCTTCATTCCCATCTCAATCTGGAATGATAGGAAGTTAGCTCATACTTCGAAAACTACACTAAAACATACCGAAACGAGCAAGCGAAAATGTCCCGCCTCCAGAAATCGCATATGCTCAACGTTGAATTTTCCCATTATTAATTTAGCCCAGTGCTCTAAAGTAATCAGAAATTAAAGTAAAATTTAAAACATAACTATAATTGATTATTGAAACTTATTATTCTCCGAATATAATAACACAGGTTAAAGTATTGACCGACCTATGGTATAAATTTTTCAAACTGACGTCAATTCAAAACTCAAACATTTATTCCACGACACATTTACAATAAATCGAAAATACAAAGGAAATGGTACCGTAGTATTTCACACATAAAATGCATTTGCTGTTATAATCAAGTATTTTACAGACAGTTCTGTGGGCGCTTTAAGTCACATGGAAAAAAAAGAAAACATAGTGGAAGAATCGATAGCTATGGTTTACAGAGAATAGACATTAGTATGTTGAAAAGGGGTTTATTACATTGAAATAAGAATAAAAACGGTGGTAGTGTTGGAGGTTTTCTCTATCGAATTGCCATATGGAGAATGGCATGGCGGAGAATTTCATGTGATTCTATACACCAAAGTCAAATAAACGAAATGACCGTCAAAATATATTAGCAAAAGATCTATTTGAGCTTCCCATATTCAATGTCGAAACACATTTCTTAACAAAAAATTTTGTGGAGAAATATTTGCTAGAAATTTTTCGCAATAATTTCAAATTATTTCACTGATAACTTTAATCTAGAGTGGACGCGGGGGTTCACTTAATTTTCGGGGTTTCTTGAAAGCGGGGATAGGCTTTTTGGAAATTTTTGCAACCTCGCGAAAGAACTGATTCGTGGGATTGAAAATCTATAGCTGGGCTATTGCAATACAACGCCCCAAAACATGTTGATTGAAAAAATTTCGAGGAAAGGACATCCCCGTTTTTGCAAATCCCAGGGGACGGGGTTCCAGGACTTTTTCGGTTATCGTTTATATTGTTCGGTTGCTTTTGGTACAATGATAGGATAAAACAAAAGACTAAAAATGCGGGATCATTCGTGAAAGACGGAAAAGTTAAGCAAAAATATGGGTTTACGGAAAAAGGAGCAATTACAATTATGCCATAAATCGAACAGAATCATACAACAAATCACAAGCCAAAAAATATTAAGTCAGAGAAAGAAGACGGCGGGTACATTAAAAAGTTGACCTATATTCTGATAGTTTGCCAGAAACTATAGAAAAATCTTTAGAAAGTTGCAGATGGCATAAAGATCAAAGCGAGAAATTAAATTTTGGCAATTGAAAAGCATGCCACAAATGTGAGGGAGGGTACTAAACAAATCAAATACTTTTATAAAAGAACCAAAGTTTACATGAGACAGAGAGATTATGTTAAGTTCTGTAGAACATTTCTTGGAGCCGAATTTTCTTCTGAGGCGGCGGAGCATTGTCATAAGTCAAGACCTTCTCTAGTACGTTATTCACGAGCTTTGGATTTGTGCTTTTGATCTCGTCCCAATCCTCACAATTTCGAAGTTGTTCAAAATTGTTCTTGATCTAAAAATGGTAATATCATAATAAAAATTACTAAACCCTGCTGAGTAGGGTTCGTTCCCCCCCCCCCCCCCCCCCGCCCGCCGGGATCCCCGTTCCCCGGGGATCCCGTTCCCCGTGAGCCACGGGGTTCCCCGTGTGCTGTTCCCCGGGGAACGGGGAAAAACGGGGATTGACAAGCACCCCTAAGAATGCACCCGAAAGGCAGACAAGCACCCCTAAGAATGCATCCGACCGCGCCCTATCGGGCGCGGCCGGCGAAAATTTTGGGAAATTTTCGACGAATATTCAAATTTTTCAAAGAAAGTTGACCGCAATTCTCAAATTTTCTTCACCATCTGGGGGCTGTCGCCCTAGACCACACTATCTTTTATAGTACTTTCTGTGCCCAGCTCGAATATTTCTTCGAAAAGCTATTCAAAAGAGTACATATTTTTCTATATAATTTTTCGAAAAAATGACGAAAAATGTGGAAAATTATCTAAATTAGAAAAAAATGAACGAAACCACGAAAAAGTGGCCGAAAATTGGAAAAAATGAACAAAAACTAAAAATCGATCAAAATTGCGAAAGAATGAACAAAAACAGTAAAAATTTGTCAAAATTACGAAAAAATGAACAAAAACATGAAAAAATGACAAAATAAGGGCAAAAATTTGAAAAAATGGGCAAAAAATGTGAAAAAAATTGAAAAAAGCCCATTTCCCCGCATTTCCCCGTCCCCGCCGATCCCCATTCCCCGCCTTCGGCGGGGGGGGGGAACGAACCCTACTGCTGAGGTTATTTAAAATCAACAAATTGCAAGAGTAGTTTATAAAATAGGGAATCCTTATGAAATATGCTAATTCTGAATAAGTCCTAACCATTATTCAATGAAATGTTCCACCCATTTTTGCACTGAAAAGTAATGTTCTTGTATATTCCTCGGGAAAAACTGTTAGAGACAAAGTATGTTTATGAAGTAAACTGGATAGCCATCATTATTTATTTCGTCTTCTGGAAAGCACCATCGATTCCATTCCCCAACATTTAACGGAAATTGAGTTTGAAATAGATAGTGCATTTCCATAGATACTTCTATTCTCGTTCCTGACATGGGATTATAACACACATAGTAGAACACAAATAGTAGAAAATAAAACTCACAATAGGAATGCAGGCACTCATTAATAGGTCAGCATTATGAACATCGGCCAAAACTAGCATTCCGCACACATTTGCAGGGGTCAATCTTAAACTGATTTTGATAAAATCAGACTAAAACCTAAATTTTAACGACTTCTTTAAATGATATTTACCTTGAAATGAGCTTATCTTGACATAGAATCTTCAGTGGGTCAAGCCCGTATTTCTCCGATATTTCGATCAAAGCGGGAGCATGATCATCGGCAAATCCATCAGGAAGACCTAAACAATAATATTACGATTAATCAATGAACTGTAAAGGGGGATAACGCAAGATTGTCGCTTCACAAGCGAAATGTTATACATATTTACCAGAATTATATCAACACAAGTTTTTATACTTTTTATTCACTCCAAGAATTTTAAATAACAGGTCAAGATTTAGTTCGGGTTTTTAAGACATTGTCGAAACCATAGATAAGTTTTGCTACTTTTATCTTAAGAGTACCTTCTATGTCATTGGAATGAACTCAAGGAAAAAGAACACATAATTGTATATATGATTCAAAACATTTATAAAACATCTGTGTATACAGGAGACCACATGATAAACTAAATTTGAAAGCACCTTGAAACATATTCATTACTATAAAACCCTACCTCCAGAATACATGTAGGTCAACATCTGATGTACAGCAGTTGGATTTGTGTCTGTCATCTTAATGCGAGATTCGATATTCTCAAGGGTATCCTTGTGAGAAAACATTGCACGAAAAACTTCAGAATGGGCCATTAGCACAAATTTGTGAACGTGAAATTGGCGGTTCTGGCATTCAATAACGCAGTCTGATCCTTCACCGGTTTCGAACATTTTGTGAATTCGATCCAGATATTCCTTTGTCAACTAAAAGGTAGATTATTATTACTTAATTGAAAATTATTCAACCAACCTGAGTGGTGTCGCATTTGCGGTCTGGCATGGTACGCGTAGTAAGCTTGCTAAAGTCTGGTACTAGCTCTATTTGGCACACGATATGAAGAGAGCTGTCACTACGAATGCAATTGAGAACTTTCTAAAATGCTAGCATTTAAAGTTATGATATTACTAGCACCTTCGGTGCTAGTAAAAAAAATAAATTTATAAATTTTTGGTGGAGTCTTTGTTTGTGGTTACGTGTGATAAGCGTTTTTGTATTTGAATGCGCTGACGCGCATTAAACTGCTTCTAGAATCTTCGTTAGTATAAAAACCTTGCACCTGGGGGGCATCTGCACCTGGGGCATCTGCACCTGGGCCCGTCTGCACCTGGGGCATCTGCATCTGGGCCCATCTGCACCTGGGACATCTGCACCTGGGTGCAACTGCACCTGGGGCTCGCGGCCTTCGGCCGCTCGAACCGGGCAAACTTGCCCTCGTGGGAGACCTGGTGGGAAAATCACGACCTCGTCAGAAGAAACCTCGAATCTGACGTCAGATTCGTGATCAGCGCATCCAAAAACCCCTGGATGCAGAAAATCAGCCCCGTAGATGCTTTGCTTTCAAAAATTTCATTTTTCGCCAAAAATGACACTTTTTGGCAAAAAAATTCCACTTTTTTGTGACCTGCACGAACATGTTCCTGGATAGTCCTTCCTAGAATTCCACGGGGAGCATTTTGAGCTATCGTGCGTCCCAAAAGGAGCGGATCCCGAAAAGTTAGCATGGGAGGGTAAAAAAGTGCCAAAAATGACACTTTTTGGCAAAAAAGTCCACTTTTTTTGTGGACAGGGGGATCTGAAAAAAATTTCACATCAAAACCCTACCCTAAAACGGGGGTTCCCCAAGTTACTTTCGCCGAAAAAGCGGTTTTCGAAAAGTGTCCAAAAACATACCATCGGTTTCTAATAAAGGGGGATTGCAATACCAACCGCGGTTTGTTTTCTATTTGGGAATTAAATTCTTTATTTAGCTATAAGCCCGCAAAAACTAGTTTTTAATAAAAACATTGTTCCCGTCTAACTGGGAATACTATTTCTTATCATCTCATGTAAGTTCCGCTATCCTAAGAACTTCAGATACGTTTGATTAAAAAGAGGAAAATAAAATTTGTGTAGCTAAGAATTTTTGAGATAGTTATAATAAAATAAGCAAAATAATTCAGTTACTACTATAAACTCGTAAAATCAATCCGTCTCAAGAAAGTATGTTTAGCCTACCTGGCGTGGAATATTTCGCAAACCCCATGAATGAGATCCCTTCGATGGCTTGACTTTAAAATCGCCCGTGTTCACATTGCTAAATCGAGCAGCACCCGCATCGTCGACAAAATAAAAGCGATATTCAGCACGAACTGTGAACTAAAATGGCAAATTTTGTCGTAATGGATTAACGAACGGTTATATCAACCTCTCGGTTGCTATGAGTAGTTGACATTTTCAAAAACAGCGAAACATGTCCAACATTTTCTTCGCGCTTGCCTCCAGGATAAAGACATAGTTGCCAGCAGATTTCAGGCATGGTTTCGTCTTTAAAAGTGCGGCTTCTCATACAGGTTCCAGGGGTGGCCAATTCGAGAGCCTTTTGGAAATTACTGATCTAAAAATAAATCAAATGTTAAGTAATTAATTTTTATTCTTATATAAATAAAAATGCATACAGTCCATTCTTGACGAAGTACCAGCGGCTGCCAATCGGTAAAGCATTCATTCCGTGAATCGCCCGCGGCATTACTCACACGAGAGGTTGACGGAAAGGTAGCGTTGCCATCAATAGATTGCATCAAATTGATTCCATTCATGTTAAATCCTGAATAAAGTTAGAGTAGATCCAGGAAAAACTACGTACACAAATAATAGGAATTTCTGACCCCCTTCATCCCCTTGTAATTGCTTTTTTATAGTAATTGTGATGAAAATTAGCAGCTACTCTCCCCTGCCGTTATATAATTTCTGGATAGTTCCTTAGCATAATGGCACATAATTTCTTCGGCGTTTATGCGACAATGTCATTACTCAGTTATGGAATTTATTACAGATATAATAGGACAGAAAGAATTTCAGTCTTATTTAAAATGGTTGGTGTGGATTATAAAGTTACTGATTTTGTGTAAAGAAAACTTCACTCAAAACCCAGACAGTATATTAAAAATATTTACGAGAAATGCTCAAAACGTCGCTTGCCAAATAAGTAACTGTTAGAACACACCTCTGGACGGTTGAGCAACCCAGCTATTATTCTCCATTTACAATGCACAATTCCGATTCCTCTAAAGAAAAATAGTTGTCTCTAAGAGGAAGGCATATAGCGACACGTGACGTCACAGACCGGCACGAAAGCACCGTATTTAACAGTCAACAAAATAGTCGTTTTGGGACATCTGTATTTTCAAACGTTTTCTTTTAAACGTCTGTGAAATTTATTGCATTGAAATCAATATTCAAAAAGAGAGAATAAACGTTTTTACAAGTGGCCGTATAATATAAAATTTCTTTACAATCACACATTTCGCATCAAAATTGATACGAGTAATAACAATTTAGATAATTTTACTTGAAAAACAGGTGTCACAAGCGTACACCTGATGAGGTATTCATCTTGTTGAGCTCAACAAAAACAACTGAAATAATTTGATTTCCAAACACGCAATTAAAACGTAAGCCCATTTGAGACACAATCTACACATCATTTAAAATGGTGTATCGATTTGTGTACCGCTATGCAAATTTGACGAGCTGACATGTTCTTGTTGTGACATGTCCTTGCTTTGTAGCAGCCGGTGCCATTCATTGTTTTGTCAAAACAAGTTCAAATTTGAATTACACAAAGAAATAGAAAATCGTATCTAACACAATTGTTGACTCTCACAAAGGCACATCACAATAAAAATTCAAAGTTGAGCATTTTTTTCGTGAAAATATACACAGCTTAAATATTCTTAATAGACATTTTGAATTCAATGCAAACTTCTTATTGATAATTGGCTGAAGAAAAGAGAAGGATGAAAAAGAAGAGGAACCGATTACGATATTGATCGTATACGCATAAATACATCTTTGTTACAAGTTGGGCCATCCTGCAATTAGGAAAGACATTTTAGTATTAATCCCGGTTTTCGACAGAGACTCCCCAAATTACGTGATCAGGATTGTAGTTTCCGACACTCTGAATTAAAAAACTGAGCCTGTAGAGAACACTTAAAAAAGAATTCAGAAAAGTACTATTCCCATTAGCCTCTAATTCGATGTCACCTAAATATTTCGTTTACAAAACTAAGTTTGTATATATTTTCTTCTCTAAATAAGAACGTTCATTAATCTTTGTTTATGTATTTTATTAATGTATTAAATAAATTTCGTGAGAAAATACAGTTAGATAATGTGAAAATTACAATCACTCCGCAGTCTTCCGCTTTTTTACTGCGGGACGATCAAACACGCTCTTCATTCCTGCGGCATGCTTTGTGACGAATTTAGCATTCAACGCGGTCTGCGCTGCCCATACACCTTGGTGGTCGGTTGTGTCTTCAGCAGTCAAGTGCGTCCACTTAGATCGGGATGCCTTGCCGAAGTTTTTCACCTTAAACACGTTGTTAATAAAACATACATGTATGTTACTACTAAAATGGTAGAACATAGGAAATAAAATAGGTAATTTTTCTTATTTCAGAAAGATTTTGTGGAAATTTCTATATGAGAAAGTATTATTAACCCTTCATTTCCCCGTGATGCGAAAACGCAACGATATTGATTTTATATTTCCCAAAAAGATTTCACAAAAAGAAAAGAAGCGAATGACTGTTTATTACACAAAGAAAGAGAGCGTCTATGAAAAAGCCGTGGCGGCCCTGTTGTTTTTTTACAAAGACAGCTCATCTAAAATGAAGCTAATGGTAACGCAGACATTCTGCCTTTTGTCTATGGCTCCGGCAATGAAGGGTTAATTTTTGGAGGAATTTAATTTAAGAACAAATCACTAATTCTGAGAAGGAAAAATGTTATTAGTAAGACACAATAAATTTCTGCCACAGTAAAATATTATCACTATTAAAGTCACATTTTTGTATAGGGTGATTCCGGACAAAACGTTTCTTAGATTATTGTATATCTAAAATAATCAATTCTATACCTGCATAACTTTCGGCAAAACGGATTTATCAAACTGATCCTCTCCAGTTGCTTCGGCAAAGTTTCGTTTGAGCACTTCATCTTCTTCGTCCAAAAAGAACACACCTCTGTGGTAGAACTTTTGTAAAAATTTGTACTTTCCTTTCTCGGCCTAAAATGGATTACAAATTACATCCAATCAGGCATTGAAGTAAAACTGATGACCTTATTCGTGATAATCTTCGGATTCATACGGAGATAGTTTCGGCGTTCCTCTTCTGTCATGTTGCGGATTCGCTCGATTTCTGCTTTTTCGCGAGCCGAACTATAAAAATGTTTCTATTATTTTCAAAGCTCATTGACTTGAAGACTTACATTTCTCGTTCGTCTCTGTTTTTCCTTAGCCGTTTCATTTCTCTAATTTTCCATTGCTCATAGGCGACTTCTTCACTTTCATCATCGGTTTTGACGGCCGCCAGATCCGCTGTATCTTCTAAAATATTTGTTTTTGTAACAAATTAATAATTGTTATTATTAATCAATACTACGAACCTCTTTTTATCTTTTCTTGATCTTGTTCACGACGTACCACCTCCTTCATGAGCTGTAAACAAAATAAAACGATAATAGTTCATATTGCAATTATTTTATGTGTACTGTAACAAAATTTACTTAAACTATACTAAACTGTTATTAAATGCATCAGTTTTGACGTTAAAGTATCACCAAAAACTACCACAATGATGGTATCTGCTTGTTTATAACTGTTCAAAGGGTTAAGAGTGAATTTGAGATAAACTGATGGATTAAAGACATATTTAGGTGTAGCATAATTCATCTGATGCAATAGTGAAATTGGGTGGGAAAAATTTAGTTTAAAATAACCAAAAATGAATACTCATGTTATATTAGAAAATGTGTGTGTCATACGTTTAAAATGAAACAATTTACCTCTACAGATTGCTTCTTTCTCTCCTCCTTCCTTTTCTCCTCATCAAGCCGCATCTTTTCTAACCTTTCCTGTTCTTTTTCGGCTTCGATCAGAGTTATACGATCACGCCTGAAAATAATGATGGGTATAAATTGAGGGAAAAAAAGATAACCACGTACTTCCTTACAAATACGGGTTTGAGTCTCGTTTGAACGTCTTGCTCTTCTTCACTTTCGGTTTCTTCTTCCTCGCTTTCGGATTCTTCGCTTTCGTCGCTAATGTCCTCAGCATCTTGTTGGCGAGCAAGCAATTCCTAAATACAAATTCAAGTAACATTATTAATTAGGACCTTAGCAAATCACTTTCCTTCTTTCTTTCCCTTTACTTTAGTTTATAACATTATTTGTATTTTTGCATGTAATAACATGCTTCTCCTATTAGTGATGAGATGATAAAATTGAGTAAAATAGAAACAAGTATCATGTTAAAATTTAATAACTCAAAATGCATACTTTTTAAAATATTAACATTTATTCTTGGGTAATTGCAAAAGCGACCTCACATATGAGCCGTAACTAGCTTAAAGTTGTTTAATCGTGATATTTAACCAAATGTTACAATCTGGATAAGAATAAATGTTTTTTAACACTTGAAATGGTTGAACCAAACGCGATTTCCTATTGAGATTAACGTTTGCAACATCACTAAGGCAGTTGAGAATTGCATGACATAAACTTACTTCTTGTTCCCGTTTCTTGGCATGTATTTTCAAAAGCATTCGCCGTCGTTGTATCTCATCCTTAAATAATTTTCCAATTATTTAAAACTGCTCAAATTTATTAAAAACCTCGTCATCTTCGTCCTCAAGTTCCTCCTTCTCAATAGGCGCCTCTTCTTGTTGCTCATGATGAAGTCGTCGGCGCATTGCGCGCCTCCTACGTTCCTCAATTGTCTGCTCATCTTCTTCCGAAGAAGACGAACTCACAGTATGATGATCTTCTTCTCTAGTCCGGCGCACTACTTCTGGATCGCGAATACGTCTTCTAAAAATATACATGTACTACTGCTAATTGCTGTATTATAAATCAAATAAAAAGGCAGTATCAGAGTATACTGTATAATTATTGCATATATTCATTTTAAGCTAAAATTATAATAAGAAATTGTTCTGAAAACTGTGCAAATCTGATTCAAGTCACACAGCATAAAAGGATTATCTTAAATTGTTAAATGTTTTTTTAATGACATCAGTTAATTTCTTGTATGATAACAAGTCCTTTCAAAGATAGTCGTTAGCAAGGGATCACTCACAATAATAAGGCCAATAATTCCACATAGTATGAAATATTTCTGTGACCACACCCTTTGTCAACATTTTTAATTAATAATTTTCTGTTGTGGGAAAATGTGAAATGCATTGAATGTTACTATTCGGAATATTAAAAAAATATACAAACTGGAGATTGCATTCATATATTATATCTTCGGTTACACCCAAAAATGTTGCGATTTTGCTATTGATAATATTTCATTGAAAATTAAATCGCAAACCCTTGATTCTCTTGGATTTGTTCCTCACGTTTGGCATCAAATGATTTAAGGTCTTTCGAGTCTTCCTCATTGTCTGATTCTTCCTTATCGTCTGAGTCAGATAGCAAATCTTTAGCAAAAGCTGGCCTGAAACCACAATTTTTACTCAAGATTCGACAATCTATTGAATTGTCACTTACACCTTCCCTGCCATATAGCGCTGAACTTTGACTTTCTTCATAGTGATCTCGCCCTTTTCGTTTTTCACCGGAATAGCACCAGCCGTCGGTAGCGGTTTCGGCCCAAGCGTCCGCATATCCAAATTCCGCTCAAATTTCGGCACGAAGTCACCCATTGTGTTCTCGGAGTGCTGTAAAATTTTTGTATAGGACAATTAATTTACTCTCAGTACGAATATACAATTCTCTTGAAGAACAAACAAATTTTCTCATGGTTCATTATAAAGCTGTTGAGGAAATATTTTGGGAGTAGGGAATAGCTCATTCTTTCAGGGATGACTCAGTATAGCAGCTATTCCCTTCTTCCAAAATATTTCCTCCAACAACTTTATGACGGACGAAATCAAGATATTTGGTGAATTTTTTAGTAAATTAAGCGTTTTGCATAGCTCCTTCAATATTCAGTTATGTTATGTACTCAGTATTTTTTACATCCGATAGGGTGAATTTCCTTCGAAATTTTCATCGATGGTTAACAAAAAGATAATCTACGCAAAAATTCGAGCGGTTCGAATTATAAGCTTTCACTAAACTTTTTTGTTATTGGTTTTGATACTCTTATAAACTTTTATTAATCCAAATGCTTATGAAATCAATGGAATTTTCCTATTTTTAGAGCGATACCCTAGCCGCCATAAAAATGCCTCAGAAATGAATGTTTAAGAACTAGAGTAACAAAATCAATGCAATATTTTGGGAACCTATAGAGTTGAAATTAGGGAAAAATTACAAATTCCAAACAAGCTATAATAGGCAAACCGTCGTTTTTCATTTCCTATTACAGAGAGCAGCTTATTCAGCAGCATTTAAGTTTCTACACCGATAATAACAATTCCCATTCAAATTTGCGCCAGATATTAAAGAGACAGTTAGCCAAAAGTGCGCGTTCTTTCATTTGGCTGCCATTTTTATTGTTCCTCATCAAAGTATTCAAGTTCGACCTCGGGATACTTTCTCACACATCGATCCTATCCTACTTTCTGTCCGGTAGAAACTTCAGCAAGCACTTTCGACTCGCCAATGACCGGAAAGAAAAGGATAGCTTATTATTATGATGGTTTGTGGAAGTCGAACAGTGTTTCGAAACTGACATTAGCCATTTTCAGGGGACGTAGGAAACTATTACTATGGTCAAGGACATCCCATGAAACCACACAGAATTCGGTAGGACACTTGATTGTTGAACATAAATATGGTTTTTATCTTATTTAAATTGCAGCATGACTCACAATTTGCTACTCAACTATGGCCTTTATAGAAAAATGGAGGTTTTTGTAAGTTTTTCTTTTACTTACGAATTAAAGAAAACGACCAAACTACGAAACAGAATGTGAATATGGAAAGATATTTGGCACACTAGAATTAGATATGGCCTCCATATATTCTGTAACCCGAAAATTATATAGTTACTAACAACTTTTGGGATTCTGAAGCACTTTCATCATAGATTTTCCGAAGGTAGGTATCAAAATGGTATTTTTGGTATAGAAATCAGATTTTGATTCTGTTACCTCGAAAACCACGGTGGTGCATAATTTTATTTAAAAAATCTTACAGTGCTAGACTGTGCAGAATATCTGACATTGATACTACAGTATACCGAATGTCAAACCTGACCTCAAATTCTGAATCAGTATTCAAAAAATTCGAGGTGCAAAAAATCCTTAAGAAACACCCGGGAACACCATAAACTGATGGCTGTAAAACTTTCGTATTATAGAATATGTTGAGAACCTAAATTTATCCCATTTCGTACTTTTTAAGGATGAGTGGTAAGAGGTTATTGTAACAATAACATTTACAAATTCATTCAAAGTTTGTATGACTATTGAATATTTCAGAGACCTCAAATTGCGGCGCTAGATGAAATGACCAAATATCACAGTGATGAATACATGCATTTTCTGAAGGTAATAACAATGTGTTTATGGTTGACAAATCGATAATTTCGTTTTGTTCAGACCATTCGGCCAGATAATATTGCCGAGCTCGGCAAGCAAATGCAGCGTTTCAATGTAGGCGAGGATTGTCCTGGTAATTTGTTCGATTTGTTTGCTCGAAATTACTCGGGTGTTAAATAACACATTTCAGTCTTTGACGGCTTGTTTGAATTCTGCCAAATTTCCAGTGGTGGCTCGATAGGTAGAGTGCATTATTATTCTTTGGAACCTATTATCATTTCTATTTTCAGCGGCAGCTACGAAAATTAATAGGAAACAGGCAGATATCGCAATTAATTGGATGGGTGGTCTGCATCACGCCAAAAAGGTAATAAAGTTGTTCATCTGTTTCAATTTAAATAGAAATATAAGTGGTCTTAATGAATGTTTACATTGTTAAATTTTTATCGAAAATATCCTTTTTATTCTAGACTAATACTAAATAAATTTATTTAATATAATTTTATCCATTGAAGTTTTAATTGCTTAGTCATATTCGTGATCTAAAAATCATTTTAGTCTGAGGCGTCTGGATTCTGTTACACGAATGATATCGTACTTGCAATTCTCGAGTTGCTGAAGTACCACCAACGTGTACTCTATGTGGATATCGATATTCATCATGGTATATTTTGAATGTGTACTTAGTATTATTAATTTTTTCTGATTTTAATTATTATAAAGGATCGACTTAATTTCAGGAGATGGCGTGGAAGAAGCATTTTATACCACAGACCGAGTCATGACTTGTTCGTTTCACAAATACGGAGAATATTTCCCAGGAACAGGAGACCTTAAGGTTTAAATATATCACCATTACGCTGGTTGATATGATTTACAAAATTCCTTTAGGATATTGGAGCAAGTAAAGGCCGTGGCTATGCAGTAAACTTTCCATTGAGGGATGGAATAGATGATGAAACATACGAGAGAATTTTTGTACCTGTTATGGAAAAAATTATTGGCAGGTAAATATATTATACTAAATAGAATAAATTTCCGTTATATTTAAATCAAATTTTAGCTATCAACCCAACGTGATCGTTCTTCAATGTGGCGCTGATTCGCTTACAGGAGATCGCTTGGGTTGTTTTAACCTAACCTTGAAAGGTGATAATTCTATATAAACTTATAAGATTGCTGTCTGCTCAAATTTTTCTTTACATAATTTGTTCTATGCATAAATATTGTTATGGGTAAATAGCAATATTCGTTCATCCCGATATAATTTTATAAAAATGGAGTCAAAACCGTTTGAATAAAAAATTTAAAGTGCATTTTAGGACATGGAAAATGTGTAGAATATCTCAAGAAATTCAATCTACCTATGGTCATGCTCGGAGGGGGAGGATATACAATTCGAAATGTAGCCCGATGCTGGTGCTATGAAACCTCAGTCGCGTTGGATACTGATATTGCGAATGGTAATATTTTGCTAACTGAATTACATGAGCAAATGTCTCATCCTAAATTCGATGCAGCATTTAAATTTATTGCTAAGCAGATTTCGGAAATATTTATATGCGCCCTCTTCTATTTCGCAGAAATTTGGGTAACTATCCAAGTATACTAATCTTTGCAAAATTTGAGTACCCCAAAAATTAACCAGATAATAACTGGCATGTATTTATGTGTTAATCCCACTTCATTTCGCATACGTTTAATTTCAAAATTGGCAATGGTAAATTTTTTTATTTCAGAGCTCCCGTACAACGACTACTTTGAATATTATGGGCCGGATTTTAAACTTCACATCACGCAGTCCAACATGACCAACCACAACACCCCAGAATATTTGGATAAGGTCAAAGAAAAAATATTTGAATCATTGCGGCTTTTGCCTCACGCTCCAAGTGTTCAAATGCATGGTAAATTCTTATATGGAATACTTTGTTCTATTTAAAAAATATTTAGATGCAGATCCAGATGCAATCGAAGTGGACGAGAACGCACCGATTGATGAGGCAAATCCTGATGACAGATTACCTGGTATGAATATGTTAAACGTTGGTGAAAAATTTATATAAGAAACATTTAGAAGCTGAGGTGGACAAACTAATAGAGGACGAGGGCGAGCTTTACGATGGAGAAAAAGAGGGTGGCGACATGAGAAATGAGTGCGTACCTCAAAAGCGTCCGGCTTCGGCCGCAGATACTGCAGCGGAAATCAAAAAGAGTAAACTCGAAGATGAATCAGTTACAACAACTGAGAACAAAACCGAGGCTGTTGAGGTAATCAGTTTGCATTACTATTCCTCAATTTATCACACTTTTTCAGGAATGACAGAAGAATATTCGTGAGAGCGCCGCTATCAACTTGCACCTTGAATATGGTCCCGTTTTATGTATTTCTGCCAAGTGCAGTTCTATTGTATCCATTGGTTATGATCCTCATTTATTGTTTATTTGGGTTATTTGTAGACAACAGTCAAGAAATTCGACAGATTTCTTGCTATTTGGGTGTAAAAGTTATTATTATTGGAATTTGCCTTGATTAATACACCTCGCCTAAAGTCGAGTTTCTTGGCTGCAATTCATTTTGTTGTCATTTCTTGTATTTGCATTCCAATAAAACATTTTCTGGAAATGGACGTTTGAGCAACTTGTGCGTTTGATCGCCAATGTATTAGTTATGTTCTTTCTGATAACCGCGTATAAATGATTAGTTTAAAGAAATCAACCATGCCAGCCGGAAAGGATTTCTACGTTCGCTATTACGTCGGTCACAAAGGAAAGTTTGGACATGAATTTCTCGAGTTTGAATTTCGTCCCGATGGCAAACTTCGCTATGGTAATACTTTCATCCTGCTTCGTTATGCCTCTTAATTTAACGATTTTCAGCCAACAACAGCAACTACAAGAATGACACGCTTATCCGGAAAGGTAATGTAAAATTTTGTGACCTTGATAAATTTCAATGTATTACAGAGGTGTACGTCGGCAAAATTGTGATGGACGAACTAAAGCGTATCATTGATGACTCCGAAATTATGAATGTATGTGTATTTTCATTTAAATTTTTCGAATTTACAAAATTTATAGTAGTTTGCAAAATTACGTTTTACTCGAAGTAATTTTACTACAATAAATCTACTGAAATTATTGCGTGTTTTATATTAAACGGAATAAATATATATTTGGGTCTAAGTTCAAAGATTGGTACAAATTTATTGGGTTGTTTGGTTTTAGTCAAAATTCTATGCCAAACTGCACTAGAAGATTAGTTTGTGCCATATGCCAAGATTTTGGTAAAATTTTATAGTATAACATTGTAATTTCATCCGATGTTACGAACTTTAACAAATTTTGATGGAAACTTGTCAAGTCTATTTTATAATTGGAAATTATTTACGAATATTACAAAATACAATTACAGGAAGATGATGCAAATTGGCCAGAGCCGGATCGAGTTGGGCGCCAGGAGCTGGAAATCTTGTCGGGCAGTGACCACGTGTCGTTCACAACTAGCAAAATTGGATGCCTCGTTGAGGTGAACGGAAGCAAGGATCCGGATGGACTTCGCTCTTTCTATTATCTCATTCAGGATCTCAAATGTCTGGTGTTTTCGCTGATCGGCCTTCATTTCAAGATCAAGCCCATATAAGTTTTATACACATTTAATCTTTTGTTACCTTTTGAAAGTTGTTTCATGAATAAATTATTTGGCGCACATGATGTTTAATGTACAAGCTATAATAGAAATACACGTAGGATGTTAGAAGAAGCAAAACAGTTGGTGTAAAATATCGATAGTTGAAAGCAATTGTGAAAGTCACAAGTCAATGCTTGTATTAATACTCTTGATCACGAAATCAACTAGGGATTGTGGAAAATCGAAAGAAATCAATTTCTTTCGAATTCTTTTCTAGAGATTTAAAATGCTTCATATAATTTATACTTTTATTCGAATGAGACAAATGTTACATGCCACCTGTGATATAATAAACTATCTAAATTCCTAAGTAAATATTTGAGCGAAAACCGGAGTGACTTCTCGGATGGGCTCACACAGACGAGAAACGACGGAACGCATTTGTTGATTCAAATAATATTTCGTGTCTAAATAAAACAGTTTGAAACGGTGTAAATAATTTACAATCGTGAGCCACATACCAATTTTCAATTGATCGCTGCTTTGAACTTCGGACGGATGATAAGCTCGTTTACTTACGGTATTTTTTGTTCCATCCTGAATTAAATTATTAGTCTGAGCACTATGATGCAAGTGATGTTGCATATTTGTTGCTTGAAACTAATTGTTTTGTCGATTGTTTACAATTTTTTTGTTATATAAATTTACCTGGCATATGATATAGCTGACAATGTCACCAGCTTTGATGTGAAATTTGCCTGTTTCGTTCAGTCGTTTCGCAACAATTGCATGACACTGAGGATTTTCATACTCGTCTGGATTGCGGCTCAACGTCTGAAAATAAATTCTTCATTATTTTATTAAGAGAGGTTAAATCAAAAGCAAATTTTATTTGAATAATCATAACTATTTAATGATAATATTAACGACTACACTTTTTTCTGTTGCGAAGATTGAACAGAAAATATGGTCAAACTTTCAAATGAAGCGATGTTACATTAATGAATACATTGACAATACGATAAATATACAATGTACTTCATTTTAGTTGTAATACTATAAAAAACTTACTCTATAAATCTCATACTTTTCAAGCGGTACCAAATCACGTTCCACTTTGTCTTTTGCAGTCAATAGGAGGTGTCGAATTTCTTGGACTAGACTATCCCTGTCAAGATCCGATAAGATCAAGTCTACGGCTTCGCTAAATGAGTCCATTACAATATTGGCAAAAGTATAGAAGACGATGCTTATACGTACCCTCCAATTTCTCTTGCGACCATTGGACAGTCCCGACGAATAACGTCTATCCCTTTAATTTCACGTTTCACAAATTCGTCCTTGTCCACGTCGACCATCAAGCCCATATATTCTCGCTTTTGCAAAAGCACCAGCTTCTTATATATCCCTTGCATGTCAAATTCGATGTGCTTGTAATGTTTGTTGATTAAATTTTTCAGCTGCAACAAAGTTTATTAATAAGAGTCCATTAAAACAATGAAAAAGAGACCTCCTGACCAATTGCTTTCACTTGCGCAAAATCCGCTTTGCCTTCTCTCAATTTTGTATCAACAAAGATCGAATCGGTGTCGCCGTAAATCACAGAATAATTATTTGTGGATTCAATAATCTTGCGAGCATTATTCAAAATCTAAATCGAAGAATGACCATAAAAATTAGTTAAACCAATAAATATGTTGTGCTTATGCTTAAAAAAGTTGAATCAACTAGGAATAAATATTTTATTTTTATTTATTTTATTTATTTGCTCTTCTTGGAGCGATGGGTATATATACAATAAAGTCAACAATTACAATGTCATAATGCAACAAGTGATATCAGAACAAAACAATACATAAAGCGAAGACAAAACAACATATCTCAATAATGATAGTGTATGACAAGCCAAGTTCATTTAGGGGGGAAGATTTCTTGGATTTCTTTTGTACTAATTAAATTGTGAAATTCGTTGGGGGATGTTTTCCGAATATGAGTTGGTAATTTACTGTATAGGGTAGCAGTACGAATGAAGAAAGAATGGGCCCGGACGTTAGTAGAACATTGATTTGTTTTTATCTTATATAAATCACCTCTAGTAATAGTTTTCTCAAAGTAAAAAGAGTTGTTATGTCTGATAGAAATTTTCTCATGAATTATGTCATGGAACATTTTTAGGTCGGCTTTTAGCCTTCTATCTTCTAAAGATTCCTGTTTGAATAGAACTAATAATTGATCATATGATGGAAATTCTAAATTCTTTCTAAAATATTGAGTTCGTTTATAGACCAGTTCAAAGAAGCGTTTTTGTATTTTCTCAATTTTTTGAATGTCCTTTTTAAAATGAGGGTTCCATACTGGAGAGGCAAATTCTAAGATCGGTCTAACGTATGTTGTAAACATGTCAACTAAGAATTTTGGGTCACTAGATTTCAGTCCTTTTAAGAGAGCGAAAGAAGCCTTTTGGGCTTTTCGACAAGTAATCTCTATGTGTTCTCCGAATTTCAGGTTAGCTGAGAAATAAACACCTAAGTCTCGCACTGTGGTACTAGGATTTACACAAGGAATTTCGCAGTTTTGCAGACTATATGACAAATTTTGATTCTTCTTTCCTAAGTGTAGTATAGAGCACTTTTTAACCGCAATTTTGAGTCCGTTTAATTCGCAATAGTTAGAAAATCTGGTAATAAATGTTTGGAGTGAACTGTTTGAGTCGTAATTTGATCGAAAAATGTGGTAAGCTTTTAGGTCGTCGGCGAAAAGTTTACAAATAACTCCTTCTGTTTCACAAAGTTTTGGGAGATCAGAAACGTAGATGAGAAACAAAAGTGGACCAAGGACGGATCCTTGTGGAACACCGCTTGTTTGAGAGAGTTCTTGTGAAAAAGATGAACCAACCCTGACTTTGAAAAATCTATCCGATAAATAATTTTGTATCCATTTTAAAAGTGGGCCCTTGATGCCTATTGATTCTAATTTGCGAATTAAACGGTTGTGAGGAATAGAATCAAAAGCTTTGGCTAGATCAAAGTAAATCATGTCTACAGGGAATTTTTGTTCAGAAGCAAATGAAAGGTCATCCACAACTTCTAAAAGTTGGGTGGTAACCGATCTTGCCTTTCTAAAACCGTGTTGGGAGTGCGGTAAAATCTTTTTGTGCTCTATAAATGATGTGATTTCTGAGGCTATCAATTCTTCCATTATTTTTCCCGTGGAACATAATAACGAAATTGGTCTAAATTCTTCTGCTTTTGAAGGCTTGGAAATTTTTGGGATCGGATGAACTATTGATTCTTTCCAAAAGTGTGGAATCTGTCCTGTCATCATGGAATAAGAGAAAATGTAATAAATTGGATAGCTAAGCGTGTAAGCGCAATTCTTAAGAAAAATATTTGGAATTTCATCTGGAGATGTGTTGTTCATGTTTTTGACTTTCAAAAGAAGTTGAAGGACTTTTGAGTAAGTAATCGGTATGAAGCTAAGTTCGCCGAAATTTTGACATTGAATGTCTTCGATTTGTTGATTCTAATTTGCGAATTAAACGGTTGTGAGGAATAGAATCAAAAGCTTTGGCTAGATCAAAGTAAATCATGTCTACAGGGAATTTTTGTTCAGAAGCAAATGAAAGGTCAAATATGACGTTTCAAATTTGTGCAAACTGATAAATGTTTTGATTAGAAAATCTCCTAATTCTCATCTTAGTAATTCGGTCAGTGCAATGGAGTTAATATTTTTGCTAAAACAATCGGAAATAATTATCAAAACTAAAATTTATCATACAATTTTTTAATCGAATTCCTAACTCCTAAGTTGAAGTTCATCAGTTTTCTCTTCGTTATTAGCTTAATCGATTTCTTCGTCCCGTTTCGCTTTTCGACCTTACTTCAAAATAGGTTTAGTTTGGCCAATATTCGACAAAGCTTCAAGCAGAACTTACTTCTCGTCCTTTGTACGTCACCATAGACGCCAGTGTTTTTGCTGCAAATCGGAACTGCGGGCAGCCAAGGCAACCATACAAGCTGTTTGCGGTGAGCTTCAGAGCCAGTTCATGAACACCGTACTAAAACATAAATGGAAGTAAATTCGACCAATCTGAGTTACCTGTTTGAAAAGGTTGGAGCCTGGAGTTGTTTTCTTTATAAGACTCTTCACTTCCTTTCGGCGATCTACCAATTCGCTTATGACAGATTTCAGCATACCATCAGGCTTGCTACAACCAGGAAAGGTTGGCAAATTTGTTTCAGGCTGGAAAGAGACTAAAACTCAGTGTAAAAATCGCTAAAAACATACCACTAATGTAAATGCGTCTTCGACAGTTGTGAAGCAGATATTGTACCTTAATTATAATTGGTTCAGTGAATGGAAATAACTTTTGAGCGGAATATTACTCTTGTATAATACTTGGGTAGAAACTCTTGAAGTCAAGCAGAATCACATACGTGTCATACAGTCCTGTAAAAATAAACCATGAATTAATTATAAGGAAATATAGGAATTACCTTTTATTGGTTCGAAAACCATTCCGCCCGAGTGAATCATATTCTTTGTATCATCAGCTGTAAAATGGGGACGTTTTTATGAAGCACAAGAACATGCTTACCTTCGCTGAAGGTGATTCTGTCCGGCGCAATGAATTTTCGCTTTCGACATGCGTGCAAAAGTAGATATTCATTTCTTTCCGAGCGTCCTCCCATTAGCGTTCGGGACTAAATTGTACAAAAATTATAATACTAATTTTTCTTACAGTATCATCTGTCTGATGGGCGCAGCTCTACTAGTATAGTAAAATTTGTGATATTGTCTCAGAATTAGGGCAATACAAGGAAATGTTTTCGCTATATTTACAGCTCTCTAAATAATATGTTCCTTGGTTATAAAGATTTTCTATGCGATTTCGTTCAGAAATCACCTAAGCGGCCATCTAGGTAAGTCACCATGTAACTTCATTGAACGTACCCCATAACAGTAATACTGATTATTCGATGTTATTTATTAAAGTTTTAGACTTTAATACCGTATTCCCTGTTGATTCCGCCCATGGGCGGAAATTATTCAACCCCCGCCCCTCTAGACTGGGCAGAAATTAGAGGACGGAAGGAAATTAACCCTTCATTTCCCAGTGTATCCGATCGGATACGCTTTCAATTTGCTAGACTTCACAAAAAGAAAGAAACGAATGAGTGTTCATTATTCATACAAAGAGTGTGTCTGTAAATAGATCACATAGAAAAGAGAAATAGACATCATGTTTTTGATAAAGACAGCTCACCAAAAGGAAAGCTAATGGTAACGCCAGAATTCTGCCCAAATTCTATGGCTCGGGCAATGAAGGGTTAAAGCATGGGGGAATCAACAGGGAATACGGTAAATCAAAATATATGAAACTTGTAAAATTATATCTGCATCTTAAACATTAAACCGAGAAATTGAAAATTTCAAAACATCCGTTCAAAATCATCCGATTCAGAAAAAAACATACCAAAATTCCTCCGACAATTTCCGTGATTTGAAGAAGCAATGGAATAGCGTCCAGCTTATCAACTAATTTCAAGCAAAAAAGCAATTCCTTCCAATTCCATTCAATTATATATTTTAAGTTCATGCTCGGTTTTGGTGATCTATAACAATTGAATAATACATAATATTTTAAGATACAGTGAAACTATACAGAAATGTATCAGAAATTTCCTCCATTGTAAGTTCAACGCGAACTGATTTTTCAGACCCATCAGGAGTCAGGTGTAAATTGACGAGCTCGTCCATCTCGAAGGTCTTCGACTTTGGACTTAATTCTGAGGCGACTGATCTAGAATAATAAACTTATACTTTTCTACAAAACTAAAATGTGTGAAAATTACTTCATATCCAAACAAGATCGGCCGGCAGTGATTTCCCATTTTATAGACTTGCTTTGCCCCATTTTCGACAAATCCCATTCTCGCTTTAGGCGGCTAAACTGCGACCAGCGCTTCAATTGGTGTCTTCCCTAAAACCGCAAGAAATAAAAATTAATATTTTAATAAAAACAGTTACCAATCGAGAAACGATTAGAGAAATTTGGTTGTTTAAATCGTGACCCTAAATCATCATTAAATTAACTTATCATGTTTAGAATAAAATTCATACTTACAATCAAAATATCCGGATCGGTTTCTTTCAATTTGTCAAGAAACGCCTTCAGCAGATATCGCTCACAATCCAATGTCCTTACAATAGTGCTCATTTGATTCTCCTTCAATGATTCGTTAATATCATATGGTAAACTTTGCCCTTTGATTGGAGCCACGACTAAATTGCATATATTCAACTTTTATCCTCATGTTTGAATGATAAAATAAAAATAAATTACAGCAGAATCGTTTGTTGCATTTCTTTTCGCCTAGCTGTGGTCGATCCAAGGAACCAGATGCGTTATGGAGCATTGAAATCATCACAATCTAAAATTTGAACACCTTGTCACTTGAATGTTTTCAAATAATGGGAACATGTTCTAAAGCTCGAAAATTTTGAATTTGTATTACTAATAAATATTTTTTGATACTTAGTTTAATTTCCAATAATTATTTACAGAATATTTTAAATCTAAGTAAAGGAAAAATTTTATACCAAGAGTCATAACACACAATGACCTTCAAACAACACTAGATAAAAGTTAAACGATTTGTTTGTATTATTCCAAGATTGTAAAAAATTAAATACTCATTTACCTGTCGTTCATTTTCTTCCTCATTTAACACTGTTAGAGTGTTGAAACATAGAGTAGATATAGAAGGCGGGGCAAGATTCGGAGGATTGGTGACAATGTTGATGGATCTCATTCGCGTCGCATCCACAACGAACTCATGCTTGCAATAGGAATTTTTGCCTTCTTCCACTTTCTCTGAAATATAGCAACTTGAAATTTATACTCTAAATTTAAAAATTTACCCATCCCAGTAACATCCAACCAGCAAGGACCTTTGATCTCGAATTCTGTCACAATTCTTTGGAGGGCCGTGGATGAGGTGTTGAAGACATGATAAAAGGTGTCACCTGATAAATTCGCCGAGATTTTGTCACAATAAGGCTGTAAACAAAAATACAAAGCAAATTCGATAGCATACAATGACTTACATCGATCAAGACCTCAAGCACGGTTCCCTGCTTTGGAAGCGTTTTGAATTTGGGAATGAATTTTCGGTTGGTAAACTGTAATTGAATAAATGTGGAATTAACATTAACCTCATTTTTATATGCTAGTTTTGTTATGTAAAAGAAAATTATTGAGATTTTAGACTACATTTCCGTTTTTGGATCAATAAAGGATTCAAAGAAAATATCCTTTATCAACGACAATGCATGTTATCTCAAGAGTGTCTTTATATCAAAATAGAACAAGCATTTATGGAACCAAACTTACTTTGCTTTTAAAGGTCGGTACACCGAACTCTCTTTTCAAACGTTCCGTCACTTCTGCCAACAGATCCGCATTCGTAACATTGCGGTTTGTTGAGGCATTCTAAAAACAAAATGACTGATTCTTCGATCAACTTCCAGAAAATAAACCTTGTCGCGCTTGAGAAAATAAAGTCGTCTCCGGATATTTCTCAGAATCACGCAACAGCTTTCACTCTTTGATTGTTCGCTGACTATGCGACCGAACAAATATACAGTTCCTGAAAATACCAAACATCTGTTTATCTGAAACATATAAAACAAAATATTACCAGGTTGTTTTGCGGGCTCCTCATAAGCATCCAAGTAGTAGAAACGTAGGCTTCCTGAATTAGTCTGACTTCTTGTTACGAAAGAGATTTCTTGTAGGCTGATATTGCTAAAAAGGAGCACTATTTTAGCTTGGCGAACCACAAAATATAACATAAAAAATTTATCGCAAAAGGAGTATCTGTAGAACAAAATTTGGTTGTAGAAAAAATTTATTCTATACACTGGTCGCTTGACGTGCAATATCTTTTCAAACATATTCGGTTTTCTTGGGTCATCATAGATTGATAACGGTTCAGAAAACGTTTCGTATTACCCAGGTACAAATAAAGTTAATAGTACATCAAGATAGTGAATTAGCCCGAATCGAAATTTGCGAAACTAAACCTATTTTTAGTTCAGAAAAACTGAAATGTGATTTTGCAAAAGTATTGCGTTTCCATACAAAAAATTTCTTCTGGTACAATTCAACAAACCTGACGTCAAACTCCAAGTTTTCCGGTTCCTCTGCCAATTTCGGTGGCTCTTCCTCAGTGTGACTTGCAATGTCTGGCACCGGAACATTGTGAAATGCGAGAAATGCATTGACATTTGGATTTGATGTGTTTCCTTCGGTGCCGCTTCGCCGGCTTTGGTTTAAAACATTTAGCGCACAACGACGTCGAACTTGATCGTTTAATGCACGACCGTTAGCATTGCGACGAGTTTTGGAAGGAGGAGAATTGAGGTTCTCTTGGTCACACATTACTTAAAGCAAATAACAATAGCGAAGAAGAAATTTAACTTCAAATTTTTGATTGATGACAAAGAAAGAACAGATTTAAATAGCATTTTCCCGCCAATTTTGTGTTGTACGACCAATACCTTTCACCATTTAATACCGAATTTCGTACCGAAATGGGCCAAAGCTTTTTCTTGTATCAAAATTTCTTTTTGCATAAAAATTTCGTTCGTATCAATAATTAAGTTCATTATCAGTTTTGCCCACCGATATGATATTCTTGTCAAACACATATCGGATGTTGATAGTGTTAGTCAGGAGTAATAAAATAGTACAAATTTTTGTATCTTTATTCGTACAATTTATCTCTCAGTGATAGAGAAAAGTGAAAAATTTTTCAACTGCACACTTTGCAAGAAAACACACTTCAAGAAAAGAAAAGACGCCATAGAATATCTTTACTTTTAGATGAATGTGAGAGAAATATCCTTTTCTATTTTCTACATGGAATACCATGTTTCATGCTGGAGAAAGACACAAACTTTATTAAACAACGTATAACAAAAAGAAAATATTACACAATTGGATTAAAGAAATTAACATCATCGACGTTCTCACATAGCGGCGAACACATAGCTGGCTCTGACTTCAAGAGTCCCTAAATTATAAAGATGACTTAATTAGAGAAGATTTGAATGTGTTTATACCTTCAAGAGGATACTGGGCGCCGTTATCACAGAAATGGTGCTTTCCAACCGAATCGCGGTTCAAGCGAAGTATACCACACCGATAGAAATCCGAGTGAGCTTGAAAACCACCGGCTTCAGAATTGTTAAAAATATTTCCCACTGCCTTCTTACTGCCTGAAATAAAGCATTCCATTAAATGTGTACTGGAGCCAATAGCATTGACACCAGTGATACACCTTGATTGTACAGTCAACCCTGGGTTAAGTTCCATGGAACTTAACCCAGGGTTGACTGTATAAAATGTGTTATTAATATCTAACACTACGTGTACGCACATATGGATTCTGTAATGTGTTTTGTATTTTTCTTTTCCCTAGCCTATGTTTTACCACAGCGCTGTAGTCTCTACAGAATGGGTTGCGTTGTAAAGCAGACATGAAACACGTCTTCTCGACAGAGACAAAGGCATACACAAACCCATTCTTATGTCTGCGCTGCAATGCTCTTTGCACTGCAGACAAATTCATTTTATTTCATTTTGGATTTACATAAAGAAGAAGAACATAAAATCAAATCGATTTGATCGGGGAATGGGTTGCTCATTTGGTTGCTCTTTGGATTTGTAGAGAGCATTGAAATACACAAAACAAAGGAGAGACTATGATTAAACTAAGAGAATAAGAGAAGAGAATAATACACAAAACCCATTACAAAATCCATTCTTTGCGTACACGTAGCTTAACAGATCATGTACTCCCGCTGTTTGCTAAACAGTCATACATTAGTTGGATCGCACTGGAAAACAAACAAACACATCATCTGTTACCAGAGTTGTTATGACATTATACTGTTGTTATAGCAAAATTTTACCCATAAATGCCTTAGCTTTACTGGCCAACTTCGAAGCAACTCCCGAATAGCCATGTGAGTTATCACGCGACATTATTTTCTACAAAAGTAAACTATCATATATAGATATATTGATGATTATCAATATTAAATTTGATCATTTTAATATGAATTAAATAGAAATTGGATCAGTTTAGAGCCAAACGGGTTTGGGTATGCATTTTTGGCCTAAACTGCACTTTTAAAAATTTTATGCGCATTATATAAAAAATACAATTTTTGACGAACCTAACCCCAAAATGAAATTAGATAATAAATTGACATACTAGTATTTGGACGTCAAATATGTCAAATTTAAACTCGTTCGGCAGTATACCTTTTAGCACAGTAGTAAACATTGTATCTGGATAAATACTTACGAAAGCGTATATTTCCAAAATTAGGGCGAAATCAACCGGAAGATGTTCAAATCGCATAGATTCACGAAATTGCACAGCGTTTGAGCGCATAGTCCCCATATCGAGACAATGTTGCACCTGAGTTGCGTATAATTGCTCGCCACATTTGCATAACGCTAAGAAGACGAAGGAGATATCTAGAAAATACAGAACCTTAACTCCGTATTTTTATATCGCGATTTTTATGAATTACCAGTGTCTTGTGATTTGATATAGTACGATCTATTGAGATTGACCTTAATTGAGGTGATTTCCACAGTGCAGTTTCCTTTCATTTCGATTTCGGGCATTTTCACCCAACCCTTTTGGGAACTCGCTTTCTTCAGTGCATGACGTTCTCGAAGCTTATCCAATTCTTGATTGAGCAAGAGACGGCGTTCATTCGCGACCAATAAACTTCGCTGAGCATTCAGCTATAAGTTGTCAAGGCCAAACCAATAAGTACGACGGATAATCCAGTAAATTAGATTTTGGTTGAAAAAATCAGTAAATTGCAGAATAATTCTGCTTTATATATAAAATAAAATTGTCTTTCAGATTAGTTTTTCATATGTGAATTTAAAAATTTAATTTTAATTTCTGGTCAGCTTTTTTAATTCGTTCAAAATTATTAGTAACTTAGAATTTTGGAACACATTATTTATAAAGTTGAGATATCCCAGCGCGCTGACACATCTTACAATAAATTTCTAACCTCCTCAATTGTCCCATTGAAAGAATGCTTCTTTTGGCAAATTACAATGCCCTCCGCGGCTTGAGAAGCCTGCTGCTGTTGAATAGCGATTTCGCGAACGAGAGACTATATGAAACAATATTATGTTTGCATATGCGTTGCACAACATTATTATGTATTAGTACACATAAAATTAGCTACCTAGATTTTTATTTTTAAGTTACTATTACAAAAGTTATTCGTACGATATATCATGATTTTCCAAATTTGGTAAATTATTTTCAAAACTATCAAACAGATAATTTTATTTGATACGATTTCAGAATGCTCTGTTTATAAAATTTAATTATCATTTCATATTACCTGACATTTTTCACGATATAGTTGCTCATCATTACCGGAACAATCACCGCTGGCTAGAGGTCGGTCAGCTGAATGAGAGGAGAATAAAGGTGTAGAAGTAGCGAGTGGACGACGCGGAGTGCTAGCAGCCGGTCGAATTGCCAAAGTGGATTTAGGAGTTTGCATATCATCCTAAAACATGAAAATGAGCAAATAAGTTTTAAACGGAAGCATAACCGATTTCACGAAAGCGAACATTTGATCTATGACTTTTGAAGATGAACTTCCGGCAGTTGGGTAATCGGGAGGAGAGCGACCATAAACGTCGCCTTTCTGCTCAAATGCCGGCATAATATAAGAAAAGTTCTTTGAAGCATTAAACTTTGCCGGAGAATTTCCTTTCATAACAATCGTGGGTTCCAAAGTTTTCTCTTCTGCCAAGGACTCAAACTGAGAAACAAGTCGACGAATATCACCGCGCTGACGTAAAGCACTGCAAGTTAATAGTTATTATCATTAAAAGATACAATTAAAAGGTAAGCAATTTTACTTACCTGCGAACCTCCGTAAGCTTGTTATCATCCCACGAGCGGCTGTGTTTCAAATTAAATTCAGACTTTTTCGAAATTCCAGACACGTTTGGGCTCTCAGAACGACCAGTAGAATCTAAACAATACACTGCTAACTAGACTAACAAATTGGAGAGTTCGCTTAACTAAAACCAAAAAAAAATCTCAAACATAATCTGCCAAAAATGTAGTAATGTCAATACTAAAACTGTATTCCACGATACGGGCTAGTGAAATTTTAAGACGATCAAAAATGAGTGGTCTGATATTATAACCAATTAATTAATTTATTTATAATCAATACATGTTCTTACCTTTCTTGTAGACAGGCAACTCGAAATAAGTTTGCTCATTTTCGTCTTCGCAAGGGACAGGATCAGTACCGTTCCCTGCAAAATAAAAATGCTGTTTCAGTTAACAATGAGCTTGCATATTAATTTTTTCTGTAAAGCTATATTTATTTAAAAATATAAATCATACCTTGGTTGTCTGGAGGCACCTCAGAATTGCGACGCTCGCTCCCATTCTCAAACGCGTTTTCCTCCGCAGCTTCATCCGAAATGGCTACACGATCAGCGCTGTTCTCTAAAAACACAAAGCTATATATACACTAGCGCGCTAACGCGCGCTAGCGCGCGGGGAGTCTATATCAGTATGCCTTTTCTGTTCTAACTTCACTCACATTCCAAGGGGAAGGTCGGGCGCTCCGCGCCCGACCACAGGACAGGCTCGCCGCCTGCGGCGGATCACAAACTCAGACACAGTCTGAGCTTGGCTCAGTCTGAGTGATCTTTGATCCCTTAAAAAGCAAGAAGTGACAAAATATGCACCCCTAAGAATGCATGTTTGGGTGGGTTTCACTGAAAAAAAGCAAGAAGTGACATAGGGAAAAGGGTAGAAGGGACAAATTTCCTGAGTGTGTCCGTCCGCGGACACACTCAGGAAAATCTCCACTAACTTATTATAAGGATTTAAACATGAACATCAAACCTTGGTTGTCTGCAGGCACCTCAGAATTGCGACGCTCGCTCCCATCCTCAAACGCGTTTTCCTCCGCAGCTTCATCCGAAATGGCTACACGATCAGCGCTGTTCTCTAAAAACAAATATCTCTATTTTTTAAACATGAACATCAAACCTTGGTTGTCTGCAGGCACCTCAGAATTGCGACGCTCGCTCCCATCCTCAAACGCGCCTCCTTCAGATATGGGCACTGGTTCGGTGTTATTCTCTGAAAAACGGTACCCAATAAGTTGTGGAGATAAAACGGTCATACTAACCTGTGACATCGGCAGCTTTGTTTTCTTCGTCGCTCCAATTTCCGTGTTTGTGTTTCTTCTTCCTGCCGCCCTTCTTTTTGCCACAACGGGCAGCTACAACAGATAAAAAATTCAAATGTTACTTTACTAAGAAGCCAGTGTGCGTCCGAAGCTGCGTCTCTGGACTCCCGTTTAGACCCCTTCCACTGCTCATTTCCGGGCAAGTGATAGCTTAAAATGTTCGTACGGATGTGCTGATACAGATTTTCAAAAAATTTAGACAAAATATAGACAAAATTTTTTAGACAATTTTTTAGACAAAAATTTTTTTTTCGTCGCGGGACGCCGCGATAGCGGCGGTGCTTTTTATAGCTAAAAGCTAATCTGTTACTACAGTTTCCCCATTTTTTTTACAAGCGCCGTTGGCGCTTGTAAATTCAAAAACTATAATTCTGACTAATGATTGGTTGAAACGTATATATATATATTGTAAACACACTATCGGATTATCTATGTGTTTATATACAGACATGAAAATCAAACCTTGGTTGTCTTCAGGCACCTCAGATTTGCGACGCTCGCTCCCATCCTCAAACGCGTTTTCTTCCGCAGCTTCATCCGAAATGGCTACACGATCAGCGCTGTTCTCTAAACACAAAGCTCTATATATATATATATTTAGACATGAAAATCAAACCTTGGTTGTCTGGAGGCACCTCAGAATTGCGACGCTCGCTCCCATCCTCAAACGCGTTTTCCTCCGCAGCTTCATCCGAAATGGCTACACGATCAGCGCTGTTCTCTAAACACAAAGCTCTGTATATATATATTTAGACATGAAAATCAAACCTTGGTTGTATGGAGGCACCTCAGAATTGCGACGCTCGCTCCCATCTTCAAACGCGTTTTCCTCCGCAGCTTCATCCGAAATGGCTACACGATCAGCACTGTTCTCTAAACACAAAGCTCTATATATTCTAATCCATTATAGCGCGAGGTGTCCGAGGCTCGAAAATCAACTTTTCGGGTTCCCCTATACGGAGCACGATAGCTCAAAATGCTCCCCTGGGAATTCTAAGACGGAAACCGGAAAAAATTTTTTGGAACGATCTCAAAAAAGTGTCGTTTTTGGCCAAAAAGTGTCATTTTTGCCCCTTTTCGTACTTCCCAGGCCAACACAGAGGCGCACGATAGCTTAAAATGCTGCCTGGGAATTCTGAGTAGAGAATGTGCAAAAATTGTTTTGGGGCGATCTAAAAAAAGTGGCTTTTTGCTCAAAATGTGTCATTTTTGCCTGTTTCCTGGAAATGCCCCGGCTAACGCCGGGGGGGTTTTCTTACTCTTGTATATATGTAGACATGAAAATCAAACCTTGGTTGTCTGGAGGCACCTCAGAATTGCGACGCTCGCTCCCATCCTCAAACGCGTTTTCCTCCGCAGCTTCATCCGAAATGGCTACACGATCAGCGCTGTTCTCTAAAAACAAATATCTCTATATTTATTTAAAGAAGAAAATCAAACCTTGGTTGTCTGCAGGCACCTCAGAATTGCGACGCTCGCTCCCATCCTCAAACGCGTTTTCCTCCGCAGCTTCATCCGAAATGGCTACACGATCAGCGCTGTTCTCTAAAAACACAAAGCTATATATTTTTTAAACATGAACATCAAACCTTGGTTGTCTGCAGGCACCTCAGAATTGCGACGCTCGCTCCCATCCTCAAACGCGTTTTCCTCCGCAGTTTCATCCGAAATGGCTACACGATCAGCGCTGTTCTCTAAAAACAAATATCTCTATATTTTTTAAACATGAACATCAAACCTTGGTTGTCTGCAGGCACCTCAGAATTGCGACGCTCGCTCCCATCCTCAAACGCGCCTCCTTCAGATATGGGCACTGGTTCGGTGTTATTCTCTGAAAAACGGTACCCAATAAGTTGTGGAGATAAAACGGTCATACTAACCTGTGACATCGGCAGCTTTGTTTTCTTCGTCGCTCCAATTTCCGTGTTTGTGTTTCTTCTTCCTGCCGCCCTTCTTGTGGCCCTTTTTGTGTTCATGCTCCATTGCAGATGAAATAATTCACTAAATGAAAAGATAAAGAAAATTAATGCAAGAATATATCTTCGTGTTATGTATGTAGATAATTATAGACGATAATAATATACAGTAGAAGTATAAATCTCACAAGTTTTGTGAAAATGGCAGAATTTGGGTTGCGTTAAACTAAAGTATAGAAACGATTCTGCTTATGCAATGAAAACAAAATCAATGGCTGGTACTGAAACGATAATGCTTTAATGGTTGAAGTGTAAATATCATTTTACCTAGTATTTAGAAAAGATATGCTTAAGGAAATTATAACTTTGCAGAAGCGAAAGCATTTGTGCTATATTCTAGAAAAATCTGTCTGCGATATTTGTTGTCCGATAGTCATTTCATTGGATACAGCCTAAACGATCTGTGGCCTATTTGAGACAAAAATAAACACAATACATTTCCAAAATAAGTTTAGTCACAGTATAGGCAAAGTATTGACACTGTATGTTGTTTATCTGTAAAAATTACCGTATATTATTGTTTTTACTTGTATAGTTTGTCAATGAAATTCCTAAATATCTTGGCGATGCTCCTAACCTAACTATTAACGAAGAAAACTACCGTAAATCCTCCAATAAGTCCCCGGGGGGACTTATTGTTTCGTAGGGGGTCTAGGGGGGGGACTTATTTGAGGGGGGGGACTTAATTGAGGGGGGACTTATTGGAGGATTTACGGTATATGTTTTCGTGCTCTTTCCCACTACTTAAAAGGTTCAATGTATCGACATTCAAAAATTTTAGGCTATGATTTCAAACTTTAAATATACCTGCATGGCGAATTTTGTGGTCCTCACTATTTGCGCACCTTTGACCGTTTTAGTGGCCACGGAGCGCTTCTCTCGGATTTCCTGTGTAGAGTCAAAGTAAAGCAAGTGCAAGCCTTTGACCGGCTGTGTGGAAATGTCATCGTTTAGAGTTGCCATTTGTATTAGTCGGCCACATTACAATGCACTGGTTCCAATCCAGTGAAACCACATAATAATATTGAACATCAAGCTAATTCTTTCTACCCTAAATGCGTTTGGTCGTATTTCACTTGCTCATTTTTTATTTTATTTTCATTGGCGTCAGTATTCATATTTGCAGTTCTACTTTGAATTCTTCTTTGAACGACGATATTCGTCTGTTGCCTCACACAGCTCTCAAATCAAGTTACAAATCGACGAATGACAATCCGAAAATCCATTTCACACCGGGAGTTTCGGAATCAAACAATTTTGTTGACTCTCAATTGGAACGAATAGAAGAGGAGTTGACAAAGCACTGGCCTCATGGAATTATTCCTTTCACAATTTCCGACGCAGAACCTTTTGACAGCGAGTTCTACGAACAGTTCGGTAATATAGATAATTTGATGGAGGGTGCAATTTTCTATTGGGAAAATAATCTGGCCTGAAGAAGCAGAGCGATTTTTGCGGACATCTTATTCGGGATGAAGAAAAGTTTCCCAGATTTGCGTGAAAAATCCTTTTGTTATCTTTAGCTGTGATCTGATGATATTTTTCTCTGAAAGTAACTTTTTAGGCCAAGCGGTAGAGGATTTCCACGAAAATACTTGTGTGACATTCAGGCCAAAGCTGGAGTTTGACAAGTATTTCATAAAAATAATCAACGGAAACGGGTAATGTTACAAATTGCCACATTAGTGTTGTTCTAAGTTGCTTTTATTCTCAGGTGTTGGTCTTATGTGGGAATGCAACCAGAGCTGATGTTCGACGGTCAAGAGGTATCGCTCGGCCCAGAGTGCTGGCGAAAAGGAATAATTTTACATGGCGAGTTTTCCTGAAATTCATTCCAATTAATAAGCGGACCAGAGGATGATAAGCATTTCCGAGACTTAAAGGTCAATCCGTACAGCGTAAAAGCTTTTCCGATTTGTTAAAAATTAACTTGCCCAAAAGAGGGAAAAAGGTCGTAATCAGCTAAAACCTAAGTTTAAGTCTATCTATTGCCTCAAATTGAAGCGAGGCTTTAGAGGAGCAACTTAGGTTTAGACCTTATGCTTAGGTAGCCAAGCCTTGGCCCGGATTTAATAACGCTTAGGCTAACTAGTTGCACTGGCGTATCCAGAAACTCTGTGCTCTGATTTGGTCTCTTCTACACTGCGTGCTATTTCTTTGTTAAAGCCAAAAAAAGCGGGGCACCGGCAGACACAACAATGATAAACATAGATAATTTTACAAAAGCGAAAGAAGCTCTAGAAATTTCTTTAGCTTCTTTTCTAAGCTATGGTTAACCATTGCTGTGTCTGACGGTGCCCCGCTTTTTTTGGCTTTAACAAAGAAATAGCACGCAGTGTAGAAGAAACCAAATCAGAGCACAGAGTTTCTGGCTACGCCAGTGCAACTAGTTGACATATTTTGGAGAAATATTTTAGATGTTGTTCTCTGGATGAATTTATGATTTTTTACGAATTCATGATTAAATTATTACAGTAAGATGAAGAAGGCTTTTGAACAACCCTGAAATATTTCAAGATGATCTTAAATAATCATAAAAATTGCTACAAATGTTTCCATTTCCAGAAATTATGCACGTTCTCGGATTTTTTCACGAACATTCACGCCATGGTGAGATTGGTCCCTAATGCAGTCGGATAAAAGGAGGATCTATTTATTTCCTTATTTCAGACCGTGACGAATTTATTCAGCTCAATTTCGCAAACATTCAAGAAAGTTGGTTTATTTTTTCATTTTGCGCAAACTGAATACAATTTAAGTGTTGAATTTTTATAGTTTTCTATGTTTCTTAACGTAGATTGATATCAATTTAATGTTTATTGCAACATTGATGATAATATGTGTCGAATTATTGGAAGCGATAAAACTGGCAATTAGAACAATATAAAAACTCAACATTTTATGAATCCAAATGTGACGTAAAAAGAAATTGATAGATTGAAAGAAAAATAGATAAAAAGAAAAGAATTCGATAGATTATCAAAAAATCAATTTTTTAGCATCCCGGGCAAAAAATTGATTTTTAGATAATCCATCGAAAATTTTTTCTCCAAAAAAGCTTTTCTAAGGTAACTTTTTACGCTGATTCCAAATCTGGTATCAGTTTTTCAATATCACGCGAAAAATGGCACTTTTTGACTATTTTTGACAAAAACGAGTGTTTTTACATAATGCCAAAAATACGCCAAAATTTCAAATTTCCGCCAAAATCCGACTACAGATTCGGAATCAGCATATCCGAAAACACCCCTGTGCAAAAAATTAGTATCAGATACCGCCGAAAATGTACTAAAAATTGCTCTTAAGTAAATTTTTATTTTCAAAAAATACAATTTTTAATTTCAAAATGCATTTTTTGCACTTTTTAAAAAGACGGTACGGTGTATTTGGTATGAAACAAAATCCTAAAGTGTCCAGTTTATGGTGCAAAAAAATCAGTTCAGCATTATTGGAAAAATGTTTCAAAAATCGAAAAAGAAATATAGGAAAAAATTGGGCCACCCTGTATAGGACATTTGCTTTATCGCACTCTGAAATGATGTTGCTGCTATATCGCTATTTAGATATCATGTTTATTCTTGAAAGTTAGTACTCGTTTTTCACTTGCCATTATTTACTTGAAATTAGCTCACCGGATCCTTGCATAGATGTACATTTCTCACGCAGTAATCCCCGCCTCTATCGTAGCACTTTTTGCCTCTCTTCGCTCGAATCTTCACAGCTTTGATCATTTCGTGCTCGTCTAAGAAGCTTCCTCTTACAATTTTCAAGCATCAGATTGAAGATTTATGCCGAAAATAATCACTGCAATAGTAGATATATCAATCACTACTAATAGCTAAATATGCAGCAACCGACACATAGTCAAGAAAGATTTTAAAAATTGCACCGGAACTTGTCTTGAGAGATTGGCAGATACGAATCCATATGCCTTTTTATAGACAATCATTCTTCTAGTTACTAATTGAGTCAGACACAAAAAAGTTGTGTCTTTACACCAAAACCGTTATCACTGTACCGGCACATCCAATTATAGCGATGGACAAAAGGAATTGTCTTTTTCGAATCATAACCATAAAAGGAATTTACAGCAGTGTTTCTCAATAGTGATCAGTCAGCATTAAATCTAGCTCTATATATAACTCACACCCGACATAGAATATGTAATTTGAACATGCAATCAACGATAACAAATTGTTTTATTTCACTAAGAGAGAAAACGTAAAATGACAAAATAAAGGTAACGTGAATTGATAACATTTTAACGACTAATCCTTGTATTCCGACATAGCTTCATCCAATTCAATAAAAGCAGCCGACACACGGGACACGAATTTGGCTACGTGTCGCATATCTAAAAATTTTGAACTAACAAATTGAATTCTAGGAATATATTTTATTTAACATAGTTACCGACGAGCCAGGTATTGACTTTTCTATTCACCTTTCAAAATAATTAAACGACCTCCAAGACAAATATCTCGATAGTCTTTTGATTAAGAATGTTAACCCAATTTAGTCATAAATTAGGTTTAAATCCTCTCGAACTACAGTACTCCATTCTTCATATAGCTAACAATTTAAAGCACATTTCCTATATATGAAACTAAGCTATTTTATTGAACCAGCGTTGAATATTTCTCAATGGGGGTTTAGTCGAACAAGTTCCCACAGGAATAAACCTTATCCAATGGGAAATATGATAATAGTTTCAAACGCATACCACGTTTTCTGAGTGTCACCACACTGTCTGAGACCAAGTTCGAATCCTTAGACGTGTCCGGTTTCTCTTCATCCGCAACCGATCCATTCACAGTTGGCAGAACCACGGATGCTAAATAAAAAAGATTATTCTGATAACTAAACTCCTCCGACGCACCTTGCTCCTTGGCTTAGTATTTATTAGTTATTAAGCTGACTAAAAATGATGCATACCCTGAGACACCACATTGTCTGAGGCCAAGTTGGAATCCTTAAACGTGTTCGGCTTCTCTTTATCCGCAACCGATCCATTCACCGCTGACTGATCCAATGGTGCTGAAATAAAAATTGATATTATCCTGAGAACTAAAATCCTCCGACGCACCTTGCTCCTTGGCTTAGTGTTAATTAGTGTTATTAAGCATACTAAAAATGATGCATACCCTGAGTCACCACACTGTCTGAGACCAAGTTGGAAGCCGTGTCCGGTTTCTCTTCATTCGCAACCGATCCATTCACCGCTGGCTGATCCATGGATGCTAAATAAAAGATATTATTCTGATAACTGAAATCCTCCGACGCATCTTGCTTGTCGGCTTATTATTAAGGATATTCAAAAATGATGCATACCCTGAGACACCACATTGTCTGAGGCCAAGTTGGAATCCTTAAACGTGTTCGGTTTCTCTTCATCGGCAACCGATCCATTCACCGATGGCTGATCCATGGGTGCTGAAATAAAAATTTACATTATTCTGATAACCGAAATCTCTCGACGCACTTTGCTTGTCGACTTAGTATTAATCAGTTACTAGGTAAGGGGGCTCCCTTCGGGAGCCCGTGAATTATATCACAGGTGTAAATGGTTAGGGTGCGGTCGATAGTCGCGGCCTTCGGCCGCTCCGCGGGGCGTAAATGCACTTCCCAAAAAAAACCTCACAGACAGACAAAATAAGCACTGGATAGAATGCACTCCCACGTGAAACCGTCACGGACACGAAAATTAAGCACTGGAAACAGAAAATTTAGGTCATTTTAGCTAAATTTTACCTAAATTTAGGTACATGCAGGTAAATTTAGACCTTAAATTCGGATTCTCCATAAAAAGTTATCCTAATTCGGTACATTTAAAGAATAAGCACCCCTAAGAATGCAATTCGAAAAATGGCTTATATAAGCCATTTCCCAATGGATAGACTGATACACGAACAGCACTCAAATACTATATAGATAAGGATATTCAAAAATGATGCATACCCTGCTTCACCACACTGTCTGAGACCCAGCTGGAATCCTTAAATGTGTTCGGTTTCTCTTCATCCGCAACCGATACATTCACAGCTGGCAGATCCACGGATGCTGAAATAAAATTTATATTATCCTGACAAACTGAAATCCCTCGACGCACTTTGCTTGTCGGCTTAGTATTAATTAGTTATAAGGATATTCAAAAATGAAGCATACCCTGCGTCACCACACTGTCTGAGACCAAGTTGGAATCCTTGGACGCGTCCGGTTTCTTTTCATCCGCAACCGATCCATTCGCAGTTGGCTGATCCACGGATGCTGAAATAAAATTTTTATTATTCTGATAACTGAAATCCTCCGACGCATCTTTCTTGTTAGCTTAGTAGTTATTGGTTGTTAAGCATATTAAAAAATGAAACATACCCTGTGTCATCACACTGTCTGAGACCGAGTTGGAATCCTTGGACGTGTCCGGTTTCTTTTCATCCGCAACCGATCCATTCACAACTGGCTGATCCAATGGTGCTGAAATAAAAATTGATATTATCCTGAGAACTGAAATCCTCCGACGCACCTTGCTCGTTAGCTTAGTATTAATGAGTTGTTAAGCAAATTAAAAATGAAGCATACCCTGAGTCACCACACTGTCTGAGACCGAATTGGAATCCTTGGACGTGTCCGGTTTCTTTTCATCCGCAACCGATCCATTCACAACTGGCTGATCCAATGGTGCTGAAATAAAAATTGATATTATCCTGAGAACTAAAATCCTCCGACGATTCTTGCTTGTTGGCTTAGTATTAATTAGTTATTAAGCATACTAAAAATGAAACATACCCTGAGTCACCACACTGTCTGAGACAGAATTGGAATCCTTAAACGTGTTGCTGCTTGGCTTCACTTCGTTGGCAGGCGTATCTCCCCATTCATCCCATGATGTCGTCTCAACAGGAACTGAAAAATGAAAAAATAATTTCATGCTGAGTACCTGACTGTCATTGTCACAATTCGTCTTTTTTGTTCTTACGACTTCTCAACTCACTCGCTAGAGCAACTAACTCGCCACACATCACAGCTCATCAATGCTCAAAATTGGCTGCTTAGAAATTTGATTACCATTGCCAAAAAATATCACATATGCTGAATTTTGACTTAGATTTCTAATAAGTTAACAGAGAAAATGATAAAAAATTTTAATGCTGAGTACCTTGACTGTCACTGCGTCCGTGAAATCCACTACGAAAACCGCCTCCACGTGATGATGAAAAATTTTCACCTGCGTTCTGGCGTCCAGAGTCATAGTTGTAGCCACCGCCTCTTGAACCGTAATCTTGTCCGCCACCGCGAGAGAATCCTTGGCCTCGATTGTAGCCACCTCCATCGCCTCCGCGATTGTAAGACCCAGAGTCTCTGCTACGGCCATAGCCACCGCTACCAACTGAAAGTTCAGATTAAATTTAAGACTAGAAGATTTAATTGTCTAATTTAAATTGAACCAACCAGACGAAGCGTCGTCGTTGCGGCCACGGTAACCACCACCACCACCACTCTCGCCACGGTAGCCACCACCACCACCACTCTCGCCACGGTAACCGCCACCTAAACAGAAACAGTTAAATAGACATTCTCATTAAAATTACAAACCTCGGCCTCCTCCACCACGATTGAAGTCATTGCCGCGAGAAGAATATGAGTCGTTTCGGTTATAGTTGCCATGATTGCTCCCACCTGATGAGAAACGATCCGGCTGATTTGGAACGTTTATGCCAGACGCACGCATTGCCGAAAATCCTCGATGCATTGTCGCTTCAGGCTCTTGGAACAAGGGAAGAATAGAATTTAATATTAACTAAAAATAAAAATATGAATGGCAAATTAAATATATTATTCACGATGCAATCCACAATAGATTTGGAGCTAGTGAGGAATTCTGACCTTTTATATTGTTCAAACGTAGTATAATAAAAATCAACAAAACTGATAAATATTGCCTATGTCAACAAAGATCCTCTAATCAAATCAGCTTTTCTTTGTACAAGAGCCAATGCCTCAGGGTAGGATACCTGTGCACAAAATAATTGTTTACCGAAATGTTTTACCTCGTCACTATCACTTTTTCAGTGCTGATATTCTAATAGTTCCAATCGATACATTTATTTTCTGTGAATAAATTCCACAAACTATTAAATTATTGGTGCATTTTCACCAAAAGAGATATTTGAGATTGTAAAGTCAACACCAAAACACAACTAATTTTCACCTCAAAAGAGAATTAACACATTAACGAAAATTACAGTATGATTATTTCACAATAGACTACTATAATTAAATGAAGCATAGGCTAGCAATTTTTGGGCTGTTTCTAAACTTATTCACATTTATAACAAAAACAAAGTATTAAAACATAATCTGAATGGAGTTTCACAAAACTTTCCATTTTATGGAAGAGAAATAGACGCAATCTTTTTAAGAAGTGAGGACAAATGTTGTATAAAAGTTAGAACAAGATATAATTCGCTGTATTTTTACAATGTTGTTATCTTTAGAACAAAATGTGATTTTTTAGCGAAATTTATTAGGCATTTAGATAAAATCCGGGCCAAGCTGCCAACACGGGTCGCAAAAATTCTCCGATGGAATAGTTTATAAAACGTGCCGCTAGGGTGTTGGGGAAGGGAGCTAAAAAATGCAGCATTTTTATAATAAGTTTTACAAGAAATGAGCCTCAGACACTGTTCCATAAATTTTAGAAGTGATGAAATAACCAAAACGGTTTAGGCTAAGAAATAAAATGCGTTACAGAAACAAACAATCTAGAACGTCTCTAATTACACGAACATTTATTGATTGGAAAAGAGAAAAAGTAAACGCCCAACAATTTTTGTCATCGCTTTTCGGCAAAACATCTCCAGCCCATCTTCATTTGCATAAGAGCAGTGGCCAGTAAGCATTGCTTGCTTGGTTGCTTGGCTGATTATCTTACCAACAAATCGCTGTTGAACCCCTCCCCCTATTCATATGGAAAAGCAGTAAACTGATTATATAATTATGAAGTTAGAAAGAGTAAAGCAAAGATCACATTTGGAATCAATCCACAAAGTTAAAGCAATTATCGATGGAATATGTCTGTGAAATTTGACGTGAAATTTACAAAATTTTCCGAAATCTTAAAAGGTATTTCTATCAAAGATTACATATAAATTCTTTAGCGAAAATTTCTCAAAAGCATAAGATAGTCCTCCAAATTTGTGCAGTCCGCTTTTTCAATACTACTCGGAACAGCTGCGGGTTTGAAAATGACCGGTCTGACGATTGGTTCCTTTGTATGTGGCCTCCGATTTGGTTTTTCTCTATATGGCTTATAAATGTTCATCAGTATTGAATTTCTCAGGGACTATCATTGAGTTTAAGCATGTCGTAACTTCTCTCAACCAATATTCATCCAATCCTTCTATCAGGATGCTCAAATTTATTGCTACACTGCACACATCGAACTTGCAGTGATTTTTGTTCTGAGAAAACACACAAATTATATAGAATACAGGATACAATCTCAATACCTGACGGTTGCTAATAGATATATTAACTTTTCAGGTGAACCTTTATCTGTCTTGAATCGCATGCGTTTCCCTCACTGAGCCTCAATCAGGCAAACATACATTCTAAAGCTGAATATTACACATTTATTTTCTACAGATCATACACCTTAGCAGATATAACTGTCTGTGAATCATTGCCCTACAGCATTCATATCATTACAATTTTTATACAAGTAACCAATTACAAAAAGTATAATATCTTAAACTAAGCCACTCAATTGACTTTGTGATTACTCCAGTACTCTGGTATGTGGTCTAAAGGACCTCTTTCGGATTAGCGCTTCCATTTCTTCGGCTATGACAAGACATTTATATTTGTTTATTGTTTATATTCGAGTAATCCAAAATATTGTATTACATATGCATATAAACATACAACTCAATGCTAAAGCAGTCTTGTTAGTTTTCATAAATCCATCCACATAAACGTTAAAATAACTGGAAGCACAGGTATATACCTGTAATTAACAAACATTACTCCCAAGCCTGATCATTAATAGTTCTATTTTATATCGCATTCATCAGTTTGACAAACGTGCCAAAGAATTAGTGGACGAGATCGGAGCCTATGACATTGGGTCAATAATGCACTACGAGAAGAACGCCTTTGCTATTGACAAAAGCACACCTACGATTGTGCCGAGAATGAATCGGTAAATAATTTTTTGTATACTACCGATCATCAAAACACCGTATTTTAATTTAATTTAATTTTTTATCGAATTTACAATACATGAAAAACATGAAATCTGATATTGTCAATGCCGATATTATCGAAGGCAGACTTCATATCTTGTAATAAAAAAATCTGCTTACTTTCAGTGACGAAATCGCTAAAATGGGCCAGCGAGTGGGACTCAGTGGCACCGATATCGAAAAAATTAACAGGCTTTATAACTGCACCGATTTCGCAGAGACGCGCTCTCGAAAAGCACATCACCGAAGGCATGGTCATCGCCGGATTCGTAAAAAGAATGCCGCATACGTTGGAGCATATGCCCCAGAGTATATATTTTTGACAGCACCGAACGTCGCTCATGGGCATTCATCAAGTTTTCAGCAGTCGCACAAAACACACGAAAACAACACCGCTACTGTTGCATTCAAGAGCACACAGGATTTCTTCATACGAACAGGTTCTCATTTTAGCGGTTTCCCAATTTCAGTATATCTGTTTTATAGCATTCCAGATACTTCACCGTGACTTTCGCAAGATAGAATCCGAGAAATAACTGAAATTTTCCTGAATTTTCAAAATTTCTGTTGTTAATTTTTTGCACTAGATGGATATGGGTACTTTTCAGCTTACGGGGGACTGGAGTACGGTCCCCCAGTTCCGCCCCTCCCCCTATTCCGCCCCTGTATAAACTTAAAATGGCCATAACTTTTGATATACTCAAGTTTAAGCTTTAAGTTTGGTCTTAATTCTTCATTTCTCTAATTCTTCAATTCTTAAGTCTTCATTTCGCTTTATGTGTTGAAAACTGCACTAGTTTTTGACTTTGCACTGTTTTTGCTTTTACTGCTATTTCACTTTAATAAAATCTTAGTAAACTTTCTTTAAAGATTTCAACTTGCTTTCATTAACCAAAGAAATAAGAATTCACTTGTTTTCAGGGTTAAAACCAGCGGGGCCAACAAGTTTCGGCATGCAATTACCTGATGGCACAGTCACAGTCCCGATTTCACTAGACCCTGGTCAATCTCAGATGACAGAAACTGGAAATGGCTATGACGGTTACAGCAGACTAGTAGCCAAACATTCGCCTGTCGAGATGAGCACATCATATTCCTCCATTCCAGGTGCTCAATTTTCGCCAGAAAATCTCCCCACCTGGGCTTCTACTGGCTACTTTGGTGGAACATCTCCAACGGTTGATTCAATCGTTTGCGAGACACCTGCACAGGCTAACTGTGTAGATCGAAGGAATGTAAGTGAATAAAGATTTCTCTTGCGAGTGTTCCTCAGAAATGTTATTTTAACATAAAATTTTCGTTTTCAGGATTGCGTGGAATTGTCCTTAAAAGGAGACTGCGATAAAAGGCCCGGCTTTATGCTCAGACTCTGTCGTCGGAGTTGCTGTAATTGCGATGGTAACTATATAATATTTACCGTTCATTACACATAACTTATTTATATAGATAAGAAGTGCTACGACAGCAAAGATGAACAAAAATATGCGACATTGTGCTTGGCTCAAAACCGCCAAAGTAATTCCGTTGTGTTAAGCGCATGTGATGTGGCAGAGACACGTCAAAATGCACTCGACTATTGTCCCAAGTATGAAAACAAATTATTATTAAGATCTTTCATACAAATCAAAATTTCGTCCACATTACTGCGAAACGAACGCGTTATAAATTCTCGTTTTAACCGCCAAACAATTTCCAACTAAAAAACTTATTGAAATAATTGTAATTCCCATACAAAATCAAAAGTAGGACTCGCACTCACCTATTTTCCTATCGTTTTCTTCTTCTTGACACATAATTCTAGCGTTTCAGAAAATTTAACGTAATAAAATGTGGTTAAAAAGTGCTGTATGGTGCAAAAATGCCATTTTTATGTTTTTGACAGCATTTTTATCTTTATTAACAAACAATGCTTATTGTTTGCAAACAATGCTTATTGCGATTTGTTTTATTTATAGAATTGATCTCAAAAATCGTCGGCTTCACTATTTAGTTGCCTGATTTGAGTATTTCTCTGGGTTTGCAGAAAAATAAGTGAATACTAATTTTGCTGATAGGTTTCATTGGCAACTTTGATAGGGAAGTGTTGATAGCTCTTTTTATTTCAGAACTTGTGGTACGTGCTCAGTTCCAGTTTATTCAGCGACAAATACCGATGCAATTATTGCATATTGATCACTTATTTGTGTACCTGCTCACCGACAAAAGAGAAGTTAGTACAACTAATACATGTGATAATATGAATGAAGAGCACATACATTTTCAATGTTTCTTATAAAATCTTGGCAGGAATTATTTCACATCAAAATCTCGATGTAAATATTATGTTTATAGATAAACAATAAATATACTAAAATTCGAGGTCATATCTCCATGTTTTGGGAATTTCATATCCATCCGGAGATTCTACTGCTTCCATGGCAAGCACATGAAGCGAAATATTTTTATGAATTGTATATTTCATTTTCTATGAAGCGTAGGTTTGTGAGTATATCAGAAAGCTACTTAACCTGACATTTGGAACTAACTAAAATGGACAGGACGTTGATATTAAGTTTATGAAGGTTTAGGTCATCTCGAAAAAGTTAGTTCTTCGTGTTTGATTTGTGTAAATATTTAAATTTTAAAATAATCGAATGTCTTAATAATTTTTGTCTGCCACCAAAAGTCTATCGTCGTTCAATTCATTCATTCAACCATTGAGTTTTTGCACATTTCAAGCGATGGCTATTTTAAACCTGAAACTTCGACTTTCTTTGATCATAACAATTTTCGTGGCAGGACATTGGGAAATTTGAAATTAGTGAACCTTTATCAACACGCGGCACTAATTGTCGGCATTTCAAGTTTCATTCGTTCGTCGGTATTGCTCTCGTTACAGCTTACTTACTAAGAATTCCCAAGGGAGCATTTTGAGCTATCATGCGACCCCAAATAGAGCGGAACTGAGAAAGTTGATCTCATGGGACGGACGGACAACACTCAAATACTATATAGGATTAATAAATTAACTCAGAACACAATGAGGGAGTTGAATGAAAAAGAACATCTTTGAAGAATACAATTGATAGTAAACAACAGACTTTCTTCAAATAATGAAAAGATTTGGAGGTCTTTGTCACAACTACAGAAGATGCATCTTTACTAAATCGTTGGTTAAGTGTATTTCAAGATTATATGTAGGATTTAACCCTTCATATCCCAGTGTATGCAAGAAGGATACGTTTTTGACATTGGCTCCCAGTGTATCCATTTAGATACACAACTTTGGAGTAATTTTTGGCCAATTTTTTGGCCTCCTAGCTCCAATCTGATATTGATTGGAGTTGAATGAATGAATGATTTATTCTCAAAGGCTAATAAATTCACACTAACATGAGAAACAAATAATACAAAAACAAAAACATAAGGAAATTTGAATTATGAACAAAAAGTTATATACCCAACTTTTTGTCCTGAAGAGAATTAGAATCTCGAGATCTACCCGTATACGAAAAATCAGCAAAATCCTACAGTCGGGCACAGGAGGGTCTCCCACGGCTGGGGTATGAAGGGTTAAAGATTTAAAGAGGAGATTTAAAGATTATAGAGATGGATTCTCTGGCTACCTTTACAACACATTAGGATGAAACCCTCATCTTTGTCATAAAATGATCTCTCTGTGGAGAACTGTGTGCGATTGGTTTGAATGCAAGAGCTGCTCGTCTGAGTTGTGAGCGAGCTCTGAAGAGGAGTGAGCAGGAGACTACTCTGTTGCCTTGTTAGCTGAGAGCTGTGTTCTGTGAGATATGAATGGCCCTTCGACCAATGCACCGCAAGTTCCACAAGAGAATTAATTAAACGTTTATTGAGAGAGAAGCAGGCAGGAGAAATTAATACAAGTGATAAGCTGGAGAAGTGATAAACGACTGACTCGGGAGGTTCCCAAGGTGATAGATTGGTTCCAGCTGGCCGTCAAATTTCTGTCTGGATAACTTTTTAGGACATTGTCCACAAAGCTTAAGTTTTGGCCCTCAGAATGACTTTCTGAGTTTTTTTCAAAAAACGTAAATGGTCGAAAATCACTAATTTCTCAGGCAAAATGGCGCCAATTCAAACCATATTTTTGGAGTTTTAATGTTTTTGCAGCTTTTACATCGGGATTTGTATCTGTTTTTGTTATTTATGTGTTCCTCAGTCATTGTATTTTATTTGTACAAATTTTCTGAATAAAATTGACATACATAAAAGACAAATTGATAGTAAAACTAACAGAAGAGAACCAAAATTGCATGCATAGTAACCTGACAAGGAAGACTCACCGATTGCGGAAAACATGATGGGTAGGAATTTACCCCATCTGGTGGGTATTCGAACGGTACCAAGCTTTTTGGCCCATACGTTACGAAAAAAAAAGTTAGCCTGATACGGAAAGTCGGATTTTTACATGGAAAATGCGAGAAAATCCGACTTCAGAGGCCGTTTTCGGGCGTTTTTGTCTATGAAAGTGGCAAAAATAATGTCATATTCGTATTCCCCGTAACTTTTTGGGTAATAGTATTTTTGTTTTTAAATTTATAGTTTACCTATGTAAATTATTTTGAAATAAAAGTAGAAATAACATAAAGATTTATGGTAGAGTGTCGTTTCGACCCCAAATCTATACGACTCCATGCAGTTGGGTCATCATCAGTAGATTTACCACATGGTATTTAAACATTTGTTATTTTTACTTTTTAAGAAAAAGTGTAGGAATATTTTTGGAAACAATATGGAAAAACCAGTGTTCAGCATAGTTTTTCACTATGTTGAATTCGATCATAGATTAATGTTTACCTGTTTATTTTTGTTGTGAATTGGTTTCTTAGCGCCTGTCGGAGTCTAAGTGTTGGCACGCGACTCATCCGAGATATTTTCCACGTTCGATACATTCGACTGTTCACCATTAGCATTTTTGCCGGTTTGATCCAAGCCATTGGTAGAGATGATTTGTTGAATTACTAGGTCCGGGGTATTCTCCATTATAGCGAAGCTTTAGAAACGTTTAGAGGTGTACTTTCTAAAATGTGTTTATAATTATTGAGAATATATACATAAAACTGTTATATACATGGATCATGCAAATATGGTTGAATACAATTGGTGAATAAATTAGTTTGGACCAGACATTTTCCATATTTATGAAATCCTACATGTGTTATTCTCTTAAAAACAAACTATCGTTTTGAAATGATTTTGGCTAATGCGATTGTTCGAATTCGCTCCGAGACAATTTTATTTTGAAGAAAAGTGTGAAGGAAGATGCATGTGAGAGAGTGAATATGTTATATTGGATTAGACAACGTTAAAGATGCCAATGATACAATTTTTGAATTTTTAAACAGGTATTTTTTGTTGTAAAATTTTAAGTTTTAAGAGAATTTTGCCCTGAAGCGTTGTAGACATTCTATAGTATCTCTATTGAGCAGATTAAGGAAATCTTTTTTGTTGGAAATTATACGATTAATATTATTCAAAATGTATTTTTCAGGGCAGCTATTTTTCTTGAATAAATCAAATAAAATTGACAGGTTCTTCTCGAGCCCGTCAGTTGTATTATTTGTTTTGCTGAATCTTATTATTTCTGTTATAAGTATATTACAGAACATATTTCTTGGAATGCAACTATCGAATTTTGGATATTTTAGAACTGGAAAGCTGAAATCACGTGTTTTGTCGTACGTTTGGAACAGAATTCTGTTGTCTTTTAATTCAATGTATGTGTCAAGGAATGCTGTTTTAGTGAATTCGTCTGTTCTGTTTAGTTCAAGTGTTGATCCATATATTTCGGTGGCTATGTTTTTGAAACTGTTATTAAGACTGAGGATATCGTCAATATATCTGAATGAAAGAGATAATTCTCTTTTAAGGTTTTGTTGTTCGTCCGATAGTTTATTCATATATCTAAATTCCATTGCCGTCAAAGTTAAATCCGCTAGTAAAGGTGAGGCATTCCCTCCCTGGGGAATTCCATTTGTTTGTTTGAAATTCTGTCCTGCAAATTGGATGTAACTGTTTCTGACTAGGAATGATATCATTAATGCTACATCGGTTTTACTGTATGTTTCATATTTGTTATTACTGTTATCGTAATTATCACTGAAGAAGCAACGGTGTTGATTGCAAAATAAATAATTTTTACCATTGTTTGTAAATGTCATATCTACTAGATACATTATATTATTTATGACATCTATGTGAGGTAATGCCGTGAATAGATTGGAAAAATCGCCGCAATATAGTTCATTAATATTTTTATTGTGTTTTCTAAGAGCTCCAGTGACGAGTCCACTAGAGTTTACTGACCAATACATTTGGATTCCGCTTCTACTTTTTGTCTTGTTGCAATAATTTACTATATAATTTTTAACGAATTCGAGAATCCTAACAATGACTATATTGAGTGGTTTTGACATAGCTTTCTTCGCCCCTGCAATAAACCTGAATTTTATAGGATTTTTGTGAAACTTTGGTATGGCGAATAATAATGGTATATTGTGTTTTTCAACATCGGTTTCAATTTTCATACTATTATAGAAGTCCTTATACTCGTTGAAAATAACTTCTTTGCTTTTGTTGGATGCGGTATAGGTATTATTGCCTTTAAAACGTATGGTATTTGCTTCTGTTGTAATGCCTACCTCGTGGCAAATTGTTTCGATATATAATTTTTTGCATATAAAGGCAAAGTTGTTGGCTGCTTTGTCGACATTTGTTATAACGAGTGTTTCATTGCAAAGTTTTTGATGGCAACTTTTGCTGCCATTGATTATATTATTGGAACCGAATGTTTTTCTCCATCTCATTTCACCGATTTCAAGGAAACGTGATATGACTTCGTGTTTGGCTAAAAGGATATCCTTATCTTTTGTTTTTCGTGAAATTTTATTGACCAAGTCTGAAGCATAGTTGAAGAGGGTACCTCTAAATTGATTTAGAGATATTTTGTAATTATCGCGATACGTGGTGCCTTTATTGAGAATCTCTTCAATACTTGGAGAGTTTATGACTTTCGTGTTGCCAGTCAAAATATGATGGAAATTTTGGTTTTTGTATACTGAAGATTGGCAGTCACAGTTGCTTTCAAGAATTCTGCATAGTTCACTGGTATTGAGTTGTCTAAGGATAGAGTTGTAGTTGGTAAATCTGACGAAGCTAGTCTTAGGTAAAGTATAAGTAGAAATTACCTTGAAGTTGTTCTTTTTTAAATTTAGTAATCTTTCGATTTTACTATCGTGGACCATATTACGGACTCCAAGTTTGTCTATAGCCGTATTTGAATAATCAATGCTTAAATATATGGAAGTTTTTTCCGTAACATTATTGTATTTTTGACGATGTCTTATTTTGGATAGGATACTGATGGCTAATTTTGACATAATATCCTGAAATGATATATCCAAAGTTTTCCGTAGATTTTCTACATTCTTCTTTTGACATTTTTGAAATTGTGTATGAAGTTCGGTAAGAGAATTTGTGCTTTTATTGACTTTTACGTTTCCGGGTTGTGTTATATTTTTCTCCTTTCTTCTAATATGCTTTCTTTCGGTTTTGCGAATAGGATTTGAAAAGTAATGTTTGAGATTACATGGTATATTAGTAGCAATATCACTAGCGAATCCTTCAAAACCATCAATTTTGTCATTTAACCCAAAGGGGTATATTGTTACTAATTGGTGAATCCAGAAGTTTTCGGCTTGAAGCCTAGTAGCATCTGGACACTTATCATGCAGTTTTTGTATGACTTTTATTCTCATGTCCTCTAAAGTATGGACATTATTGAAATGATTTACCAGAAAAGTATCAAGTGTTTTATGTCGTACTGAGTGAAGGTGTTGTGAGAATCTAGCTTTAAGTGTTTGTCGGGTTTCCCCAACGTAACTAATATTACATTTTTGGCAGAATATTTGGTATACGAGATTCTGACTGTTGCAGTTTATCTTTTCTGAATTGTTATGATTAACCGTTTCATGAACATACTTTCCATATCCTTTTATAAATCCATAATCGTAGTGTTTACATATTTGACATCCTTTCTTAAAGTCTTTATGAAAGTGGGATTCTTGTCTTGTGTCTTTGCATTTATTATATTTACAAATATAAGAATTTCCTGATTTGTGTACCGTAAGTTTATCGTGCATACTCCGTTTAAACTCTGAGGTCCAAAGATGCTGTAAAGTATTGTTTTTGGTTTTGATTTTTTGGTTAGATTTGTTAAGCCGTTGATAACCATCTGTGGAAGCCGGCTTAGCTCTCTGACAGATGGCGTTCTTTTGCCCTGATTATCATAGACACCTCTATTGAAGATCTATCGTATGTCAGTTTATTGAAAATTTTTAAACGAGATTCCAAATTACCAAGAGACGGGCTTTGTTTCGTGCCACTCGTCTCTCAATAATAACACCACGCCGACACCGAGTGTCTTTGTGGGAGGGAATAACGCCGATCGAGGAATTCGACATAGCTTTATGGGAAAATGTTTTGATATAGATTAGCCTATGTCAGGAGGCCAGACCCGCATTACGGCGCATAGTTGAACGCAACTTAACAGTCGCCGCAGGTAACCAGACGGTCTGCCGCTACAATGCTCTAGAGCTAGACGCCCATGGTATAGTAGCTTTAACCTATAGAACTATACGATAAATAAATTTTGACGAATGAAGTTTTAACCTTAGTGATAAATTATATTGAAAAACACCTGACATTGTGTTAATTGTATTGTAGATAATTTATTGAAGAATATGACAAAATATTTTAATTTTATTGAACAGTAATAATGAACAATTGGCTTAATTTTATTGACTTAAACTTTTATTGAATAGTTTATTGAAAATTGGTAATAACGTATCTTTATTGAACAGCAGGAAATTTTTGTTAATGTTGTAAGACAAGATTCTTTATTTAAGTGTGTTACATAAAAGGATAAAATGAAGAAGGTTAAACAACATAAATTTAACATACAATTTTATTTATGGAGTAAGTTACATATAACGACAAGAAGGAGATTTCCATATTCTTAGCAAGCTGGTTGGCCATTAAGACAGCATTTCTTTCTTCCCTTTGCTTTCGCGATAATCGCTTTGATTATGGATTACCAGCAGAGTCGGACATTTGTCGTTTTGTCTGAAATTATGTTGATGTTTGTGATATGATTTTGAAGTTGAAAGTTTATGTTAAAGATTTAAGCATATTAAATAATTTTTAGAAATTTGTAGAAGGTCTTTTACCAGTAATGGTGAAGACCAGTTTAGAATTTTTGTTATCTCCAGAGAGATAGTAGAAAGTGGACCCCGAGTCCGAAGACTTTAGGGGAGATAGATTTCATTCCATTAGTAGATCCGAAGATCCAAAATAGAATTGGAACCCACTAATCCGAAGATTAATGAGTTAACAAGTCAATACCTCAAAAAACCCGAAGGTTTATGAGATATTTGGAAGTGACCAGTCCGAAGACCAATCACTTAACATGGCAACACCACAAAAAACCCGAAGGTTTATGTGATGTTTGGAAGCAACCAGTCCGAAGACTAATCACTTAACAAGGCAACACCTCAAAAAACCCGAAGGTTTATGAGATGTTTGGAAGCAACCGGTCCGAAGACCAATCACTTAACATGGCAACACCACAAAAAACCCGAAGGTTTATGTGATGTTTGGAAGCAACCAGTCCGAAGACTAATCACTTAACAGGGCAACACCTCAAAAAACCCGAAGGTTTATGAGATGTTTGGAAGCAACCGGTCCGAAGACCAATCACTTAACATGGCAACACCGCAAAAAACCCGAAGGTTTATGTGATGTTTGGAAGCAACCAGTCCGAAGACCGATCACTTAACAAGACCCTTTTGGCCATATAAATATGGGAACAGGGTACTAATAGAACAATATTGAAAAATTATATTTTAGAGAAAAAGCTTATGGTAATTATGAATAAATATGCCAAAGTTACCTTAGAAAAGGGAAACCTATGGTTTCTCCACTAACTTAGGACTTTGGAGTGAACTAATAGTATTTTTGTTTTTAAATTTATAGTTTACCTATGTAAATTATTTTGAAATAAAAGTAGAAATAACATAAAGATTTATGGTAGAGTGTCGTTTCGACCCCAAATCTATACGACTCCATGCAGTTGGGTCATCATCAGTAGATTTACCACATGGTATTTAAACATTTGTTATTTTTACTTTTTAAGAAAAAGTGTAGGAATATTTTTGGAAACAATATGGAAAAACCAGTGTTCAGCATAGTTTTTCACTATGTTGAATTCGATCATAGATTAATGTTTACCTGTTTATTTTTGTTGTGAATTGGTTTCTTAGCGCCTGTCGGAGTCTAAGTGTTGGCACGCGACTCATCCGAGATATTTTCCACGTTCGATACATTCGACTGTTCACCATTAGCATTTTTGCCGGTTTGATCCAAGCCATTGGTAGAGATGATTTGTTGAATTACTAGGTCCGGGGTATTCTCCATTATAGCGAAGCTTTAGAAACGTTTAGAGGTGTACTTTCTAAAATGTGTTTATAATTATTGAGAATATATACATAAAACTGTTATATACATGGATCATGCAAATATGGTTGAATACAATTGGTGAATAAATTAGTTTGGACCAGACATTTTCCATATTTATGAAATCCTACATGTGTTATTCTCTTAAAAACAAACTATCGTTTTGAAATGATTTTGGCTAATGCGATTGTTCGAATTCGCTCCGAGACAATTTTATTTTGAAGAAAAGTGTGAAGGAAGATGCATGTGAGAGAGTGAATATGTTATATTGGATTAGACAACGTTAAAGATGCCAATGATACAATTTTTGAATTTTTAAACAGGTATTTTTTGTTGTAAAATTTTAAGTTTTAAGAGAATTTTTTCACCCGGTAGCAAAAAATCGTAAAAAATTTTTTTCTCAAAAAATTCTGAAAAATGTGCTATCTTACCCAAAACGTTACGGGGAACACGAATATGACATTATTTTTTTCGTAACGTATGGGCCAAAAAGCTTGGTACCGTTCGAATGCCCACCAGATGGGGTACTACCCATCATGTTTTCCGCTCTCGGTGAGTCTTTCATGTCAGCTTACTATGCATGCAATTTTGGCTCTCTTCTGTTAGTTTTACTATCAAATTGTCTTTTATGTATGTCAATTTTATTCAGAAAATTTGTACAAATAAAATACAATGACTGAGGAACACATAAATAACAAAAACAGATACAAATCCCGATGTAAAAGCTGCAAAAACATTAAAACTCCAAAAATATGGTTTGAATTGGCGCCATTTTGCCTGAGAAATTAGTGATTTTCGACCATTTGCGTTTTTTGAAAAAAACTCAGAAAGTCATTCTGAGGGCCAAAACTTAAGCTTTGTGGACAATGTCCTAAAAAGTTATCCAGACAGAAATTTGATGTCCAGCTGGAACCAATCTATCACCTTGGGAACCTCCCGAGTGAATGCACTGAACGATTTGGCCGTATGGGCCAGAGCTTAAATACAGGCTCAAAAGGGGCGGTCCTATCTTAACAGAGAGAGATGACCTAAGCTTAAAAACAAAGGGAAAATCCAAACAGAACAACGCTGGTTCAAATGATATTTTGCTGGAAGTTCTTTTGCTTTGTTAAAGTCGCGGTTCGCGACACTCCGGCGGAGAATTTCAGCGGCGGCCTTCGGTGGAGTAAACTTCTGAGGACAGCTTTAGCCGGCTCGGCTAATTTGAGTTTCTTCGACGGTTCGGAGAGTTCCACATCGCTCTTAGAGTTAGAGCGGTTGGAACCAGAGCAACTGAACGTGCTCTTGAGTGTTGTGGTGTCGTGTGACGGAGACTCATAGCGGCTTATCTCGAAATCGATCAAGGGACTCTCGTTCAGAGCCATTGGACGAGTGATTGGATGAAGGTAAAGTTCGGAACTTATATACCCCCATTTCTGTGTCATTTGGTTTGGCCGGATGCCAAGGGACGTGGCCAGGTTCTGCTGATTGGCGAAGGGTGTGGCCAGAGTTGAAGTGAGCAATAAGCCCGTCAGATAGGTACGAGCTACCATCTTCCAGATCCTGAACGCTGGGTTCAGTTTGAGGTAAATCCAGAGTGCGATGAGCGCAACAAAGACGCAGAGGATTAGCCAAAGACAGTTTTGCCAATTGATCAGGAGCATCAGGTAGCTCCAAATGTCGAGTTCTATGCAGAAGCCAAGGAAGCAAGTTCCTCCACTTGGAGCTTCTGGATCGTCTTTGCCTTGGATGCTGTTGAATGGCTGGCTCAGCCGGTGAGGAACATAACTGAGAGTTCCTGAGAGGAGGAATGAAGAGCTTCCTCCTGGGCATTCCACTTTGCAGCTTTCATTAATGACTGCTTTGGTGAAGGACAGAAGTGTAGTCTGTTCTTCTTCATTCTGAGAGCACAGGGCTGTGAACCATTGCCCTTGTTCGCATTTGATGTTAGCGAGGGCTCTTCCGTGGTCCGTTGTGCATTTGAACTTGAGCTCTCCTCCACTGTCGCAGCTGTAGCAACCAGTGAGTTGTTGAGGAGTTAACCGGCAAGTGCTGCCGTCGTAAACTGTAGTGAGTTTGACTTTGTCAATCTTGACAGTCAGTTGGATTGCTGCTCGGTGTGTTTCAGCGAAGACTTTGGAGTTGTTCTCTCTGATTTGATAACCAGAGACTCGGAGTGGCAGTCGAATGGAAGGATCTTCCATGAAGTCCTCTAGTCTCAAGTCTCTGCATTGACAAGAGATGGTGTCTTCGGCTACCTGACAGCCAGCACAAGCTGTTGGGCTTAGCTGACAAGAGAAGTTTGCAGCAGTTGCGACATCGGAGCAGTGTAAGTCTGTGTGGACTTTGTCAAGCATAGCAGTTCTGGTACCATCCGTTAGGAAATAACTTCCTAGAACTGGCACTGGAGCTTGAGAGACGGAGGTGGGAGTAAGAGAGATATTACCCCACCGCGATGTCATTCCCGGTGTCAAGCTGATGAGTGTTGAAGTCGAGTTCGTATCAGTCTTCAGGGTGAGTGAAACCAGTACTTGGTACTCCCAGGAAGAGCACTTGAAGACTTCATAGACGGAAGCGCTCGCAGGCTCTGCGAAAACTCTGTAGAAGAGGCAGGCCGGAGTTGGGAGTCCGCATCTGCACCACCAGAAGGAACAACTGTCAGTGCAGTACGTGTTTCCAGGGAGGTGGTTCCATTCTTTCAGCTCTTCGATTTGCGTCTTCAGATTGACTTTGCTGCAGTAGTCATCCACGCAGGAGCCCTGACGAGGGCATCTTTTGACGGCTTCTGTTCTGACCTTGTAGGATCGAGTGATCAGAACATTCTTCGGAGTGCAAGTCATCCGCACTGTTTCGACGACTAGTGCGATCGAGCCGATCGCTCGCATGTTTTGGTCGGTAAGCACCATAGTTGTGGTTTGACCTGCTGGTAGCAGACTGAGTTGAGTGACTGCGTTGACGTAACAAGTCTTCTCTTTTCCGTTTTGAATGCATGCTTCTTCGCGTGTTGAGAGTGAGTGGGTATATGTAGTGCCAAGTACCGGCTCGGTACAGAGTAAACATAAAGTGACGATGCAAAGCGTCACCCTCCCGCGAGCGAGTGAGCGATAGGATCGGCGGTCTCGAGTGTGGCTTGAACGAAGTTTAGCCTTGTCAGCAGGACTGAGGTGGCGCAAACGTCTCGAGAGGCCAATGAGCAGGCCGTGAAGTAAGTGCCAAGTACCTCGGAAGAGCCATCCACAGCAGAAATCGATGTTCAGACAGCAATGTCGAAACAAGCCGGCAACACAGCATCCGAAACTTGTGAGGAGTAGAGCAATGGCCCAGATGGCCATGCCTGGTAGGCATGAAGGATTGCCTATCGCTTCCCAGCACAAGTAGCAGTTGAGAAGCTTGCACTCATCTTGGGCCGGACATCTCAAGTACAGAGGCTGAAAGGAGCGGCTGTCAGGAGTCCAAGAGTGGATGGTGCAGGAGTAGGAGTTCACAAGTTGGCTGTGGGGTAAGTCGATAACTGTGAGTGGTTTGTAGAGATGAGACTCGCAATCAGTTTGATCGCAGCACACTTCGAATTTGTCCACATAAGCTGGTATGGACACGGCAAGACCTCTGTTAGTGCATTGAGCAGAGCACTCGGAACAGATGGGATTTCTTGGAGGCATGGCATATAGACCACTACAGTATGGAAGTAGCAGTAAGAGCGGTATGAGCGTGGTGAGAACTGGTGCTGTGAAGAGCGTCTTCTTCTTCGGGTTGACCCGCAATTGATATCGAGGAGCGGTGTCGTCTGTTGGATCAGCTGGCTCCGTTGGATCAGGAGCTGGCTCTGGTGGATCAGGAGCCAAAGGCGGTTCGACTCGGGCGGAGTAGTCGCTGACTTCAAGTGAATAGAGCTTATTCACCGGCCGAGTGAGGATTGAGTCTTTCCCCATGAGAACCTTGGCGGTTCTTATTCCGTTTGGAGTCTCGAAGACTTCGGTGATGCGTCCCATCTTCCAAAGATTTTTGGGACGAAGATTGTCGTGCAGAAGGACGACTTCTCCTACCTTTGGTGAGGTAGAATTTTCCAGTCGAGGAGCTCGGTGAGTCCATTGACTTCGTTCTCGGAGCATTTGAAGGTATTCCTCACTCCAGCGCTCCCAAAATTTCGCTTGGTAAGCTAGCGTTGCTTTCCAAGCTTCGGTGGCTCTGTCGCGGCTAAAGGTGACAGGTCGGTATTCGGTGTCCTTAGACTCATCAAGTAAGGGACCTTCGAGAAGCACCAGTGCTTTGGGTTGGATGAAGTCAATCGGACGGAGCGGTAGTATTCCATCGGCATCAGTGGTGACATAGGTAAGTGGCCGATGGTTCATTGATGCTTCAACTTCGGAGACGAAGGTGTGAAGCTCGTCAAACGTGAGCACGTTCTTGCCCACTGTCTTGCGGAAGGCATCCTTCGCAATCGCCACTAGTCTCTCATATGTCGATCCAAACCATGGAGCCAATTCTGGAATGAACTTCCAGTAGATCTCATGCTCAGTGAAGTATGGATCCTTCTGCGTTTGGCTGAGAGTTTCCTGCCAAGCTGCTGCGATGCAAGCGGCAGCAGCTTTGAAGCCAGTTGCATTGTCGGAAAGAACCCAGCGGGGCTTTCCTCGTCGAGCGACAAAGCGGCGGAATCCATTGATGAAGGTCGTAGTGTCTAGAGAGACCATCACGTCCAAGTGAACTGCACGAGTGGAGAGGCAGGTCACTAACATAATCCATGCCTTTTCGAGCCGTCCGTCTTTCTTCATTAAGGTCGGACCGAGGTAGTCAAGCCCGATGTTCGCCCAGATTTGAGAGGCTCTGACTCGCTGTTTCGGATGATCAGGCATCGGCGGTAGCGAGTAGGGCTTAGCAAGCATTCTGCGGCATTGCATGCACTCGGACAGTGCTTTCCTGGCGTTCTTACGAGCATGGCGAGTCCAGTACTTAGCGAGGAACTCTGTGAGAGTTGCATTGACTCCAATGTGGTGGTTCTGCTCGTGAATCTGGCGAATAAGCAGGCGCACAAGGTGCGTATCTTTCCAAAGCAGGATAGGATGGATTGAGTCTTCAGTCCAGTCGGCATTTCCCATACGACTTCGGAGTCGAATCAAGCCATCTTCGTCCTTGAAGAACTTCAAATTGGCCGTCTCATGATCTGAGATAGACTTCTCCCGTTGATGAAGCTGCAGTAGGATGAGAGTTGCGAGTTTGTAGTCCTCCGCGGTGAAGGGACCTTCGGAAGTGATTGAGAGCCATTTGCGCTTCTGCATGAGAGCAGAGTTGGCATCGATATTGACGCGATGTTTGAGGAATCGCATCGCTGTCATAGCAGTTCTGACAAGCGTATTCCACGAGCTGAATCGCTCGACATTGAAGAGCTTTGGAACAGGCTCTTGAACCGCAATGGCCATAACAGTGGAACTAGTTGGTTCATCTTCGAAGGTTTCACTTGTATCAGGCGGTGGCATGACCGAGAGTTGCTGTGGCCAGTTGGAATCAGGACCAACAAGCCAATCGGGACCACTCCACCAGAGTGGATGAGTCTTGAGCTCTTGCACAGAGCATCCTCGCGTTGAGAGTGTGTGCTGTTGGGACGAAGCGAAATTCGCAGTCAGTTAGGCGAATTTCTCTGAGGCGGTTAGTGACAAATTTGGAATTGTCATCAGTGCTTGCAATCCATCGGAGAGCACATTGTGAGTCGCTCCAAAGAACTTGTCGCTTGATTGGACGATGTAGTTCTTGGCGCACAAATTTGAGAGCTCGAGTGCCGATGAGAATGGCTAGGAGCTCGAGCCTTGGAATGGTGACTCCGTCTTTCGGTTTGAGTCTGTTCTTGGAGAAGATCAGATGTGCTGTTGAAGCATCTTCATTGTGACTTCTCAAGTACACAGTAGCTGCATAAGCATCTTTCGAAGCGTCGACAAAGACGTGAAGCTCCCAATCTTGGTCATAACCGGCTCGGCGCTGAACAGTAATGCGTTGATCGTGCCAGTTGTGTTGGAGCTGTGTCCAAGTGGAGGACTCTTCATCGTTGAGAGGAGAGTCCCAAGAGTGGTCCTTCGTCCATAGTGCTTGGAAGAAGATTTTTGCAGGCAGAATTGCTGGGCTGACAAGGCCTAGTGGATCGAAGGTAGAGGCCAGCTCAGCTAGTACTGATCGGCGAGTCGGCACGACTGCAGTGGACTGAGTTGGAAACTTGATCGTGAGCTCATCGAGCTGAGAGTTCCAGGGGATGCCTAAGAACTTCGGATTGTCATTGTTTGATCTGTCTTCTTCAGGAATCTGGCTCATCACGGCGTCTGAATTCACCAGATAGCCTCGGAGATTCATTCCGGCTCGCTGAAAGATGAGCTTCGACTGTGAGCACTTGAACAGTGCCTCTTCTTCTGATTCTGCTCCAAGGGTACCATCGTCAACGTACATGTTGTGCTTTAGCTCTGCCGCGAGATGACGAGCACTGTCATCTACACTTTCCGTAGCCTCCGAGTCCAAATGATGTTGGACTGTGCTGTTCAAGAGGAAAGGTGATGCGTTGACTCCAAAGGTGACACGTTTGAAGCGTAGAATGCGGAGATTGCTCGGAGTTGGAGGTTTCGTGATATCCTTGAGCCACAGAAACTTGCAAACGTTTCTGTCTTCTTCCTCTAACTCGATCATGAGGAAGGCTTTCTCAACATCAAAGATGAGAGCGAGTCGATCGTTGCGGAAGCGCAGTAGTAAACCAGCTAGGGATGGCAGAAGTGTTGGTCCCTGATACAAGCAGTCGTTGAGACTGGGTTTACCTCTCAGTTTTGCGCTCGCATCGTACACAATGCGGACACGCGTTGTGGATTTGTCGAGTCTGATGACAGGTTGGTGAGGCAGAAAGTGTTCCAACCCTTCATTCCGTCCGGTGTCTTCCAAGATTCCTTTGGAAAGCTGATCTTGGATGACGGAGCTGTATTGCTGAAGCAGCTCGGGTGAGTTTTGCAGTCGCCGTAAAACCGATCGGAGACGAGAGAAGCAGAGCTGGTAGTTGGTTGGCAGCTCCGGGATAGGCTGTTTCCAAGGCCATTGGACACGATAGCGACCGTTGACCTTCTTCACGGTTTTCTTGAAGAGATCCATAGCTACTTCATCATCCTTCTCAGTGGGTTCATCCATGATCCCAATGGTTTGAAGGCTCCAGAAGTCCACATTCTGATCTACGTTTGGCATGTGCTCTCGATTTGAAGTACCAATTGCCACATTGGAAGTGACTACTTCTTCCGAAGAGAGCTGTCCTTGAGCTTCACCACAGATCATAGGTCCGACAGTGGTGTGGACTATGGTGAGACTCGGCGTGATTCGCTCCACCTTGTCAACGAACTGCCAGAAATCTCTCATACCGATGAGGAGATCGGGTTCTTTGTTGCTGGACGAAAGAACGGTGCGAAGCTTTACCGGAAGCTTCGATTTGAGTTCTGGAGAAAAGGTGGTAGGACGGGGGCCCTGAAACAGATCTTCTTGGTTCCATTCACAATGACCTTGCGAATGGTTCCGTCTTCCTGATGAATGTGGAGACCATACTTCGGAGAGCGGAAACGTTGAGGTTCATCCGCGTTGAAGTGGTGGATCTCGAGCTCACCGTTCGTGAGCTTCCGTAGACCTAACTTCTCAGCATAATCTGTTCTGATGAAGCTAGGTTGACTGCCGTTGTCGAAGAAGACGAAGGCAGCGAGCTGTTTTCCAGGATTGGTCGGTGAAGAGACCTTGACATCAGTGGCCATAAGAAGGACCTCTGATTCAGGAAGGTTCGTGAGGCATTGATTTACGGTTGCTCTAGTCAAATCACGCTCACCAGTGACTGAGTTCGTCACTCTGACTTCCTTCCTATCCAGTTTTGGGCACAGTATGATATGATGTTTGCCTTGACAATTTTGACAGGTGCTGTTTTTGCGGCAGGCATTTGCATTATGTCCTCTGCGGCAACATCGGAAGCATCGCGACTGTTCGGCAAACTTCTTACAACGGTCATCGGGAGTGGTATATACCAGACACTCCCTAGCCCAATGGAGTCCTTTGTCACAAAGGAAACACTTCGGAGGTTTTCCATCCTTTTGCTGTGTGGTGGAAACGGTTTTAGATGCCGGTTTTCCGTTTTTCTTCTCAGTGACGGAAAAGGCACGGGCTTGCTCGGTCGATCGAGTAGCCCTTTTCAGTTCAGGACGTCTCGGTTCGTCCTTTTTCGGTTGCTCTGGCTTCATTGCGTGAAGGGTTCGTTGAACTTCTTCTCGACTTGCAATGATGAGCTTGATGTCCTGTCTCAATTGAGCGACAGACGGTGGAGTGGCTGACAGGATGTGTTTGTCAACCACCTTCGTGACCACAGATCGTGGAAACTTGGCCTTGATGGTCGTTGCCAGCAGTGGGTGTTCATCAGAGTGTCCCAAGAGCTTCATTTGTCTGCAGATACGATCGATGGCTTGAGAAGTTTTCTTCAGAGATTCAGCGTTGTCTTGTGCTTGAGGCATTGTCATGAGCTCTGCTTGTAAGTTCTCGGCGAGGACAGAGGTCTGTCCGTATTCTTCTTTGAGAGCGTCAATGACAAGTGGGTAAGCTTCAGCGCTGTATGGATATCCCTTGACGAGTTGTTCGGCTTCGCCATAGAGGAGGCTGAGGAGCCGAGTGTACTTCTCAATGCGTGGCATCATGCGGGAGTGGACACCGACATTGAACATGTCCCAGAATGATGCCCAGTCCGCTCGATTGCCGTTGAAGCGAAGCATCTTGATTGGTGGAAGCTGGAACAGGTTGTCGCTCTCATTTGCTGGGAGCTGGAAGAGCCCTCCGCTTCGTTCGTTCGTGGGCTGGAACAGCCCTCGGTTGTAGTTTGCTGGGGACTGGAACAGTCCTTCATTCGTCTGATTTGGTTGAGGAGCTGAGTATGTTGGATTCTGCGGCAACGGTCCAAGATCCTCTGACAACAAGGAGGCCGTTCGGTTGGTAGGCGTATGCCGGTTTGGGATAGTAGCGGTAATATTCTGTAATAACTGCTCTGTAGCAGTTTGAGAAGTCTCATCATCGATAGCTGCTTGAAGGGTATCTAGAGCTTCTCTTCCGTGGTCCAGTACGATGGTGAATGCATCTTCTCCCGTATCGAAGTCGCTGTATTCCTGGTTTGCTGCTGCTTTCTCTGCTGTTGGAAGGCCAGCGATGTACTGCTGCCATCTGTTGTTTTGTTCTGAGAGAAGGGCTATGACGTTAACTAGCCTGGTCTTCAGTAGACGGGCATCTCGGAGGAAGAGATGCTGGTCTTCGTCTTCTGGTCTGTTGTCGAGAAGTAGATCGTCTACTTCAGTAGTGTACCGCTGGAGCCTGGACTTAGCAGGACCGATGAGCTGACGGAAAGGAGCTGACATATCGTTGAGTCAGGCTGGAGTTCACTCGGCTCGAGTGAAGTTGAAGACGAGTTGTTAGGCTAGTGGAGCTCTTCCCATGCGGGGGCACCACTTTGTGGAGAACTGTGTGCGATTGGTTTGAATGCAAGAGCTGCTCGTCTGAGTTGTGAGCGAGCTCTGAAGAGGAGTGAGCAGGAGACTACTCTGTTGCCTTGTTAGCTGAGAGCTGTGTTCTGTGAGATATGAATGGCCCTTCGACCAATGCACCGCAAGTTCCACAAGAGAATTAATTAAACGTTTATTGAGAGAGAAGCAGGCAGGAGAAATTAATACAAGTGATAAGCTGGAGAAGTGATAAACGACTGAATGCACTGAACGATTTGGCCGTATGGGCCAGAGCTTAAATACAGGCTCAAAAGGGGCGGTCCTATCTTAACAGAGAGAGATGACCTAAGCTTAAAAACAAAGGGAAAATCCAAACAGAACAACGCTGGTTCAAATGATATTTTGCTGGAAGTTCTTTTGCTTTGTTAAAGTCGCGGTTCGCGACACTCTCTGTAAACCGTAGCTTAGACTTATGTCTGATATCGATACGAAACGGATTGTTCTCGTCATTTTAAGCTCAAAGCTGTTTTATTGCCCACTGTGATTGAGTGATCTTACACTCTATCTATCTTTCAAAACAGATTCTCGGTCTCTGTCTTTTTCTTATAAATATCGAAAAAGGTTGAGGGGGATTTGTTTGTGTTATTTATTTGTCTTATTTATTTGTTTTTAAACATCTGGACTCATCCCTATATAATAAGCGGCAACGGAGCATGGGTCTGGTGTCTGTCTGTCTGTTGTCAACCGGTTCCGGACGTTCCCGTCGTTAGCCAGGGGCGTGTGATAGCTCATTCGATTCCCCTGAATGTGCTGAGTGTGGGAAAATTGTCAGAACCAAAATTTGAATATTTGAATTCGCGCCAAAACGCAAACACGTGTTTTTAAGGGTTTTGGCCATGGGAAGTGATGTTTTTTATGTTCCCAATCGATTTCTTAGGCGATTCTGGACCACTTTGCTTTTTAAACTTTTTTATTGGCGCATTTTTGAAAAAAGCCACTTTTTGGCCAAAAAATCGGGTTTTTTGATGCAATGTGTCTACGGGTCTGATTTTTGGCACCCGGGTGTTTTCGGATGCGCTGATCACGAATCTGACGTCAGATTCGAGATTTGTTCTCACGAGGTCGTGTTAATCTCACCAGGTCTCTCACGAGGTCAGAACTTTTCCCGGGCGGGATGTTGCTTGGTACAGGATTTAAGGGGCATACTGAGCGGCGTAGCCGCTGTAGTCTCATGCTGCTCTACTCCCGAACAACCCAAGTCTGACCGCTGATGGCGGTGCGCGAATCGCCGTAGTGCACGATCCCGCTTCCTAGCTGAGAGGGGGCCGCGAAGCGGCCCCCTCTCAGCTAGTTATGATAAATACATCCACATCGCCGGGAGTAGTAGAAAAAACGTTTTCACAAGAGGAATGAAAATGGCCTAAAAACCGTTACGTGGATATTTTGAAAACCAACCTGATAACAATATTTTTGGATAGAAAATTACAGCTAGAGTTTAGAGCAAACTTTGATAATAAGACTCCTGGGGTCATTTGAGTGCCGAAAATTGATTTGAAAGTTTCCAAAACCCCTCCGTAGGTTAATTTAGGAACTGGATTCAAGTTTATGACCAACATTACACAACCTTCTATATGCCCTAGGCCACGCGTTTTTTATTTCCATAACTTATTTTAAATCAGCCTTAATTTTCTTTTTTGAAATCACCCTTACTTTCATAATTTACTCCTTAATGGAAATGAATATGTTACAAACCATTGTAATTTCATCAATGACGAAAGCCTTTTCATAATTTAAATTATTATTAAATTTGATTAATAAATCAATAGAATTTCATTGTCAGAAATTATAGCCGAAATAATGAATTAAAATCTTCATTCAATCAAGTTTTTCAATGTACTCTTTCAAAACCAACAGTCCATTTTATTCTTGTCCAGATTGGGAATTCGATTTAAATTAATTATCGAGTCCCTCTAAGGCGCACTCTGTCAGTCGTCTCCGAGCAGAATTCTCCCACTTTTTGAGGCTCCCGGACCCCAAACTCACGAGATCCCCCCGCCCAAAACCCATGATTTTAGGGGGTGTCAATGGTAAATACCCAGTTACGCCCCCTATTCCGCCCCTGTATAAACTTAAAATGGCCATAACTTTTGATGCATTCAGTTTTAAGCTTTAAGTTTGGTCTTAAAATGTTGGGGTTTGCCCTAAGGAACATTTTAAGACCAAACTTAAAGCTTAAGCTTAATGCATCAAAAGTTATGGTCATTTTAAGTTTATACAGGGGCGGAACTGGGGGGGGGGACGGTCACAAGTGCGATTTGTGCCCGTATTTTAGTTCATCCAGAGCAAGTCTCACTATCCATATGCGCACTCACACCGGTGAGAAACCATACAAGTGTGAACTGTGCTCTTACGCCAGCGCCCATAGCCACGCTCTGAAACTACATGTGCGTACTCACACTGGTGAGAAGCCGTACAAATGCAACATGTGTTCCTTCGCTTGTGCTCAACAAACTGTTCTGACAAGGCATCTACGAACGCATACTAACGAGAAGCCTTATAAGTGCACGACGTGCTCCTTCTCCTGCACTACTCAGAGCGGTCTAACCCACCATTTCCGCACTCATACTGGGAAGAAGCCCTTCAAATGCTCGATATGCTTCCACTCTACCACACAGAGCACTGCTTTGAAAACGCACATGCGCACTCATACTGGCGAAAATCCGTATAGATGCTCACAATGCTCCTTTGCCGGCACTACTAAGTCTGCTTTGACAGTGCATTCACGCACTCACAGCGGTGAAAAGCCCTACAAGTCAGTGTTTTGCTGACCGGGTTTAAACTGACCTGACCTGACCTGACCTCCTGACCTGACCAGACCTGACCTGACCGGGGGTCCCGGTCAGGTCATGCTGACCTGACCGGAGGTGTCCGGTCAGGTCAGAGGTCAGGTGACCGGCGTGAGCCGGTCAGATGACCGGTCATCTGACCGAAAACCCTTAAAAACGGAGGCGGCCGCGCCCGATAGGGCGTGGCCGGCGAAAATTTTGCGAAACTTTCGGCGAATGTTTAAAATTTTTAATGAAAGTTGACCCAATTCTCAAATTTTCTTCTCCACTTGGGGGCTATCGCCCCCAGACCCCACTATATTTCTGTATAGTTTATTAACCCTTCATTGCCGAGCCGTGTGAGACCCTTATATGCCGAAGCGTAGGATTTTGATGATCTTTGGTATACCGGGCCCATTTGGGTCCCTGATAATGGGAAAAATATTATTTTTTTCAAAACCCCCAAAAATTCCAATTTTTGGGGGGGGGGGTCAGAAGTCGGGATTTTTCCGAAAATCCATGATACCCCCCCCTATGGTTTCGAAAATTTCAAAAAAATTTCGAAATTTTTAGATGTCTAAAAAACACTTTTTCTGGTCAATTTCGATGCGCTGAGCACGAATCTGAAGTTAGTTTTTTTTGTTGAGTCTCAAAAAAATTTTTAAAAGGTCATTCTCGAATTTTTCGAAAGTGCACCTCGAGAAAAAAATCGCAAAAATTTTTTTTGATCTAAAACACAAAAACTAATTACATATCCTTATTCAGCACAAAAAGTTGGCTGTATAAGATCAATATCAGATTTGAGCTAGGAAGCCAAAAAATTGGCCAAAAATTACTCCAAAGTTGTTGTGCATTTTCGCAACGCTCGGAAACAATGGGGGTCACCATTTGCGTTGCGTTTTTGATAACACTCGGAAATGAAGGGTTAAAATTCATTCATACTTTATCTGTGTCCTAGCGCCTTTATTCCTAGCTTTCTTCATGGATTACAAAAGTGGATTGGAGTAGAGGTCGGCCGATACCGATATATCGCCGGTAATATCGGTAATATCTTCAATTTTATGAAAATATCGGTTCGACCGATATATCGGTATCGGTAAAACGTTCGGCCGACCTCTAGATTGGAGTATACGAATTCTCCAGATTGAACAACATACTTTCTTATAAAAACACAATTAAATGGTTATAAATTGAGAATGTCTTCTGCAAAAGTCAAAATTTTGAACGAAATTTGACGGAGAATGATAAAAAACATTTATGACATAAGACGGAAAAAAATTCGCTCTAAAGCCGAGACAATGTTCGCTCTTGGACTACACTAATATCCATTTCAAAAAAATTCATAAATTTCCCACATTTCCCAAAAAATTTCAGGAAATTTTTCTAAATTTCCAGAAATATTTCAAATATATTCTAAAAATTTTTCCATAAAAATTTTTCAAATATTTTCCAAAAAATTTTCTAAAAATTTTCAAAAATTTCCCAACATTGTGCAAAAATGCTCTAAAAACCTGCGAAAAAGTCCATTTTAGGTGTAAAAATCTAAAATAGATGAACATTACAACGATATGCTTGAAAAACAGGCAAAATTTAACCATTTTAGCGATTTTGGAAAATTTTGAGCCCGGTCATACAGAAGGTCAGGTTAAACATGACCTGACCAGACCTGACCTGACCGGGTGACCGGGACCCCGGTCAGGTCAGGTCAGGTATACCTGACCGGGGTCCCGGTCTGGTCACCGGTCAGGTCAGTTTACCAAATTGCCCGGTCAGCAAAACACTGCTACAAGTGTTCACAATGCTCTTTTGCTTGTGCAAATGCAAGCACTTTGAAACACCACCTACGCACTTATCCTCCGCTGGACTAAAGTGACACAAAATAGCTCGAAAAATTTAGATCAATCTTTATAATGTTGAAATTGGATCATTTGTATTCATGTTTTTTTATGTTACTAATGCCTCAAATAATAAACATATATGAACTAATAATTTGTCAAATATTGGACTCATAGTTCAAAATTAAATGTTAATCGCATCCGGATTCAGGAAACGAAGTATTTATCAAAATTAAAGAAGCAATCCATGATATTTACCGTTTTCTATGATCACGCTTTTGTAATCGCACTTTTCGACAAATTGCTTGTAAAAAATTACAAAAAATTAATGTTTTGATGACAAGTGAAAGTGTGAACCGTAATCAGCGTTTCTCAAGGCACAGCTTTTCTCTTCGGAAAAATTTTTCCGAAATTATTTAAAAAGGACTTAGCTCGTTCTATCAAAGTACAGCAATCGATTCACTGACCAAATTTTCCTTCAGCTGTATGGTCGTCAGAGACGATTTTCGTGCGGGTTCGTGACTTTTCAGTTTTACTGCAAAATTCCCAGCAAAAACGCGATTTTTGCGGGGACCCCGCAAATTTTGACGTTCGAGAAGTGATGTTGGGGTAATCTTTTTTAGACAGCTACAAGTCTTCTGTCTACTACTATACTCTAATTTAGCTCCCGAATGACAACTATTTAACCACTCAGAGGGTGACTAAACTAGAGGAGTTGGGCTAAATTTTTCACATTTTTAAGTAACAACTTTCGTAAATGACAAACTAAATCATACCTGAACGTTACTTATTTGCTGTGTCCGATCCTTTTCTGCTTTTCTTCTTTTTGCCAACGCGCGACACTGTCAAGTGACTTTTATCGTAATAAAACATTTTTGATTTGCTCAAATTTTTTCTAATTTTATTAAAAGGATAAGATTTGCAAAATTGTCGATAGAAATAACGCTGTTTACCCACCCTGAATGGGTTTGCCCGATCTCTAACTGTTCTAATTATCAAAAATAATTAAATTTTTTGCTAAATTATCTTCTATACGTATGAACACAAACAAAAACAAACAACTTCGAGATCCAAAAAATAGAACACCTGTACCTATCAAAGATTTTTCTGGAAACCTTCCTGTTCTGTATTCGTTGCTCGCCTTTGTTTATTTCTCTTTTATATGTGATCTATTTACAGACACACTCTTTGTATGAATAATGAACTTTGTTTCTTTCTTTTTGTGAAGACTTTAGCAAATCAGTATCGTATCCGATTGGATACACTGGGAAATGAAGGGTTAATGCTCTTTTTCATGCAAAAATGACATTTTAAGTTGTTTTGGCATCATTGTGGCCTGTACAGTCGACTCTCGATATACCGCACACACGATAAGCCGCACTTTCGATTTACCGCACAAATCTGGCCGGAACGGATTTTTTTCATACAAAATTCTCTCGATATACCGCATTTTGTGCGGTTAAACTCGATATACCGCACAGATTTTTGCGGAACCAAAGTGAAATTTTCCATGTCAAATTTTTCGTTTATCCGCAGAAAGAAAAATGGTTCTGTTTTTGGCGCAAATTTGAATTTTTAGACAAAATTTTCCAGGTTTTGACCAAATTTTTCGAAAATTTTGCAAAATTATTACCATATTGGGCAAAAATTTTGCAAAAATCGGTCCAAATTTAGTAAAAAATCAAAATTTTTTGAGCGGGAATTCAAATTTTATTTTCAAAAAATGACAAAGAATACAGGAAATTTCATTTATCCGCACAACTTTGCAAGGGAAGGATTTTTTGCATACAAAATTCTCTCGATATACCGCACACCCGATTAACCGCACTTTCGATTATCCGCACAAAGTCGCCAGACCCGACGTGTGCGGTAAATCGAGAGTCGACTGTACTATCAAATATTGTTAGTTCCGACCAGTTTTAAATAGCGATCAACAGAAGATCAGTAAACTTTTTATTTCACATTACTAAACGACAAACCTATGTAGCAGTATGAAATGAGAATAGACTACAATATGGTGAGAAAAAGTGATACACATTAAAAATATGTTACATTCCAAATGAATAGACAATTTATATGTTAGTGTCAAAAAATGATACTGTGATTTCGTACAGGAGGTAGAAAATTGTTCGTTTCTAAACGCTGAAGAAATCCTCGTCGGGCATCCGAATAGCGCGCGATACTTGATACTTTTCAGTTGTTGCATATTTCGAATACACCGCTCGCAGACGCTGATCCAAGGCCGCATTCCGATGAAGTAGCGCGAGAGTTTTGGTCGGTTCCCGAAGCTGATCTCTTGCAATTCTCGTTTTACGAATTAGTTCTTCGGGCCAACAGCCGAGAAGCGATACCACCGATTGCATGAGGAGATTGCTCGGTTGCCATGATGAAACTGAAAATGATAGCAAACATATTTTAATGACACAACAACAATCCAAATTATTTCAGAGTATGCTCGAAATTTGGCATAGTTTATGTTTGTTTGAAATTGTTTCCAATGGATGATTTATTTTGGAACTGTGGGTTCACCTAGTTCAGCAAATCAGACTCGCCAGACTTATTAAGAAGATTGGATGATTCGGCTACAATTACAGCACGACAGCGCCGCTGGGCAGGGCGACAAAAAACGTGAAATCGGAATTCCAAATCGGATATTTTTGCAAGTATACCATTTTCTGGTGCGGCGAATCCGAATTTGACCGCATATCAAGGGTGATCCAGCAACGAAAATTGCGTTTTTGGGCTGAATATTACCGTAAATTACCCTATTTCGTGGGGTAACCGTAGCCTAATATGTAACCTATAATTCATAGCCTAACATGTAATAGCCGTCTGAGACTTAGCAGCAAAACTGTTATTATAGATTAACATTACTCTTTACTATAATTTTCCTTTCTTCTGCGTTTCTTCAACGCTTGATTATGGAAGAACTAAACAAGACGACAAAAACAGCACCAAACAAAATTTTTGAGAACTACATGTTGTATAATGTAAAAAGACGCGTACCGTTACTATTGCTATACGAATTTCCAAATTCCGACTTTTTGCTCGAACAAAAGACAGCTAATGCATAGGCGGCAGCAGCAACACAGCTTGACTTGAAACGGATGCACTCATAATGAACCACTGAGAGCTCTAGCAAACATCTAAAAATTTTTATAATATATAAAACAAATTATAAGGTACCAAACCCCAGAAGAGAATTAGCAATAGGCGAAATTGGCTTGAATAGCACGAAGAAATCGGCAAATGATCTGGCATTTGGCGCATGAACTTCGAATCCAATCACGTGAAGAATGACCATTTCCATTTTAATAATCTAAAACAACATTATTAAACGTGATTACTGAGTGTGAATGTACCTGTTCAGCCGTGTAGGTATCATCTGTGACGTAGACCATATCACTCAGTCGAGGCGGATATATTTCTTCCATTTTGCTGAATTTTAAAGTTACAATTTTGCACTTTGATGCGATAGCTTCTTTACTTGAACCACAATGATTCTAATTTGGTGTAACAGAAAAACAATGCCATGTGCTATTATCTCTTCTTTTTGTAGGAATAGAAGAGAAAATAGCATATGTACACACCTGTGTGCATTATCATTAAAAAACTTACGCAGCGATAAAGATTGCTGTGGCACCAACTAACTGAAGTTTGCTGCGTGGGCACTTAATTGATGAGAGCATCCGGTCGACCAGTGAAACTGCCAAGAAGAAAGTCGCTGTACATAGCCGGAAATCGCCGCAAACGTCAATGAACCAATCAATCATCACTGCTCGCATATCCACGTTGATCTCGTCCTGCTTATGCATATAATTGCGCCGAAGCTTTCCAATCTTCTGTTCTCGGTGTAACTAAATAAGAAAATCAACAGCAAATGAAAATTTGTTATTCAAAATAGTACTCTAGCTACAAGTATACTCCTAAGGAAGACTAGACCTCGTAGTAATCGTGGGAAATAGTCATAAAGAATTAGAGTTCAAATGACTATTCCCTTCCCCCTTAAATGCTAAATTTAATATTCTCGAATATTAAAATCAATAGTAAAATACTGGACTAGTACTAGTAAAAACGCCTATCAACTCTCTTACACTAAAACGTTACAATATGGAAATATAAAATTAGCTATGCCCAAGTCAGTGTATTCCTGTAATAAATTCTGAATAGTGAAATTATCCATCTTTAATCATATTACATATAAATTGTTTCTGACTAATAAATATATTCCTACTGTTTGATCTAAATACTATTAGATTTCTCAAGTTTTTAATTATTGATTTTTCACCGCAATGTCAACTTCATAGAGGTCTCCTTGTTACAATTATAATTTAATATCTAAAAAATTCGCCATACCTGATAGTTTAATATGTCTATGTCGAATCCAACAGTGATGTAGAGATTGTTGTAGCCATGAAGTGCTTTAGCTGTCTTGCTTGAGGACACATCTGCATAAATGTCGACGAACGAAATTTCATCAGCGAGTTCCATGTCATTGCTTCCATCAGTTGCTAGAAAATAAATTACTATAATAACAAACTACGCCACTAACGGTTTAAATATAAACTGGTTGTGCGAAAAATGTGTTAAATTAGCACAGCCAGTTTAATTGTACAGCATTGGCAGTTTCATGCTATATTGCAAAGAAGAAATGTCACTGGACTACGGGCCTATATTGATATTGTCAAAGAATGAAACTATCACTTATGGTATAATTTTAAAAATTACCTTGGCCATTCTCATTAGCAACCATCGATATTAGAGCTGGAAGCTTTGTCGAGGTATTATTCTCAGCGGCATTCATAGACTCGTCAGTTGGCGAAGAGGAAAATGGAGAAGAATCTGTGTTCGCTTGGATAACTTCGGGAGTATCGCATTGCATGTACGAGCTGTCGGCGTCATTGAAAACGTGGATGCTTTCGTTCTTGCCATCATCTAACATTCGGTTTTTTGCATCGTAACCAATGGCGAGAATTCCGTATTGGCGACCAGGCAATGGCTGAGAAATCGGATGCAGATTCTGCTTGTTTCGAGCCACGAATTCACGTGATTGCTTTTTGATACTTTTCACCTTAAAAGAGAATTTATAGAAATTTGTTAACGAACTATAAATAAAACATTATTCTAGACTAAACCTTGTGGTTCGATGCGTCGTTATGTTGTTCTTTGAGCTTTCTTGCCATATTTGGTTATGCCTAAAATAGAAGAGTTGCATTCTGGATTTGTAAACATACAGCAAAAATATGACCACGTTTTACATAAAAACGATATATGGCTTTGCAGGTCAATTTCTTAAAGAAACCATTATGCGGTTTGTGATGAATTTCTTATAAAAATTGTAAGGCTATATGAGTCATATGAATAGGATGATCAGTTCTAAACCAACACCATTCAAACTCAGTACTTCGATTTCTAACAGCAATTTTCTATACTTACAAAGTGCTGCAAACCATTAAAACAATACGAAATCTCAACAAATACGAAGCCAACTGATACTGAAGACGAAAACAAAAAAGTCCGAAGTCTACGAAACACATTTTGTTTAAACATTTCTCTTAATACTGCGAATTATATTTGGTCAGTATTCTTCGATTTGTTGGTGAGGTCATTGGTGAGGTAACATTTTGCTCGTAAACAAGACATCATGCACAAACAAGACATAGTGCACCAAGGGTGGACCTTAGGCGCCTGGACGTCTCTCTATACTTTAACTACAACGGCCACACTATTTCGTAGACATACACAATGAAATAAAAAATCAATGGCTATCTTTTACACAATGAATATGCTTCCTTTGTTCTGCAGCATCTTCAGACATGCAGCATCTTCAGACAATCATCATAGGCAAAAATCGGTCCGGCGGACCGATTTTTGCCTATGATGATTCGTGATTTCATCACTAGCTCCTTTGTGCCTGTTGTTGTGTATAATGTACGAAATAGTGTGGCCACTGTAGTTAAAGTATAGAGAGACGTCCAGGCGCCTAAGGTCCACCCTTGTAGTGCACAACATACATCACCAGCTCCCTCAAAAGATCACAAGGAAAGAATGAACGGAGAAATAGACAGAAGAATCAAGGCAGCATGGTATGCGTACAGCAACACAAACGAAGTGCTCAAAAAGCTCAAAGACAAGAAACTACGGGCCAACATATTCAACACAACGATCCTCGCTGCACTGCTGTACGGATGCGAAACTTGGAGCCTCACCAAAACACAAGAAAATCGTCTCCGAACAACACAAAGAGCAATGGAACGACGAATCCTCGGAATTTCGCTACGAGACAAAATAACAAGCAACTCAATCCGCCAGCAGACACAATTCCAAGACGCCGTAGAAGAAGCGAAGAAACGAAAACTCCGCTGGGCAGGACATATTGCAAGACGCGAGGACAATCGTTGGACAAAAATTGCCACCGCATGGGAACCAAAAGCCAAAGCACCAAAGAACTGGGGCAAACCTCTGAGCTGGAAGCAACAAATCACTGAAATAGCAGGAAAAGAATGGATGGAAATCGCGCAAGACCGAGAAAAATGGAGAAGCATCGTAAATGGGCTACCTCCGCATCAGAAACTCGCTACCCGAGCAAGTGGATGATTGATCACGGAGAACAAGTAACAAGTAACAAGACATCATAAAAGATCAACAGAGAGCTGTTCGTGTAACAAAAACAAGTATAAAATGTGAAAATTGCGCTTATTCAAAAATCATACGCATCTCATTTGGTTATCCATAAGCCCAAAAATTAGTATTATTAGATTTGAAACTTGTGCCAAACTTGTTACATTTGGAATAGGAAATTTCGCCAATCGGAATTTTCGCCAACTCCTTATAAAACGGAAATTTCCCTAAACTCTCTTTAAAAATGGCCATTTCGCCAACTCTTTATGCTAACGGTCAGAACTTTTCCCGGGCGGGATGTTGCTTGGTACAGGATTTAAGGGGCATACTGAGCGGCGTAGCCGCTGTAGTCAGAAAACAGTCGTTTTAATGACGCCAGACAACGAAACAATATGTAATCTTTTTGAATAGCTTTTCGAAGAAATATTCGAGCTGGGCACAGAAAGTACTATAAAAGATAGTGTGGTCTGGGGCGACAGCCCCCAGACGGTGAAGAAAATTTGAGAATTGCGGTCAACTTTCTTTGAAAAATTTGAATATTCGTCGAAAATTTCCCAAAATTTTCGCCGGCCGCGCCCTATCGGGCGCGGCGGGATGCATTTTTAGGGGTGCTGGTCTGCTTTTCTGATGCATTCTTAGGGGTGTTTGTCAATCCCCGATTTTCCCCGTTCCCCGGGGAACAGCACACGGGGAAGAGGGATCCCGGTGGCAAACGGGGACGGGGATCCCCGGGGAACGGGGATCCCCGCGGGGGGGGAACGAACCCTAGTAATTACCCTATTTACCCATATGACGGCGTGGCCCTGCCTCCATATACAGAATTTTGTTTTGCTTCAATTAAAAATATTTCGGATTATATTTAGGTTTTCAATTCCATTTCCAGAAATTGATTATGGAAAATTATTGAGGTCAACAAAGAGCACGGTACTGCTGAAGTGACTTATCACAGTTGTGAAGAAAGAACAGATTGAAATGAAGCTAAAGCCAAAGACAGATATTAATGAAAAGCTGAAAGCAAATTTATTGCGATCCGAGAGAACAACTGTAGCGATGTAAAGTTACCAGTTTTCACCGAATTCGTTCCAATACGTTCCATTTATGTTTTCACCTTTATTTATTTGAATTAATGCGTTTCCAAATCAATGGCTATCTCGTCACTAAATTTATTTGTTAGCAGTACAAAGCCCAATTATAAAGTATGAATTCCGAATCTTTATCACAAATGTTTAAGAAAGTTAACAGATGCTTTTAGTCGAGGTATTCGCGCCAATGAGCAGCAGCCTCTAAGTCCACAGTTGTCCCATGAAAGCGAATTTCAAGCTAGAAAATTTTATTGCTACTATTATCGTATCTACTGCCATTTTTTGAGTTGTGTTAGCAATTCTGAAGTTATTACCACCAACTTAAAGTTTGCAGTCAATTTTATTAAAACCTTGACAAAATATAAGAAATTGTATTTACAAAGATATTTATTAGAGAAAGAAAAAACAGAAGTACATGAGCATAAAATATGACAGTGAACATACAAAAGTGAATTCATGGGAGTAGTCTTGGATTCGGGCATGGCGTTCATTTCTCGTCGGTCCTTGTGGCATACTTATCGTCCGCGCTGTTCTCCCATGGATACGGATCGCTCATGTTCACGTTGCACAGTGTGGCGGACTGAAAGTACATACTGAATAAATGAAAAAAAATAATAAAGAAATTCAAAGAATCTCACTCGGTCGAGCTCATGGTAAATGTAATCGTAGTCCACGCCGTCCTCGTATTTGAGGCTGTCTATGTACTTCAGGATTCCGTTGAGCACGTCGCCGCATGAAAGCCCTTTCACGAGCCTGTCCTTCTTCTCATTCCGGCACTCCTCTTTGGCCTTGAGAACGTCCGCCTTGGCTTCCATTCGCTTCCAGGGTAGGCCTAAAGTTGGCTGAAATTATATTTTGTGCGCACTTTTCAACTGTATGATGATATTGTTAAAGTTGTAAAAATTACACAAATTTGTATGTTATCCATTGAATATCAAAAGGGTACAAGGATACAACAATCAAATATGCATCTGATCTAATTTAAACTTTTCTGCGCGTCTTTTCTATATAGGAAACACTTGTAGGGTCTAGACTGGAAGCTTGGTGAACAGAGGTCTGTGATCTTTTCATTTACCAAAAGAACTTACCTCCGCGCACTATGAGGTCGAGCATCAGATAGAACCAGCTCTCGCAGTCGTCCTTGCAGCCCATTTCGACATTCCTGTGGCAATTCAGCGATGCGAAGCGGACGGTCCCTTTGAAGTTGACTGTGGCGCGCGGAGTTTTCAGCTGTCCGTCGCTGTTCACGAATCGCCTGGCAATTCCGAAGTCGAGCAAAAAGATCTGAAAAGCAACAATTGAAACTTTATCTCAAATTTTCTGTCTTATTAGAATAAAAATTTTTTGTTACTTACTCACAGACATGATAATAAAGCCATCCAAGGAAAGTGAACGAATTCATATCTATCCTTCTAACGATTTCAGTAACTTTTTTATCAGTGATACAAGAAAGTGCCCCAAAACTTTTTTCAACACCTTTTTCACACATGCTACCAAACAAAGCTACTTACCTGACGGCGTTTGCTTCCTCGTCCGACGGCGTAGTTTGCGGGCTTGAGGTCTCGGTGGAGGTACTTTTGTGCGTGCAAATCCTGGAGGGCTTCGAGGCACTGCTTCGATACGCTGAGCCCTGTGGCTAGAGGGAATATCCGGTCTTTGCAGAGCTAAAGTACATTAAATAATTTCTTGAATAGATTAAAGAGGCTAAAACTTACATCTTTGAGGTCGGACAGGGAGCGGCCTACGAGTTCCATGACGACGAAAACGTACAGTTCTTTGTGCTTGCCGTAGTCGACGATCTTCGTGAAGTGGGAACTGCCGGCCCTGGCTTGGCTCACTCGTTTTAGTATGTCGATCTGAAAACGGAATAAGTATGAATTTATATCAATGCACAATCAAATAATAAACGAAATTTATCAATAGCCTAAACTCATGAAAATTTGGTATCAATTTGTAAGGTTTTGGAATTGGATTAGGAATAGATTTAAGTAATCAAAAGCCTTAATCCCCTAATAAGGATAATTTTTTGAGAAGGATTCATAATTTTGTTATTTTTATATATCTAGCCTCTATTTCTCTGGCACCCGATTTCCAATCACGAAAAATGCAACATACCTTTTTTCAGGAACAATTGCATCCTAAAGATTCCAAAAAAAAGAAAAAGGCTTACCTCCATTTTGAGTTTGTTGTGTTGACGGGCCTGGCGCGCTTCGACCTTGAGGGCATACTTTTGCTTTTCGCTGTCCTTGTCCCTGACTTTGAACACGGCGCCGAAGCCTCCCTCGCCGAGCAGCTTCTCCAAGACGTATGTGCGCTCCTTGCTGACCACGAGTGATCCCTGAAATCAACTTTAAGAGTATATTCTAATGAGCTTCACGTGTTTTGTGCAGGATTTTTTATTAATTTCCCAATTCCTATGTCTATGTTCAATAAAATGACTTACCGGCGTGAGTCCCAATGAAGTCGCGATTCCGTCCTCGTCCGTTGAGCAGTCGCTTCCGATGTTCGCGAAAGATCCGGCAGTCATGCTTGCGGATAAATTCTGGGCCTCTCTTGGTATGGAATCTGAAAAGGAGCAAATGTTTATGTAAAGGTAAAAGTACACAAGAAAATATGGTCAAGAATAACAATACAGAAAGTTTTGAATCCACAAATAAATTGGGAAGACAGATTTTCACATAAGTTTTGCTCTGAAAGTTTTGAATCCAGAATCACAGCGGACGAAAACGAATGTAATAAAACTCTCAGAGAAGTCTTCGCTCTGAGCATGGAATTAAAGTTCGTGAAATGAAGGTAGTAAGAATGATGGCAGCGGATCACGTCTCCCATTATTTATAGTCGTTTTTGACTGTTTTATTTTTGACCATTTTATAGACATTCGTTTTAAATCATTGTCCGATTTTAGATTTCGTCTAGACAGCTCTCAATAAAATTTTCATTGCACAAAAGAATGAATGAAAATGCATTCAGAGTATTGTCGATAAATGAAAACTTTATGAACAAAAATTTATTTGTGTGATATTGTAAACTTTTTTGATTATGTCTGGAAAATTCGTTTCAAAAAATTTTTTAAATCTGATTGTTAAATAAACCTCTTACTCATCGAAATATATAGGTTAGTGTTAGGTGAATGATATATGAATAGCAAAGAAGACCTACAATTATTATAGAATCAAAACAAAACGGTAGCATATGAAAGTTATTCAAGAGCAAACAAAATGTATCAAGGTAATTCTTCTAACTCTTTTCCTACTTGTCTAATCGGCAAAATGGGAGCTGATTAATACTGAACTAGGTTTATAATCAGGCGCGCGGGCACGGCCTGCGCGCGTCTATGGATTGAAAATTTTTAAGGTTAGAAATATGTAATAACATATTTTTTGCTACAACAAAATTGAATAATTAAAACTGACAAAAATAAGCTGTAACTAAAGGTTACACAGCAAAGACTAAAGCATTGGGTTCTAAAGTCTGAAGCGTTGGCTCCGTATGTCCAACGTACAAATGTCCGACTTAAAAATGTCCTACGTACAAATCTCAGACGTTTAAATATCCCGACTTACAAATGTCCCACGTACTGATCCTACGTACGTACTGTCCTATGTACATAGGTCCCACGTACAAATCTCTGACGTTCAAATTTCACACGTACACATGTCCTACGTACAAATTTCCGACGTACAAATGTCCGGCGTACAAATGTTTTACGTACAAATGTCCTAGGTACAAATCGCCTACGTGCATATTTCCCTCGTACAAATGTCCGACGTAAAAATGTCCCACGTACAAATCTCAGACGTTCAATATCCCGACTTACAAATGTCCTACGTACAAATGTCCGACTTAAAAATGTCCTACGTACAAATATCAGACGTTCAATATCCCGACTTACAAATGTCCACGTACAAATGTCATACGTACAAATGTCAAAAATTGAAGGGTACAATTGGCGAAAGCCAATTGGAACAGCGACTGTCGACTGGCTTGAGCCAAAAGTCCCGCAGCCCTTATAATGGTTGTGCGGGAGGTTAAGCCTAAGACTAAGTCTTGCTTTGGCCCCAGGTTGTTCGAGACGCAAGCCTAAATCCTTGTTTGATGCCTTATAAGGTTCGCGAAAAATATAATGGCATATGAGCCTAAAATCCGACAATTGGAACACTGTGGCAGCAAAAGCGAGGGATAAATTTTACCATTAGAGAAAAATGGTTAGAGATAATGAGAACACCACTGCTCCAATTGACCACTGTTCCAACTATGTTACCCTGGAAAACCCCGGTATGCAAATGTTCAGCTCTTTTGGTAAACAAATATGAAAAATTGACTTTTTCGGTCAAAAAACGGCAAAAATGTCAATAATGACAAAAAAATGAATCCAAAAATGGAACGTCCCTACGTACACATGTCTTTACGCACAAATCTCCGATATACAAATGTCCCGGCGTACAAATGTCCTACGTACAAATGTCTCACCTAAAATAACCCGTTCAAATAAACCGACGTACAAATGTCCCTACATACTCAGAAAAACGGTCAAAAACGAAAAAAAGTACTGTCAGTGCCGGACTTTGGCCATTTTGAACTCCGGGGAATTTTCAAAAACAAAAGGGGGGACCCTTTTGTTTTTTGTGAATTTATTTTTGAGGCATTCTTAGGGGTGCTTGTTCCAAAAGCTGGACCCCGGGGAATTCCCCTATTTTCCCATATGAAAAAACGGCCCTGAGTACAGTGACTGTGGACTGGCTGAACCAAAAGTCGCGAAGCCCTTGTAAGGATTGATTGGGCGCTTAAGCCTAAGACTGTCTTGCTTTGGCCCCATTTGGTTCGACGTACTAATGTCCTACATAAAAATGTCCGACGTACATATGTCCCACGTCTAAATGTCCAAATTTCTAATTTGAAATCTGGATTGAAATTCGAATTCAGGATGTCGAAAAACCCATGTATGTGTTGCAGTTAATACTAGGGATCGGAATTTTACACCGAGTCCGAACGATTCCGAGTCCGGACTCGGTAGGGTTCCAATATCAGTTGACGAGTCCGAGTCCGGACTCGGACTCGGTAGTGATGACCGAGTCCGAGTCGAGTCCGGACTCGCCGAGTCCGTTTGAATTTTATTTTTCCCGCCAATTTTTTTTGTTGTCAAAAACTTGTGTTTTTACTGTTTTTCACTAGTATTTCGTATTTTTACTATAAATAGACAAAATTTAGACGGTTTGGTCTATTTTTTAGCGATTTTTTAGATTTTTGAAGAAAATTTACATGCAAATTCAAATTTTACCTGTATTTTCCCAAAAATTTTTAGTATGAATATAACCGGTTTAGGTCGACTATTTAGCTCCTGAATAAGCGTTATAGATGGGTGCCATATTTGTACTTCTTCGGCAATTTTTTTTAACAAAATTTCTATGAAAAATAGGCGCATCTAAAATTTCGCCGGGATAAAATCGCGCCGCAGGTGAAAAAAATTTGAAAAATGTAAGATGTAAGAGAAAAATCATAGAAAAAATAGCGCCGCAGGCGAAAATTTTGAAACAATGTGTGAGGTTAGAGAAAATTTTCTTTCAAAATTTTCAATGTTCAGGCAAAAGTTTCGAAATTTTTTCCTCGGCCGCGCCCTATCGGGCACGGCCGAGGGCATTCTTAGGGGTGCATAAAGATTGCGGATTGCGGAATGGTTGCTGTAGCTCTGCTATAACATATTTGGTCGCATTAAAAAAAGTGAGCAGAAAATTATGAAGACAAATAAATAGGCATGGAAATCCGAAGGCTGAAATTTTGGGAAAAATGGCGACTTATAATGGAAAAAGGAAGAAAAAATAGCGCCGCAGGCGAAAATTTTGAGAAAAATAGTGCTGCCTGCAAAAAAAGGACATTGAAAATTTTGTATATTCTTCAAAAAAGTTCAAAAATTTCGCTCGGCCGGGCCCAATGGGCACGGCCGAAAATAACCGAGTCCGTCGGACTCGGACCCCCTTTCACCGAGTCCGAGTCCGGACTCGTCAGATTTCCATTCACACCGAGTCCGAGTCCAAAACGGACTCGGACTCGGAAAGACTCGGACTCGGACTCGCCGATGCCTAGTTAATACTGAGTTTCAGTTAATACTGAGTCTAACTAGTTAATACTGAGTCTAACTAGTTAATACTGAGGCTAAGGAGTTATTATTGATAAATTTGTTTCATTTTTCGAACTTTTTGAGCATTTTTCACTATATTGACTATAAATATGATCTTACTGTCTCTATATCAACTTTTTGTCCTGATTCCAGTACGTATTTCAGAATTTTTAGGCGTTCGATTTTTGCATCAAAAAATTACGATTTTCATTACTATGGCGCCTTATAAGGGTTGTTCGGGAGCTTAAGCCTAAGATTAAGTCCAAAACAAGCCATTAGGCTTGGGGCCTCGCTGTACGGGGCCTAAGGGACTTAATCTTAGGCTTAAGCTCCCGAACAACCTTTATAAGGCGCCATAGTAATGAAAATCGTAATTTTTTGATGGAAAAATCGAACGCCTAAAATTTCTGAAATATGTACTGGAATCAGGACAAAAAGTTGATATAGAGACAGTAAGATCAGATTTATAGTCAATATAGTGAAAAATGCTCAAAAAGTTCGAAAAATGAAACAAAATAACCAAATTTATCAATAATAACTCCTTAGCCTCAGTATTAACTAGTTAGACTCAGTATTAACTGAAACTCAGTATTAACTGCAACATATGCAAATTTTCAGCTCATTTGGTAATCAAATACGAAAGATGGACTTTTTTGGTCGAAAAATGGAAAATAATAATAAATAATAGTAGTGGAGAAACGTGCCTCGCTATTTAAGGCATTTCGAGACAATATGATGAAACCCTTGGAGAGTAAATCGACCCCGCTGAACCCAAATACGGGATCAGATTTGAACTTTGATCTTTGATTTTTGAATGATTTCCTTTAAAATTGGGATTTTTCCAAATTTTAAAGGGAAAAGTTCAAAGATCAAAGTTTAAATCTGATGCCGGATTTGGGTTCAGCGGGGTCGATTTACTCTCCAAGGGTTTCATCACATTGTCTCGAAATGCCTTAAATATTGACTTGGCCTGCATGCCAAGGCACGTTTCTCCATTACTACGCCTGCTCTAACAACCCGCGAATTCAAACGCTGAACGATGTGGCTAATAGTAGAAGTATAACCCTTAAAAACCCCAATAACGCATTTTTACATTTTAGCGCGAATTCAAATTTCAAATCTGAATTGAAATTCGAATTCAGGAGGTCGAAAAATTCCGGTATGCAAATTTTCAGCTCATTTGGTAGTCTAATGCAAAAAATCGACTCTTTTGGTCGAAAAATGGTAAAAAATAACAAAAATGGCATTTTCTCTCTTTACAACATTGTTTCTATGCCTATCTTGTGTTCTTGTTCACGGGTTTTCATATAGTCAGGAAACTGGCTATTTGAGAATCGCAGTGCCAGAAATTCTTCATTCAGTTGAAGTTTTCAAAACACAATTGTCTCGTCACGAAAGTAAATTTCAAAATATTTGCTTCACTCTTCAAAAAGTGTTATGATTGAAGCATTTCTTTTCGTGTATTTCATAACAAAGTTCATTTGGGATTCTCTCTGAAGATGCCTAAACCCCTTTGAACTCGTTTTTCCGTAGAATTTCATTGTCAGAGATAATAGGCGAAACAATGAATTCACCCTTTCATCAATTTAGCTATCCAATATACTTTATCATAACTTTTCTTATCTCAATTTTCAACAAATTCTATCAACCAAAAAAATATATCTTAAAACTCATTTATTATAAAAGTAAATCCAAACATCGAAATTTAAAAATTAAAAAAACTAAAATATTCCAAATAAGCTAAAATAACCATTAGATACATAAAACGTATAAGTATAACATAAATAAATTTAAAAAGTATAATATTCCAAATAAGCTTTAAAATCGAATAGAATCATAAAATTGATAAGGTTCATACTTAAAAACCCTTAAAAACACGTTTTTACGTTTTGGCGCGAATTCAAATTTTCAAATTTTGAAAAAAATATTTTTGGCTCCAATAACTTTTGAAACCCTATCGAATAAGCCAAAAATCACAGAAATCTATCGATTGGATCCCGAGATCGAAACCTGTCATGAAGACAAGATTTGTATAATAATAGGTTAAATGACAGAACCGGGGTTATAATTCGGGGTTTGATTAAAACCCCGAATTTTAACTCCCCCCAACTGAGTATTTCATATTTTTTTTGAAATATAAATTTATTTTTGAAAACCTCGTAAAATGTACCTAAAATTAACACACAAGTACTTTTTGTAAGGATACTTTTTCGCGTAGGATTCAAATTTTCGGTTATTTTGCTATTACAGCAAAGGGTTCAAATTGTAGGTTCTGTTTCCCAAATAGTAACCCCAGGCGATCCGGCCAAATCGGAGTCCACCCAAAACCCATGATTTTAGGGGGGTTATCAATGTCAGATTTGGGGTGGTCCCGCCACGAAAAGCGAGAAAACAAAGGAAACTTTTCGGGATCAGCTCCTTTCTGGACGCATGATACGTCAAAATGCTCCCCTTAGAATTCTAAGAACGAATCTGCAAAAATTTTTTTACGGCGATCTCAAAAAGTGGCATTTTTGGCCAAAAAAGTGCCAAAAATGGCACTTTTTTGCGCTACAAAGGAAACTTTTCGGGATCAGCTCCTTTCTGGACGCATGATACGTCAAAATGCTCCCCTTAGAATTCTAAGAACGAATCTGCAAAAATTTTTTTACGGCGATCTCAAAAAGTGGCATTTTTGGCCAAAAAAGTGCCAAAAATGGCACTTTTTTGCGCTACAAAGGAAACTTTTCGGGATCAGCTCCTTTCTGGACGCATGATACGTCAAAATGCTCCCTTAGAATTCTAAGAACGAATCTGCAAAAATTTTTTTACGGCGATCTCAAAAAGTGGCATTTTTGGCCAAAAAAGTGCCAAAAATGGCACTTTTTTGCGCTACAAAGGAAACTTTTCGGGATCAGCTCCTTTCTGGACGCATGATACGTCAAAATGCTCCCCTTAGAATTCTAAGAACGAATCTGCAAAAAATTTTTTACGGCGATCTCAAAAAGTGGCATTTTTGGCCAAAAAAGTGCCAAAAATGGCACTTTTTTGCGCTACAAAGAAAACTTTTCGGGATCAGCTCCTTTCTGGACGCATGATACGTCAAAATGCTCCCCGTAGAATTCTGAGAACGAATCTGCAAAAATTTTTTTACGGCGATCTCAAAAAGTGGCATTTTTGGTCAAAAAAGTGCCAAAAATGGCACTTTTTTGCGCTACAAGAAAACTTTTCGGGATCAGCTCCTTTCTGGACGCATGATACGTCAAAATGCTCCCCGTAGAATTCTGAGAACGAATCTGCAAAAATTGTTTTACGGCGATCTCAAAAAGTGGCATTTTGGCCAAAAAAGTGCCAAAAATGGCACTTTTTTGCGCTACAAGAAAACTTTTCGGGATCAGCTCCTTTCTGGACGCATGATACGTCAAAATGCTCCCCTTAGAATTCTAAGAACGAATCTGCAAAAATTTTTTTACGGCGACCCCCCTGTGGCCCCCTTTACCCCCGGGGGCCAGAAAATGCAACTTTCACGCCCCACTCGGATTTGGGCGTGTGATACGTCAATCGCTTCGTCTCGACGAGAGAAGACGATTGGTACCATTTTCAGCCCCCAGACGACCCCCTGTGGCCCCCTACGACCCCCTTTACCCCCCCCCGTGGATGATCATGGGCGCCGCCATGCGGCGTAGCCGCTGGGTGGTCCTATGGAATTTTTATTTCCTAAATCAGTGAACAGGCAATCACAGGCCATCATGGAGTTCATCTGGCGCGAAGCAGAGTCAGGTGAATCTCACAACGTATCGGTGCGAAGACCCACAATGGCGCTTAACGGTCAGGTTAGCCGCTTAAGCGAGATTTTAACAAATGTATCGGGGGTGTTTACGGGGATGCTTATGGTGTAGGTGTTTATGAACTGTAGTCAGTGAGGAAACGATTTAAAGTTGTAGGGGGATTTCTATATATGCTTTTTAACAGGATATGCTTTTTAAGAATCGTGGGCGGGTTGTGTGAAAATGCAACAATAACTATACACACAACAATTTATCAAATACATTTTATTACTCGACTTTATTTTATACTTCGGACAAATAGTCATGGCAATATATGGGGATAAAGTCTTTGGATGCCACTTTCCATTGAAAAGGAGCATAACAAGTTTGCTTTTGAAAAAAAACATCAATGCACTATTGCCCTATGATGCGTGGAAAATTGACTTAAAATACAAATTGCTAACAAAAAATTTGACGATACTAATAACGAAATCAGATGAAAAGACCAGCATCGGAGACTTGGGAAGATCGCACAATACCTCTTCCGGTTTAATATCCAGGTGGTGTTCTTGGCTAAATATGTAAAATTATGTTATCCATTCGAGAAAATTTTCTGAATAGGAAAATAACAAATTTTGCTTTTCCGGTTCACGACCAGCCAAAAGTTACAAAAGAGAAATAATTCATGGAAAAGATATGTAAAGGCGATTTAGAGTCCAAAACAGATGAAAGAGTATTATGTCCCAAAAATGCGTAGCAAATCTCATGTGACTCACCTTGGGACAGTGATCGCAAGCTCCGTGGGCTCCTGCAGATCCTGATGGCCCAACCGGTCCTGGCTAAAGTTAATTAGATTTAACAAGTTATTTTCATGGTTAAGATCCAAACATACCGCTCCAGGCTTTCCATATGGTCCAGGATTTCCTTGGTCTCCTTGTGGTCCTTTCGGCCCAGGCTCGCCAGGTTTGCCCTATAATAATGCAAAATAGATTTGGGTTGAAATATAACCGCAGAATGAGACTGAAGTTTTGCTAAATTTTACCTTCTCTCCGGGAGGGCCTGGTGGTCCACTGGCTCCCATTTCTCCTTGTCTTCCAGGTGGGCCTGGAGGAGCGACTCCGGGGACATGCTCTGAAAATAACAGATGCGTTGAGGTAAAATTGTTTATACTTTTTAACTTACTTCCTGCTTCTCCTTTATCTCCTGGTCGACCTGGGAGTCCAGGTGGGCCCTGTGGACCTGAAATGGATGTGTTAATATAGTCAGCATCGAAAGTCAGGTACATGACAAAAATATTAAATAAAAGTTAGGAAAAATTACCTTGTTTCCCAGGTGGTCCCTTTGGTCCTGGTTTTCCTGGAGCTCCTGGCTCTCCTTGTTCTCCTGGGTAGCCTTTTGGCCCCTTAAAACATATTAGTATAACAGATCACCATTTTATGTCATACTTTGTCCCCTGCGGAACCAGGTGGTCCAGCCGGTCCTGGAGGGCAATCTCTGACGCATGGACCAGATTGCGTTTGTGTAGCGGGGGCGTCTAAAACCAAACATATGTGATAAAAGAAGTCAAATATTTTGCTAACCTTGTCCTGGTACACCATCCTGTCCTGCTTTTCCGTCTTTGCCGTCTGAAAGAATTTATATGACGTATGATTAGAGAATTAAAACGAGGTAAAAACATACCCTGTCCAGGTTGTCCTAAAATGTAATGAATTGGTTTAAAGTACAAATATTTTGCAATTCAAACCTGGTTCTCCTGCTGGACCTGGAGGTCCAACTTGACACGCACAACAGTCCTCTTTCTCGGCTCCTGCACCAGCTGCAGGTCCCTCAGGTGCTGGACTAGCTGAACCTCCTGCTGGAGTTGATCCTGCAGCTGGGCCAGCTGGTCCGGCTCCAGATCCAGATCCACCTTCTCCTCCATAAGCGGCTGATGAAGGTGCTGGGGTCTCTGCCGCGCCGCCAGAATATGGCTGTTGTCGGCGAATTTCGCGACTGAATGTAGGGGCAAATGCCGGATCTCTGAAGAATAACAAATTAATAATACAGGCCGATAGATAAGGAAGGCATTATTTTCTTGGTGTTATATGTATATATCATATGGACCTAAAATTTTCATGCGAGATACCAAAAGTGCACTCTCCGCAAGGAAAGATACTTTCTTTAGTAATAATATATTGAAGTTGAAGCCCTCGTAAGAACGCTATATCGTTTTTAAGTATTTGAAGACTTACTGTTCGTGGTTCTGGATGAAGTGACCGAATAGCCTGGAAGTGGATCACCAATTAATGATATAATAAATGAGAATATTGATAAATGCGGTCATGGTTATTTGTAAAACGCATCGAAACTAACATTCGATTCGTAAAATATTGTTGCTTTATATACCCTTTTTATTTTTAAGTGTTTGGAAAGAGTGTTTTTAAGAATCACTAAACATAAAACAATCAAATGCTTCATATTACGTGTAGATAGAGAAAAAACGAGACCGATGCCTTAAACGTAACAATAGTTTTGACGTTATCTCGGACATATGGTTCTCTAACAGTCATTTTATGGTACGAAATTGATACCGTATGTCACAAATTAATTAGAAACATACCATCGGCCATTTCGGCTCGCGCTGGCGCTTCTCTTGAGCCTTTCGGCGTGTTCATGATGACCCTTTCCGCGCTGTACTGTCACAACTTCAGACCACAGATCACGGTTTCGGCTCTAGAAATGTTTTCTTGTTTAACGGAATTTATGAAATTCTTTTGTGAAACTTTTTGTATTATTTTATAAAGTTTTATTGTTTTCCATGATAAATAACAAAAATTTAGCTCAGTGGTTTCTATTTGCCTTATGTAATTTCATTATGTCTGACAGCTACGCACGATACTTATCTAGCCATCTTCTAAATGGATTATTATTTCTATTTGAAATCATCCTATACATTCTACAAATTAGTCTATTCTATAAATTCAAATCTTCCCCCAATTGCAGCCAGAAAAGTAGAAGACATTCAATTATTAATAACTGAGGTTCAATTGCTAGCAAAAATTGCTGGATTCGACTCTACTCATATTTCCAGTAAAAAACTTACTCGGCAGAACTCTATATCACTGGCGACAGAACTCTGTACTCGTTGTATGTATTGGTAGGAAATTGGCAACACGATGACACAGGCCAGCATTGTCACTGTGGAAAGGGCCACGGCGACAAAAGCCACGCGGCGGAAATGCCTTAAATCCTGTTCTGAGAATTCGCCGCCCATTCCGAATAACAAGGCGGATTTGTCCGCTGCGTCTTTGGCTGCCGTGGTGCAGCACTTCCCTGGGGTCATTATCCCTGAAAATAAATAAAATAAGAGTTACTAATTTTAATTTATTTACAAAACATTTCGTGAAAATGTAAAGTATCAATTAGGGAAAATAACATAAGCAGAGAACAGAAACACATGACCTCTAGACATGTTACAAGGATCACCGGATTTGAGGAGAAAAACGCATCATACGAAGGGAAGGCAAGGGCGCTATTAGAGGATAATGAGAGTAAATGCCGACGGCATCAATCGGCTCCTCAAATGACTCATTTAGGTCATTGCGTTGGTTGACGGACGGAAAATTTCACTTTTGGGCGTTCGCTTTCAAATATGTATTCGAGATTGTGAGCCGGGACATGTGCAAACAGTTATATTCGTTTTAGAAAATCTTGAGTACTCGCGTATGGTTCAAAGTCAAATTAAGCCATGAATAAGTGAACAATTTATATTTATTCTTTATGACACGTCTTTGTATCCATACGAAAAATGAAGGTTTTACTAAAGGTAACGTTTAAAAAGGTAACTTTTTCCAGTATAAAAATCCAATACTTAATAAACCAAAGTCGATGCAATGGAAATGAATCGGAACTAAAAACGAGCCAGAAGTTCGCTGACCACACAAAATTGATTGAAATGAGACACATTGGAATCGCCGTAGTGCGGCGTGAAGGCTACTTCAGCGGAACTCCAGCGGCGGCGGTCCCTTAGAAAACAAGTGGAGCTCGGCAGCGAATTCTGAGTATATAAAAGCCAGCTACCCACGACGGTCATTGGATCTAAAGCCAATACGAAGACTAATCTTTCTAAGCAAGCAAGTGAGTTGCTGGAAGAGAAATGACTTGGGGGAAGGTTGAGTGAACACTGGCGCAATCGAGGAGCGTATTTTAGCATTGCATTTCCACTCCATTCGTCACGATTCATGCCGATTTTTTGGATGATTTGATCGGTAGAGAGAGGAGACTCCAAAATTGCAAAAATTGATTTGTTATGAGGAAGCAAATGGTGCACTTAATAAAAACATCTGCGAATGAGGGGAAAATCTACGAATGTATTACTAGGAATTGTATCTAGTATGAACACAGATTTAATGTACAGAAAGGGAATATATAGAATGAAAATTTGGTCTGACTCTTAATCATAAAGTAAAGTAGTACGTTGCGCAAAAATATGATAGTCTATTCCAAATGCTATTCTCGCCATAAAGAAGCAAAGATTGATAGGATGCCCTATAAGAATAAGAAAATTGATGTTAATTGTATCCGGAACTATCTCCTAAAATATTTCATCGATAGGCAGCAAAAATAAAAACGGGCCTGGTAAATTTAATAATTTCATTCGATGCTTCAGAATGACTAAAAGTACTCTTACTGGCTCCGCTATGGCAAAATAATATCCAAGAAATCACTGATCAATTCCAATAAATATGCTTTGTATTGTAAGATCTAAGGATTTCAAATGGACAAGTTGCACAGATTTCAAGTTTAAAACTTCAAAACATAAAAATAATCCGCTATTGTATATAATTAAACCAAAGTCGAGGATAAAAGCAATAAATCGAGAACATTGTAGCGGATGAAAGCAGCCAAAGGCTAAGATATACCATATGATTATGACCAGCCAGCAGCATTGTGCAAATGAGACTAGCCTCTGGCTGAACTATTTATATGGCGAAAAGAGTTCGCCTTTTCACTCTCTCGGCTAACTGAAAAACACGCTGGGCTTTGATGAATGTATAATGAGGAAAGATAGATAGGATTTTTATAGAGTAGCAGGGAAAATGAGAGATCTGAGGCGGAGTCTGCGCGGCGAAGGCTCTGTTATGGTATTGCTTATCTCAATAGAGCAAAGAGGCAAACCGGGTGTGAGAATAAAAACTCAATTTGCACCTAACGTGAAATATTTTCGAGGAGCTCGAAAGCGATCCAGGAAGTAAGCATCTGGTACAATTCACCGGTTTGTGAAGCTTCTGCAAAGAACCCAAAGCAATTTTTCATGTTTGTGGGGAGGTATCGTAATTAAAAATCTTAAGATAACAAGGAGAATATGAGCCCAGGCAACACGTCGATGATTTTACTTCCAGGATTGCAAAAAGGGGGAAAGCATCCATTGACACGACCGACGATCATGTAGGGACAAGTATCCCTTCTAGAACGGAATGTTGAAAACATATATTGCTGTGCATTTTTGCATATCCGCATTTATATTTCTTTGGCGTAAAATATTTATAAACTCTATCTATTTTTAATAGCTTTAAAATATAGTTCCATTCGATGACATAAGTATCCTGCTGACACATTCTCTGTTTCGAAAAGTTTGGAATCTTTTTCGTGATTTGACAGCTGTAGCCTATTTCAAAGGAGAATATGCGCGAACGCTGCAGAGGTTTTAAGTAATTCGATTATAAAAAGAAACTTCGCTCTGAAACATTGCATTAATTTAATCGCAATGTTTTTTTCAGTTTGGCTCGCTTGTAATATTAAAGAAACAAAGTGAGTTATTCTTAATTATTTTGAGCCAATGAAGAGTTCTACGATGGAACACATAAACTTTTATAGTCTAATAGAAAATATGTAAAAATTTGTCTTCAGTAGTGTTTTAGAATCAGCTTATGCATTATAGTCCTAATTTTTATATCGACCGCGACAAATATAAATTATTGAATGAGAAATCAACGACCGCAAACTGATTCGATCATTTTTCTAATCGAATGAGTCATGATACTTCTTTATTTTCGTTCTCGTACGGTCCAGAGGGCCATCTTGTATTTTCCAAATACTTTGGCTACGTCACCAAGCAGAATGTAATACTTCAAGACCGGAACTCCTCTCTGTTTGCCTTTTATCAGTCATCGAGAATCTCACTGCTACATAGCGACTTGTAAAATTCCCGTTTAATTCGCTCTCGACTGCGAGCGCCTTTTCGCGTCTTTTTCTCTCTAACAAAAACACTCTCCATAATCCTCAACCCAATGTTTTCGGAGGTCTTGAAACAGAGCGTGACTAATCCGCATTATTAGCATCTCCTTTGTAAGCAGTTTTGAAATCCTAATTTGACGAATGATACATACATTATTTTTTACAACTTTCTTTCACTATCAGTTCTCGTGTTAATTCGTTGAGTGTCAACTTTGGAACTGCAAATAGGCTGCTTTTGTTTTATTTCCTGATCAAGTCTTCAAAATTTCTCTGCCAATCCGGAGATGACGCGTATGAAAAAAGCCTTCGTCTTCGCCATAACATAAAGCACTGAAGAAAGTTTAATCATCTCCAGAACCCAGTGCGGGTTTATGTAGCAGTGTAAATGAGGCTCGTGCGAGGCGCGCCTCGCACCCAATTCAGGAGACCAATCCTGATCCTATCCCTACTGCTCAAGTCGTTGATGGTGGCCCTTTTTGTAAAAGAGAGGGTGTGAATTCCTCTGCTCTTCTTAATATTAATCGGATTATAGCTGACGAATGAATAAATCACGTACTTGCATTCCTCCAAGATTTATCTCCAACGAGTCCTCACATATTCCGAAGAGGAATTTGCTAAGCCTGAGGTTGGTCGCCTTCTTCCTTCACTCCAGATTGAGTGATTTATCGTGCCTCAGGGTGGGTTTGTTCATTCCAATACTCAGACATTTTTTGTACACAGGTTTTTCGGAACGATATATGAATTTTCGGTGAAAGGTGAAATGCGTCGGGGACTTTCAAAACAAGTCACTATTGAGATATATCTATCCAGTTTTCAGGAATGAAGACCTTACAGTGTCGAGAGCGTTCCTTTCCGGAGAACGATCTTATCGGACGTATCGCTTTCATTAGTGTGCAAATGAAATGGATTTTTGCATAAAAAAGCATTTTGTTCTTTTATGTATACAAAATTTAAACTTTTCATGATTTCACGCCTAAAAGCTTAAAATACAGCTAAAATAAATGATAACTCTGCAAAAATATGGCTTATGAATAGAAAGTCAAGACGGATGTTTGGTTTCCGCGCACTAGGAGACAAGGTGGCAAGTTGCTTGTTATGAGTTCCAGCCAAGTCATGTAAAGACAACTGCTGATACCTTCGCGAGGAACTGGCAAGGTGCTGAAATGAAAAATGTGTTATTATCACAACAATTATATGCTTTAATAACTATTCTTTTCATCTTGTTATGCTTTGCAAATTCATCCTCTATTCCTTTCTTCCAAAAGCATAACTACAAAGTATTTTACACACTAGCTTTAGAAAATTAAAAACCCAATGTTATGGTTAGTTTTCGTCTTAAGGATTATTCGAACAGGGCGTACACGAGAACAACACAAATAGATAAGGTAAGAGGAAAAACGTGACGGTGGAGAAAGAAGAGCGACACTCTTTTGTTGTTCAAAAATTCTTAGATGTTTAAACATAACTTCAAAAGCTGATTTTTTAAGCAAATTGATGTAAAACTTACACCACAACAAGACTGGCATCGTGCGAATGCTGAATTAACAGCTGACGGGTTAAAAGCTGCCTATACGTTCTTTTTTTGTGAATCTGCAGTTCTTCATCCGTTATCAACGCTTCATGCTGATTTTCATCTGCGGTTTTCCACTGCTTCGAAATTTTGTTGAATTTGAGCATTCTGCAATTTTTAGATTCCAATAGCATCTAATTAATTCAAGCTTACATGTCGGGATGGAGTTTCTGTTTATTTATTTCGATTACTTTAACGGAGCTGAATTCAATACGAAACTTCCCCAATAAAGCGATCATACTCTCCTCATTGACTTCATCTTCACTGCCAGTAAGGGTTAATACTCGTAATTCTGCGCCCTGAAACATAATATTTGATCTTTCCGTGAACTGTAACTTATATAGGAAAAGTCTAATGAAAATTATTTTAGATGTCGTGATTTTTTGACCGCTAAATTTGAGAGCATATTACCGACAAAATAAAAACCAATTCTCAATCAAAATATCACGAGATGTTTTGATTTTGCGGATTGTTAGCTCTTAAATTTTGAAGATTGAAAGGAAAATCCAGCTCAGAAAATGGAATTTTCGATTATTTACCTAATCCAAATTCAAAACTCCCAGTTCTTACTGTATCGTTTTTAATTATTAACATTTATCTTACCTCTAGATATGATTTTGGAAGACGTAATAGATGTGGAATTAGTAGCGTAAGACCACCATCGTCGTAAAGCCACCACACATCAATTCTCACTTTTCCGCCTTTCCGCTTTTTGTGGAAAGCATTCATATGCTTTGCCAACGCTTCTGTTGCCGCGAATTCTCTGAATAAATTGGAATAAAAAGGTTGAACTGTAATGTCTAGGGACCGGATTTTTAGGATCGAAAAATCGCATTTTAGGATCCTAAAAAGGATCGAAAAAACGGCATTTTAGGATCGAATTTTCCCCAAAAAGGCCATTTTAGGATCGATCCTATTTTGCCTAAAATCGTAATTTTCCTGCCTAAAATAGGCAATTTTGATCAAAATTTGCCAATTTTTCGAAATTTTGCTGATTTTGATCAAAATTTGCCAAATTGTTCGAAATTTTTCTAATAATTTCGAAATGTTTCGAAAAAATTTTTCACAATTTTTTTTCAAAATTTTTCAAAAAAAACATGGCAAAAATTTTCAAAAAAAATTCAAAATTTTTTGGGCGGGAATTCAAATTTTGAATTTTTTTTGAAAAAATGACGAAAATTTGGTAGAAATCCAGGAAAAGCGTCAATTTTTTACCAAAATTTCCCAAAAAAGGTCGTTTTAGGTCATAAAAACCTAAAAAAGTACAAAATAGGATCGATCCTAAAATTTCCCAAAAAAGGCCAAAATAGGTCTTTTTAGGTTTTTTAGGTTTTTTTAGGTTCGAACCTAAAAATCCGGTCCCTAGTAATGTCTTATCAAACGTCGGACATACTAAGATATTGATTTATAAATTTTAGAAACTCATACGGCTAATGGTTTCTTCTAATAGAGTAACTAGACTAAATGTAAGGTGAAAATTTAATCCGAAATATATTTTGATATCATCTATTCATTTAATTTTGCAAATCAATATATAGTTGTAACTCACTTCTCCAATTTCATTTGAATCTGCTTCGACATTCCAAAATTTTCACTGCGACTACGGCGCAACTCTCTCTCCGTAGATCTCTGATGACTTTGTACGGTGCGCGATTGTATAGTACCGGCGTTCGTCAAAGTGTTCTGGCCAATAATTGTGTCATATTCACCTTCAAAATCTTCTGCGTCTTCCTCCTCTTCATCGCCAAACACTTCAAATAGATGACGATCGGAGAAAAATTTAGATCCTAAAGTGTAAGTGAGATATTTAACCCTTCATTGCCGGAGCCATAGAACAAAAGGCAGAAATCTGGCGTTACCATTAGCTTTCCTTTTGATGAGCTATCTTTATCAAAATCATTATGGCTGCCATTGTTTATTTCTCTTTTCTATGTGATCTATTTACAGACACACTCTTTGTATGAATAATGAACACTCATTCGTTTCTTTCTTTTTGTGAAATCTTTAGCAAATCAAAAACGTATCCGATCGGATACACTAGGCAATGAAGGGTTAATAAAAACATAAATTTCTAATATCGGAAATATCTCACTCTTGTTATCACTGCCTTGAATTGTCGCTTGGGGATTTATTTTTGAGATTATATTCATCGTGCGGACATTGATTCCGAAGTTCTCTTTCAACTGGCTATTTACGCGTTCGAATGCATTTGCTCCTAAATGGTCAAGATTTCTACTTTCACATATATTTGTTTCGAAATAGGTAAAATTATTTCAAATATGACCAAAGATTTCCTGTCTATTAGCATCATAGTTGACAAGCTAAACAAATTTAAATTTTACGGAAGATCTTTTACCTTTATCCAGCTCGTCTAGCTCCATCGGCACAGAAGCAAACGATTTCTTGAGTGCATCTATATCCTTGATTCCGAGATTGAGGAATTCCTCGCTGAGATCAAAACCGCGTCCATTGTCTCGCATAATGGCAACTCCGTAATTGTTTTCAAACGCATCACGCAATATTCCCACATAATCCTCAATTTCTTGGATATTTTCTACGCCTCCTCGTATCCAATTCGTTTTAAAGCCCAATAGGACGACATTGGGGCGCAGCTTTCCGAGACCTTGAAGTTAATATTAAATAGCTGCATTATTAGTCTAGGTTCCTTTACATATAGCGTTGAGTTAAATTTGGAACATAAAAATATATTTAATTTCAGATTATAACAAGTAAAATCATAAAACGATGTCCGACATGACTTGTCGAAGGAATATATTTATTGCGTAAAATATTCCACAAGGCAGAATTAACTTTGAAAATGTAAACAAGTGTGCCAACTTATTTCGGTATTTACTATTATTTATGCTTATACAATTACCTGATAGTTCGAACATATTCATAGTCCCATAGCGCAGTTTCTCGTTGGCCAAATTCTGATAGAACGCTTTAATTTTATTCTTCCTCAACCAGCGCTCCATTTCGTTCTGCAGTCGGTTCATTACAGTGAAAAGGCGGGAACTTGGCGGGTACTGAAATTACTTTAAATTTGTATCAAAAATAGTATCGAAGTATTTACCTGAACAACATGTCCGCAGACGAGAAGGCTATCACCTAAATGGTAAATTTTATACATCACGTTCCTTAAAGCAAAGCGTCGATTTAACTTTTAAACAAAACCTTTTGTAATGCTGTGAGCAAAATCAAGAAGTGGTACTCGACTGGCTGGATTCCCAGACAATAGCAATATCTGAGGCCGAAAATTTTTTACGTGTTCTTCCGAGCTTGTTAGCTTCATCAGATTGCCTAGCGCACTCCTAAAACATACAATTGTTTAAATTGATCGCAAATTTACAACGTTTTTCAGTAAATATTATTTCTAGACACATTTATTACAGAAATTATTATTACCATATTTATTAACAAAAATCGAACGTTAAACTACAGGTATTTTTACAAAAATTTTAGCAGGAGAGTGTTGAGACAAATTCGAAAACTTACAGTGAAAAATTGTTTAGAGAGTTGAATATTACAATTTTCTTTAAATTTGTTGATATAAGTTTTTATAAAATTGTCCATGAAACTCATTTTATTAAGCCAATTTGCTGTTTGAATTACATATACATTGATCTCAAAATTGCACCTGTAAACATGTGCCTGGTGTGTATCGCCCCAATTGACGTCTATAAATTTTGAAACAATATTCAAAATCTTATTCAAAGTAAATAATTTTAACCTGGATGTGAATAGTGGAAGTAGGCGAGGCACGCGGCAAATATCAAAGAGATTACAATGGACGAGCCAACAGACACGACGAACATTATTATGACACAAATTGTCGCGCCAAATAAAGACACCTAAGGCGTTCTTTATGTAAAGGAATGTAATTTGAATTACATAACTCAAAATTTTGAATATCTTACCCACATGTTGCTGAAAGAAAGGCTTACAGTAAAATTTATACATTCGTTCAAAGATACTTACTAATATTCGAAATGTGGTCTCCAGCCTGTAAAAAATGATAGTTATTATTGAAATAGTACTAGACACTAACCTGGAGACCTGACGAAAGATGCGTCAAAACAAGCGTAGTTAACTAAGGCATAGGTCGCCATGAACCTAGAAACCAGGAATTAATGGAGCACTCTCTTCTCTAAAAAGTGGAGATATTTTCAAATTGGTGTGCTTTATTTTCTTTTATGTTGCAGCCAAAATAAAAATGCATATAAAATAATTTTTTGAAATATTCTTTTGCTCTTTTATATGGAACAAATGATAATACTTTACATCATTTTGATGTATCATTTGTGGATATGGATTTCGATCATTGTTTGTTTTTCGTACGTTTTGTTTTGTGTAGTATTAAATTACTTACATATTTGTTACAATTTCGTTTAACGCATTCAAATCACCTGAAAGCAGAATCCCAAATTGGCATGTAAAATATTCAAATATATTACCGATAAGGGAAAGTGCTATTGTGAAGAAAGCAAGAAGAATGTAAGCTCTACGTGGAAAATTATTCTTGCCATATTCCTTTCCAAAATATTTCATATAAGGGAATATCGCCTGGAAGAAACCATAGTAAACAATATTTATTCTAGTTTTCTTACGTCTTTACATGCAGCTTGAAAATTTTGCGGTCCTTGATCAAGATTTGTCATTGTTGAACTAAAATTAATCATCTTTTCGAGATGCTATGTAACCGTAGCTTTGGTGCCTGAATTTAGGTCTGGAATTGGTCTTAACTGTTTTTCGGGTCGAAAGTTAGACGATCAAAAAGAATCGGAAAATGTAAGAAAAATTCTTTCTTTTACTCCGTGATTAAATTCCTGAGTCAATAAATTCAACTCAGAATTGCTCTTATTATTGTAGAGCATTTCTGGCACAAACCTAATTGTCATCCCGAACATGCCGATGATAATTAGTGGACGCCATGCGCTATAAAATAATATTAGTTGATGAAATGGTAACGCGATCATAACAGTACCTGGTTATTTCTGCTACCTGATAGTAGTTCATAAGACCATAGCGACAAGATTCCGTAGACGCGCACTCGGGTGTATTCCAAAGTCCTGTCACGTTATTTATAAAGGGTTCTTCGATGCCGGATGCATCTCTTAACATTGTTGCTCCACACGCGACCACTGCCACAAGATACATTCCTGAGGTAGTGGCGATGCTTGTAAATAACCCCATGGCAACATCTGTGGCAGGATTCTGAAGTAAATTCAATAGAGAAGGACTATCATAAGCAAGAGCGGGACCAAGCTGGATTGCATTGACTATTTTTAAAACATTTTAGTCGGATCCGACTAAAATGTGAACTTATGAAATGTGACTTATGAAACGATGGAAATTTGTAATGTTGGATGTACCATGGATGTTTTTACAGGTTTTTAGTACAAATTCAATTTTTCTGGGAAGTTAGGATTTACGAAGTTAAGAGGATAAATTCCCAGGTTATATGATGCAAAGTGGTTGATCTGCATTTATTATGGGGGTGTTTATTCGAGTATACAATTTTAAAACATACGTTTCTCATATAACCTACCCTAAGCTGATCTATATACATTGTTCCAGCAAGCATTCCAGTAAAGCCCGGAAAGAATACTGCAAACACAGATATGAAAGATTCACCGTCTCGAAAGTTCGGTAGCAAGTTCATTTTTGTGGTCACCCCTAAAATTATAATCAAAATAGGAAATTATAAAAATATTTAAAGGTACAATTGTATCCAGTAACACCACGCAAAAATTTGTCATCACTCACAGGCAAAAAGGTGCCTAGGACCCAATTAATGTAAGAAATGAAGTAGGTTGAAGTGAATATTAGCGTGAATCTGTTCTCAATATCGGGACCGGCAAATGCAATTGACCTAAATTCAAAATAATCCTATACAGAAATATGTTTTCTTTACACAAGAAAATAATATAAAATGGTTATAATAAGAGTATAAAAAGATAAAGGCTACTTCGACAATATGTCCAATATTTTATAAATAAAGACCCACATGAGAATGAGGCACACGACTAAAATAATTTAAAAATTACTGCACCACAACATATGTATCTTAAATACCCAATGAGTATATGCGAATGTCGTCCTGTCTGCTTAGAGTGAAGTGGTCGTATCCTCGTTCAGTGAGCAAGTCGCTGATAAATTCGGCAATACCCACGATGTATAGCGCCGCCATACCGACGTTTGCTAATGAAAAAATCACGCCAATCACACCACCAAACTGCGGACCCAGAGATCTGGAATGACCAGAATGTATGACAAGAATCACAAAGAGCTAAAAGAAGTCAAACCTGCTGACAATATAATATACACCGGCTTTGAGCTGTTTCCCATTTGAGCAAATGGCACTACACGATATTGCCGTGAGTGCGACCACGAATGTGCTGAATAACACAATCCCTATACCGCCAACTAAAATAGAAATAGTAAAAAATGATAATTACTTATCATCATAATACTAAAAACCAATCACTATAATAGTCTCGCTAATTCACGTTGACCTTTCGCATTAATTTTATTCACAGAAAACTTACGAATTCCAGCCTGACCAGCCACGTATCCCATGCGCAAATATAGAAGGGTCCCACAAATATTCGTGAATGATGGGACAAAAACTCCTTCGAAATAGTGCATAGCCTTCTTGATCTCTTCTTCATTTGCAGCTTCTGGATCTCTGCTTCTCTTTCTATGGGCACCAGGCTCTGCTTTCGGTGCATTGAAGGTTTCCAATGTGCTATCCATGGCTAGGACTATAGAACTGCTGTCTTGAGATGCCCTCTGTCGGTCATTTAGCTCAGTTTGTGTTAAGCGTTTCTGAAAATATTACCAGAAACATTTATTAACTTTTCAAAAAATATGTACACTGCCCATAACACCAGTGCTGCGCATTAGCTGTGGCATGGTAGCTCGTCCGCGTTTGAGCTCTTTTACCGACGTCAATCTGTAATGAGCAATATTCGGTGGCCTTTCCATAGTTGTGCTGTTGTAGTAACAAGTGTCACCGCTGGTTGACGACCTGAAGTTTACTCGATAACTCATAAAACACATTTATGTAAAAATGACTGTCCGACCATATTAAATTTTAATTGGGTAATATTATATTTCAAAAGACTAACACAGTTGGTGTGTTCGTTGAATCGCGATCGGCGAAGTTCTCTTGACCCAAACTGAATGATGCCTAAAATTGATTATGTGCAGTTTAAAGTGGACGTTTTAGGATTGGGAAGCATTTATAGCGATTGGGATCATATTTAAAAAATAGCATTTTTAGCTAAAACCAGTTTCCGAAAATAGCTTTTTAAAAATACTTAGTTATTCTTTATGCGTCGAATATTAAACCGTATTGCAGCCAAAAATTTCGGTCATTTTCTTTGCAACTCCAATATCAAACTCACCTTTCTCGGCACATCCAACATAGACCCATGCAATTTATCGAAAGCAGGTGAGGCAATCGCAACGGAACGCAATGAGGAATCGTCTGCTTCATTCTCTTCTGCCACTTCGACTGTCGAGGTTTCTGAATCTACTCTCAGGGCTTCTTGCTCGGTGCGCTCGGATGACATAGAAGAGGAGGCAGATGTGCTGGCAAAGGATGAATAATTCTTCTTAGCGTCTTCCATTTGACTCTTTCTAAAATCTAAATACAAAACATATACAAATATAAACCATTTTCGTTCAATACAGAGATTAAAAGTTAAATCCAGCAATTATACTATTCAAAAAAGGGAAATGATCGTTCCCTTTGCGATCTTGACCTAATGCAATACTGACTAAGATCATGTATCCCATAGAAAAATAACGGCAATAAGTAAAACATAATTGAAATGTTTGAAAATATCCAAAATTCGGGCGTCGTTTACCTAGTACATTGTTAACGGTACATTTTTGACCGGTTTATTGTCTTACTGATCTCGGAGCTTCAAATTTTCGGTTCACTTTCGGGCCAGCTCTTGAACAGATAAAAAGAAACATAAAATTAAACATTTTGCTTAACAAACGATTTTGTAATCCGTCTCCTTGTTGAAGTCAGATTGCAATGTACTGAAAAACAAACATACTCTGGACTGGTGAACTATCGACGAATTATTGCGCGCAAATATTGTCGGATCTATTGAAATGTTGGTAAATCGATTCGCACCATTCATAGATGTTGAATAGATTCCAGCAAGGATTATAGCAACAAACCAAAATTTTGAGGTTTCATCAAAATTTTCACTCTCTAAACGAAGAAAAAATTAATTCGTTATATGACTGACAAAATGGGTGACATGAATGAATCAATGTTAGTGAAAATTGTACATCGCAGCAAAAAATCGGTTTTGTTTAAAAAATTCAAACTGTAGCAGAAAAAATTGATTTCATCTTTGATTAAATATAAATTTTTAATAAACAGATTCCTCGTTATATAAGGAGGTATCTCTGAGCAGAACGGTCTTAGCAATCATAGAAATGTTGACTTTAATCAAACGCATTTCCACAAATAACTAATTTTGTACAAGCAATGACTCCAAATTTGATAGTCATTAATCGAATCACAGGAATAGTGATTTTGTGAAATCGCAATAAAAGTCTTTTTTCAATGCAAATCAGATTGTCGTATAAGATCGATTAATAAAAGGTAGGTCTAATGTTCGGAAAGTATTTTAGTTTACGTCTCTGTGACTGAATGAATGAGCTTTGGGTGTATCTCGGAATATAAATTAAATTTAGAATTAATAAAATAACGGTTAAAAGGAACCGCACACGACACGATACTAAACATTATGTTCATATGGAAAATTTTAACAAACAGTCAAAACAAACATTACCTGTACTTTAGCGCCAGTCTGTCTCCTTCATTTCCGTTTATGGCCGTGACAACAATGATATGTTAGTTGTTACGACCTTTGAAATCAAAAATTATCTATTTGGAAATAAAAAATGTTATGAAAATATTTTAATACGTTTTTTATGTGTTTACAGCTTCGAAAACGTCATCCCCCATATAATTGCAGTAACTCGATTTTTGTCTGTCTGTTACACATTCAGTTGATCTCACATTTGAGTCACATTCAGACAGCGCTGTAGCATAGGGTTAAATGTGACTCAAATGTGAAATCCGTTGAATGTGAATCACATTCAACAAAATCCACATTTGAGACACATTTAGACTATCCTTCAACACTGTATGAATGTGACTCAAATGTGAGATCAACTGAATGTGGAACGCACATCAAAATCGAGTTACTGCAATAGGAAGTAAACACATTTGAGACACATTTAATATATTCTCTCTCTAATTCACTAATCGTCTATCCAGTAATCTCTAATCAATTCCTCTAACTTTGATAGGAAATCAATATGAAATATTAGTAAAAAGTAAAATATGTCTCATTTTCTCTGCTAAATCCAAGTTTTTGAACCAAAAGTGATATCTCTAATCGTCTAACCAGTAATTTATATCCCAGGAAAAATTGATGGAAAATTATCCAAAAATTTATATCCCAGGAAAAATTGATGGAAAATATCGAGTAAATTATATCCCAGGTAAAGTTGATGGAAAATATCGAGTAAATTATATCCCAGGTAAAGTTGATGGAAAAATATCCAAAAATTTATATCCCAGGTAAATTGATGAAAAATATCCGAAAATTTATATTCCAGGAAAATTGATGAAAAATATCGAGTAAATATATATCCCGGGAAATATGCCAGAAAAACTTATATCAGACTATCCCGGGAAGAATAGCTGGAAAATTTTATATCAATCTATCCCGGGAAGAATAGCTGGATAATTTTATATCAATCTATCCCGGGAATATTATATCAATCTATCCCCGGAAGAATAAATGAAAAGGGGGTTATTATATTTATTCACCCGTTTATAGCCGGGTGATAAGTTTATTTAGAGGTTGATAAGTTAATTAATAATCTCTTTATTATAAACGACTGCCTTTAATCGAAGTTACTTATATTATTTTCGAAATTATATTGCTCACTAAATTATAGTTGGATTTTGTTTATAAGACTTATTTCATTTAGAATTTAATCCCTTAGATCAACTCAGTTTATTCGCCCGGCTTTGCCGGGCGATATCGCTAGTTTGTATAAGGGCAGTATTTTTCTATTCATAAGTAATGAACATTGTCAGAGATGCCTACAAAATTTGTGACAGCATTTTGTTACAATTATTAAGATATAAATCACAGCTATTGTGTTTTACAACAAATTGGGAAACAATTTTCAATATGTAAAGTCTATATATTAGATTTTGGCTTTTTGTAGTTATCCACATTAACTAAAATAGGATAAATCACAATAAGTTTTCGTAACATGTTTATAGCAACATAAATATACAACAATCGACAGAATAATTAAATGTGAAAATTATCAACAAAAAATAACCGGAGTGGTTTCAAGGAAATTTGAGTCGACTGTTCACTTGGTTGCAGCTGCTTTTGCAGGCGCTGCCTTGGCGTTCGCATTTTTGGCACTCTTGTCCACTGTGTCCGCCTTAGGCTGCTTGCTGGTCGCATTCCGCTGTTTGCCCTGCGGCGGTCGCTTAGCTTTCATATCCCCAGCTTTTGTCTCCGCCGGCTTCGCTTCCATAGCTTTCGGCTCAGCCGCTTTCGTCACCGCAGCATCCTGGTGCATGTTCTTGCTAACTTCGACCTTAGGCTGCGGTTTGACGTCTTTCTTCTGATCATCCTTAACGGGCGATTTCGATTGCTTCTTGGATGGCTTTTCGATAGCGACAGTCGATTCCATTTTCGCATCGCCGCCTATAAAAGTTCAAATGAATTTACAAATAATCACATAAATAACACACCGTTGGTAGGATTAACAGTCACATTTTTCTTAGAGCTAGCGGCTGAAGATTGCCCAGATTCAGAGCTTGAATCATCGTCGCTGCCACTGCTGCTGGTAACATCCTGAAAATAAATACGTTAAAATGTGAAGAAAAAGGAGACATGCATATGATTGAACTAATAAATCATTCGGCTTGTGCTTGTAGCAACAAGCACATTTACTAGATGTGCTTTAGATTGATTCTCCTACTTTGGACGTATGGCGAATAGAATATTAACCAGTTCTTACATAAACAATTCAGGTGCTTTAAATAATTAAAAAGTATGAAAGTACAATTTTTTGAAGTACAATATATCCCAAACAAGGAATACGGTATATAGATCTCATCAGATATACTAAAATGTATACTCACTAACAAATAAAATATCTAACTATAAAATACCTCGCGTTTTCCTTTGTTTTCGCCTGCTTTCACATTGCTCTTGCTTAATGTTGCTACGACACCATCCTTCACTCGAGGAAATCGACGACGCACTGGATGGCGGAAGGTTCCATAAACTTCGATGTAATCGCCAACAGGCTTGCAATAACCGCGAACCAATCTGCCGTTTTTGCCGGTGACAAGTTCTGCTTCGAGTCCTTTAGGCCCTTGAATGACGTCGAATTCAACATGTTCACCTTCGGCCAAGACGCGCACGTAACGGTTCACGCGAGCGATGGCAGAGGAATGCACGAACACATCTGCGCCAGTGTCGTCACGCTTGATGAATCCATAACCTGTAAATAAAATCAGAAAATTACAAATGTATCAAAAAGTTCATATTAATGCGCTTTCGAGATTTTTTCACTTATAAGGCGTAACATATAAAATGGAATTTAATAACCATTCTAATCGAACGTATTACTTCAACAAAATAACGGGATGGCCCTCTGAAATAAACGAGAAGCAACTAAACTTTAAAAACCAATAAAATAAGAATCACATAATGAATTCTGTATGATTGTCATATATATTTAAAGGATTTCTCTTTAAGGTCCATTCATATACTTATGATCGACATAAAATAGATAACGAAGATGTGCGAGCAATCTACTGAGGTTGCCATACTAACATCCTGGTAATAACGGCCTATAATTGAATAGATTGTATAGAACGGTTAACTATCAACATCATTTCAAACTATCAACATCATTTTCACCGTTAAATTTTCATAAATTACTAAACTAATCAATAAGGTAAATAAATAAGATAGATGGTATACAATCTAAGTATTATCTTATTGTTTGAAATGTCAACATCCCCATACGATTTCAAAATTCTGACTTCTAAAAATTAAATTCAAACTTACTTTTAGCGGGATTGTACCAGTTAACCACTCCGGTGATACCGCGCTGCACCAACGGTGTAAAACGGCGATCGACACGGTCGTTCGGCGCATTCTTCTCCGCTTCTGCCTTTGGCGACGACGGGCCATCAGCAACAGGCACGCTCTCTTCTTTCACTTCGTTTACGTCAGACATTGCTTTCAATTTTCGATTTGTTCGTTTGATTGCTAAATGAGTTATAAATTATCAATATTTGATAAAACTAATTTCTACAATACCGTACTGTCAATAACCAAGATACAGAGATCAATAATGTAAAAGAAAACTATGATGAAATCGGAGAATGGAGCGTGAAAGTCGTTTTATAGGGCGTAATTTCTATGCTTTCTTTAATGCAGTCATATGCACAAAATGTACAACACTGTGAAAACGATGGTTTGGTAAAAGTGAATTCAAAATATAGAAAGAGAATGCAATGTTTTCGTTTAAAAGAAATTTTCTACGATTAGTAACACAATTTTAAGGACATACCGTAAACTCTCTAATTTAACCCCCCTCTTGTTTTCCCCCCTCTAATTCTGCCCCCTAGAGGTCGATTGAATAATTATACCCCCTCTAATTTCCGTACATTTTGTATGGATTTTTCGACCCTCTATTTTTACCCCCCTCTAATTTTGCCCCCCCTAGAGGTCGATTGAATAATTATACCCCCGGGGGTTAAATTAGAGAGTTTACGGTATTTGTTGAGAACAAATTACGTTCAAACAAATTTATACGAAAAGCGAATTACTGCAGCTTTTACTTTAGATTTATGAACTTTTTATGGTTATGGTAAAACTGGAATGTGTTAGTAATACGGAACGCTCCTGAAAAATTATTCGCTTCGAGACAATTTTAAACTTTGCATTTTCGATATTTAATCAAGAGAAAAGATTTTGAGCAGTTGAAATAGCATAACGATTGTGATGAAACTTATTCGTTTCGAGACATTTTTCAATTTCGAAATTACCACTGATTTAAAATTTTCTAGTACCATATTTCTAGCTTCTATTGGAGGAAATACGGTACTTAGACAAGTCTCACTCAGTGCCAAATATTACCATGCAAACTTGTTATTGTACTTGTCTTAAAAAGACATTTTAAAAATGTTAAAAGTGCAAATGTCCAAAAATACATCTTTTAAGCCATGTAGTCAGTTTTTCGCCCAGATGCATCCATTTTGTCTAAGCACAGTTAATGTCAAAAAGGTACGTTTTTAAAGAAAAAAGTACGTGTTGAGAATGTTGATAACTGAACCAAATTCTGGATGAGGTAGATGCTTCCAGGATAAAAAGGAGAAACCAGTCTTAAACGGGCATAATTTATAGCAAGAATATGCTAGCCCAAATAATACAGTAAATGGAACATTCTAGCGTTTTTAGTCTCAAAATTGTTATTTTAAATCAACGAAAGCTGTAACGAATACTTATGCTGCTCTGTAACTTTCAAGGACAGCGCAGAGCTTCGAATGAGAGCAGATATTTCTTTGTTTTGTTGGCGTAGAACAACGTGTCCAATATAATTTTAGTACACTTCTGGCCGCCCTATTGCGCCATATCAATGGAGCATTTTCATACAAAAGCAATATGTTTTCACAGAAATAAATTTACACTCTATTATACTCTTTCAAACGAATGCGAAACTTATCGGTCTGTTGTTCCGACAGAAAAGAGTGTTTTACTTCATAAAACAGAAAATAATCGTGAAGCGTCTTCATCGCAATATAAATGTTTTTACATAACAAATTTTTAAGTAGCAAAATTTTTAATAAAGATATAAAGTCATGAATTATTTTTTCGAAGAGAAACTACCATGCAGAAGAAAGTATTTTTTTAGACAATCGCAAAACTATTGTAATTTTAAACAGAATTACCAACAAATTCGGAAGAAAGTCGCTCATTAAATAGATGTCACCTGTGATCATTAATTTACTCGAAGCATATGACTTCAAAATTCGGTCCATTTTCTCCATGTCCACAAATGTACGCATTTTGCCACAGAATTTGATCGCGTTCCGATGGCCGATTTGACAGTCGCTATCAAAATTGGCACTGTCGCCTTGATCTACAATTCCACCGCTGCAATGGAAAAGATGGTAATAAAGAACTTAGAATTTCTTTTCCATCCAACAAAATTGAAAATAAAAAAATGGAATTAATCTCCTAAATATTTTATTTCTGCAACATAAATATACTAAAAATTATTCAAAAACGACTATATTTTACCACCACAACATGTGAGTTTTCAGTTATGACCTCATGTTTTACCCATCTTACATTGGAATTTTTATAACTGAATGTTTATAAATTGCTGAAAACAGAAAACACAATACAGAAAATAACATCCTGTTATACTTCAATCAAAATACCGCACGATTTTGATTTCTTAATTTATTTGTACTTTTCTTTCCAATTGTCCTTCTGATCAAGCAAAAACAAGCGGCTGCTGAACATTCTCGCAGTTTGCACAATTATGTCCCCTCCCTTGGAGTCTTAAATGTTCCTGCTAATTTTTTGCAAGTTGTTTTCCTCGTTCACTCAATTTCATTGAGCGAAAGCTTCGGATTACGGTCAAGATGTTGAAATCGCTGCCACATCGCTTTAGTCACCCATTTTTATCGCCAGTATGTCTGGTTTCATCACATTTGAGAGAGTGACCGCTTGACAGACGAAGAAAAGACGAACTTGCTCGCCAAGAGAAACTGTTTCGAAATCCACATTCGCCGCTGTGCCCATTTCTGTTTGGTGTTGCGTAATTGGTCTCGTGAATATTTCGATTGGCCTTGCTGGATGCTTTGTACTGCTAGCGATTACTCATTTGGAATTTTGAAACTCAGCACTTTATGGCTCCTTTCCGTCTCTATGGAACAAATATTGAGATAAGAATGGTAAAAAATAACGTTAGTTCGGGTAATTCTTGGGAAAGAATTTAGAAGATAGTACGATAAAAGAATTCCTTTTACGCGTAATTCGAAATTTATAATATTTTTCCTTAAACACATGGCAAAAAAACTTTCCCTTATCTGATAAATTTTGCCCTTATGGCTGGTATACAATGCGTCAAAGAGCAAAGTTTATTCGTCAAATGTTAAATCGTTTTCCGTATTTAACTTTGGCTGAAATTGGTAATTTTTCTTAATTCCAGAAATTTCTGTAATTTTATAGTAAACTTGTGAACTTTTACAACGAATTATAACGGGAAGTAATTGACACAATTTTCGGACTTCTTAAGGGATTTTCCGTAAAACCGGCCATGATTGTCCTTCTTTTCTCTGCTATCAAACATTTTACATTTTTCCATGTCATTTTATATTCTGACTCGCTCAAAGGACATTGTAATTTGCTACGGTAATTCCACATAACTAAATTTATTTCATAACTTGAGTGTTGGCGTGACAACTGTCGTCCTTGAACTTCGTGGCCCCCGCTTCATATCACTACAAAATAACACAACCGTCTCATTTCCTCACTACCAATTTGGAATATTTAATGCCTTGGCTGCCGGGCTGAGTCCTCCGGGTGATTGATGACTGTGTTTTGGTGGGTTGCCAGCCTCGCGCGGAACCGCGTCTCCATAATTTGTGGCGAAACTGTCCCTGGCATCGCTCGTTTGGGTTAAATACGTAAATTTGGGTTTGAATTGTTCTCCTGAGAAGCCGTAACAAATCAACACATGTTCCGAACAGCGAACAATGCTGGCACTGTTCTTGGGATTAATTTATTGTCTCAGAGCACTATATAATTTAATTCACTCGACCGTGTTTCAATTGGCCTTTTGTAGAAGAGCAGCTGTCCCTTTTGGGATGCTAATGCAATAATAGGTAGCCTTTGATATTCAACGGATTTTAGTGTTCATTAACCAACATTTGTCAAGTCAAGCTATGGGGGATAGTCTAGAAACTGAAACAAAATTTTACAAATAAACAAAAAGATAGGGAAAAAGGGCATATGCTGGAAAATACAACCATTTAAAGCAAAATAATTTGAGTAATTTATTGCTTCAAAAAGAATGTCTTTGGTCAAAAATTACTTTTAGTGCTCAATTTTCTATTAGGACAGCGATATATAAATTCCGAAATTATGGATAGGAGGAAAATTCGTTAAATAAAAACTGGAGCAACCGCTGCTTGGGAATTTCTTTATAATTATCAGCTTCTGATACTACAGTACTTAATTTTATCCCGCCAGTATTCAACTTTAAAGAATTTGAAAGCCCAATACCCGATTTTTTAAGTGAAACATTTTACACTGGCTAGCCTACGTACCTCGACGAAGACTACAAGTTTTTTTTCTGTGACGGAGGAGGGGTTATCGAACGGAAGGCTTGAATTTGAGGGATTATAATAGAGGATATACGGTATGTTCAACATCACACCTTTTCTGTTGATTCAATTATTTCTTGTTAAACTTTTATCGTGAAAGCAGAAATTTCATCAAATGAATCTTTTTAATCTAACATTCCTCTTACTTTTAGTTTTAATAAGAGTGGGGCTAATTTTCGCTCCGCGACTCGTGAATATTCCAGCTATTTATCTCTTGTGTAGGGATAAAACTTCTATCCTTTTACCAAATTTAACTTCCAATTAACAATTTTTTATTTGGATCTATATTTTAATAAGAATGGACATTTTATCCCAATTATGATCTGTGCTCTTTCAACTTTATTCACAGCAAGTCGGACGAATCCATAAAAAAATATTTCACCCAATAAAATATTCTCGTCTGCGGCCCCGAAGTTGATCCCTGAGAATTTTTGAGTACCAATCGCTTTTCAACTCACCGGCCTTTGACATTTGATAATCTATGTCCCGAATTTCGGATTAGACTTCCTAATTTATTGAACTGTAATCCATCAATTTCTATCAAGCAACGGATCCTTCGTTTGGGAGTCTATCTTCTCTATTTAAAAATTGGGCATTGAAGACTCATTATTATTGTGTCTAATTCCCCAATCCTGAATTTTCCATAAAAGGATTATGGTGAGTAATTAATTGTGAGGGCAAAATGGGGAATTTAGTAAGTTGTTGAGCGACTCGGAGGGATAAATCGGCACGGCTTCTGTTGCTGTGCTCCCCGGAGTATTTCTTTTTGGGCGCCCAAGCGGGATGGCCATCTGTCCACCACTTTCCGCGCAGAAATCTTCAAAGAGTGCCCCCAAAAGAAGACTCCAGCGGTGTTTTTGCCTTTGGCGATCCACTTTCCTCTTATCCAAATCGGTGCATATATTCGCGACAAAGACCGTTATGAACGAAGGTGAGAATGGACAATGAAAGTGCAAGGAGACAAAGAAAACCAGCACTCTCACTTTTATATCGTCTAATATATTTAAAAATCATATCATATCGAATTTGAATTTTTCGGAAGAAAACTTCAAAAAAAAACGTGAAATGAAATTTTGTTTTAAATTTTTTTCTGAAAACAAATTGTGAAATAATTGAAGTAAAATATTAAAAACAACAGCGGGAAATATATGCGTCGGATGATGCGTCATCTTTTCAGTTTTCACATTTCATTGGTCAGATTTTTAACCTTGAACAATAATTTTGGAATCTTAGTGTCAACCTGTGTATGCTACAGCCAATATAAAATATAGGTTGAAATTGATTTCACTTGAATTGATAACTCGGATCTGATTGGCCGGCTCTGTCACGAGCCAAATTGCTGAAAATTTGAACGAAATCTGAAAGTTTACTGTTTAGTAATTAAAATATTTGTATGATGATTTATCACCGGCATCGACCGGAACGCGGATCGTTTTTCCCCTATGATCCAAAATATCTTAAAAAGAGCACCATGCAGACTTTCTTAGCAGACTTTCATACTAAAGGCTCCATTTGGTCAGGTGCCTACGTATAGACTAGCTAGAAAACCGAATGAAATTACATTTTTCAGACATGTAAGCGCAGATTCATTTAAGAATTTCGTGTTTTTAATCCATCCATCATATGTAGATAGTCCATAGATCCATCTATGTATAGCATATAATGTATTTAAAGTATATTTCTCTGTTTTGCTGCTCTTGATCTTTCGCAATAGTTTTCAGTATGATTTTTTGTGATAAACGAAGCGCAAGGACCGCGAAAATCATAACTAACACCCGTTAAATCAAGGTAGTGAATATAAGTGCATGTGACGAGTTGGGAGTTGTCGCCGGATCGTCGTGATAGCAACATTTCGCGCCTCATTTAATGACTCTTTTTATCGCGTGTGAAAATCTTGGCGCCTATTTCTTCACTTGCTGTCGGTATATGACTCTCCTTCCGCATTTCGTTCTGCCACCGATGTCGCGTCTCGCCGGCACAGCTGCTCCTACATATCCATAAATATACATTGTCCTTTTATATTTCCTTTCCGGTATTCATTTCGGGCCTGACCATCACTAAAATTTGCATCTTTTCTGTATGATAGGGCGAAAAGATGACGTCCATTTCCAAATTACACTCGCGTTTCCCCTCTCTTTCGTATATTTTATTATGGAATATAAAAATAATTTCCTATTTCTCGCGCTCTTTCGCGTATGTCAAAGACATTTCTCTTTATTGTTCATTTCTGATCAGGATCGGCTTGCTTTTATTCTTTGGCTTAGCTAACTGAGTCCGGTTTCATTAACCGATTTTCGCGTTTCATTTTCAAAATATTCTTTAATGTTTACCGCCTTAGTTCAATTTTGCCTGTACATTATGGGAATGGCTGTAAGACAGTTAGAGTAATGAAATGGATTGTTTAATGTTTGTGGCATTAAAATTAGAACTCATTTCTTTCCAAAGTGGCATTCTGGAAAAGTGTATGGAAGGTTGAAAGGAATAAATCACATTTTTGTGGTCAGCGGTCATTGAAAATACGCATGGAATCTGTCAACATGTCGCAATATGAATGATGCCGCAAATCTCTGGCTTAAGCTAAAAGTGCGAATTCGGTATGTATCAGTCTGTTCCATTATGAGTTGCAAGTATATTTTTTCGAAATATGCCTTCAGCATTCTTCACACATACTCGGCCATTTCCCAGCCAATATTCAATAGTCCATTGGCGGCGGCGTTCTCTTTGTTCTTTTTCTATGTATTATTAGTTTAAACGGGGGCCGTTACGGATTTGCTGGCGGCACTTTGATTTTTAAGCCAAGTGCACTGGTACCTTTTCAATAATGTTTCGTAGTGAGAACGAACAGAAAGGCCACTTGAATCGCATATTCGCCCCTTTTAGGCGCATTGCCGCCGGAAGATTGGGAAAAGGTAATGCCTAAAATAAACATTTTATGATTTTCAAGTTCGCCTTTCCAGTGTCTCATTTACATTTATCTGGATTCTGTTATGTGACTTGTACAACTTTTTCCACATAATTATTCTCCTTTTTAGAGATTCTCAATCATGTGCAAACAATCATGTGTAAATTTTGTATATTATAAAATACCCAATTTTGGAATGTAACATCTTGTAGCACGCATAAATCCCACCGTTATCTATCGAGTGTTCAAAGTAACACCTTTTATTTTACTTTGGAACATAAAAACTTGGTGTTAGCTTTTCCAATCGAATTATATTCAACTCTATCTGAAAACGTGCCAAACTTTTGCGTGCAAGTTCCGCATGCTTCCAAAAACAGTCGCAGAATCTCAAAAATCCAATATCTGACGTGTACGTCAATTTACTCCAGACTATAGATCAAATAACACTATGAATCAAGAAGTCTACTCTTCACAATTTACGCAACAATGCCTTCGGATTATTGGCGCTTAGGATAACGGTAGCGCTCAAACAGGCTACCTACAATGCGGCCCCGTTCTCTGATCCTTCCTCACTGTCTCCTAGGATTATACCGATTGCGTGTCTTCCCTAATTTTGTTAAAGAAATAAAAACGAACGGTCTGAGCTAGAAGTAGAGGAAAGCCACAATAGTGAGGAACTGCGAGGAAACTGATTTGTGAGGATTTATTTTCTGCTTATTTCCCTGGTTTTGTCGCGATTTCCAAAGACGAGGGACGGCCGAAACACAACAATCGTGGCCGCCGCTTCAGCAGCAGCAAGAGAAACATCAAAAGTACAATGCACAATAGCTTTTATTTATGAGGCGATTGTTTTTCTCTTTTCCTTAGTGTGTTCCTCTATTCCATTTCCTTGCAATCCTGAGACTATTGCCCAATACAACGCAGTCCATTGTCCGGTGCGCGGCTGTGATTATTGCGCTTATTGTTATATTACTATTATCGCATGTTTAGAATAGCAGTGATTCAAAGACATTCCAAATAGCGTGCTTGCCCAAACTGTTGCTTTTAATTGGCATAACCAAACTTCGGTAGTTTTTCAAACGGAGCACGTCCTGAACTCGTTTAACCAAGTCACTAAGATCCGTAACAATGAAAATTTTAAAGCCGAGTCAATTAAGAGCTAAAAGGCCAAATTTTTCTCGTTGCATATAAATTTCACTTTTTTCAATCTGCATTTCATGGAACATCCGCATCACTAATTGTGTCAGTTTATCAATATCGATGAACTACTATCGTTCCAAAGTCCGAATTTGCTACTTGGTCATAACTCTGTTCCAACTATATGGCTGGGGCGATAAAATTCGCAGCTGCGAGAGCCCTTCTGCCCTATAAAATGACTTTTTGTCCAATTTTGAGCGACTCCTAAGCCCGGCCAAATACCCGAGGCTTAGCTTCTGGTTGTCAAAGAAAGTGTGTAATGGCCTACCAATTGGGCAACCAATAATTTTTATGTGGAAAATAATATGCGAATTGCTGACTATTGCCACTGCATTCCAACATCGCTTACCAGGAGCAATAAGCCCACCGTTGGTCCGCAAATTCCCCAATTTCGCGATATTCCGGACATGTTGACTCTGGGACTCACAGGTTTGAGTGAGGGTTGTTCCATGGAAACCCTCGGCGTTGGGGCAATTATGCGAATAATTGAGTTGGCCTACAGAGTTGACTCACAATACTGAAACCGCAGCACTGTTGAATGAATGTCATTTGCATTATTTCTTCATCGCAGCATTTGTTGAACTCAACGGCAGAGCCGACTCATTGGTACAAATTACGCATTAATGTGCTCCATGAATGAATTTCCCATACAAAATTTGACATTCATTAATTATGTAAATATTGAAACGCAGAAAAAGTAATTCGCAATGTTTTAAGTCTGCCGATAGGTCTGAGAAACGTCAGTGCAATTACCATAACTCCACTAATTCTCCTATTTTAAAATAATGGAATTTTCGATATAAAAGTTAATTTTAGATACTATACTTTTCCATAGGTTCCAAATATCGAATTTTTCGCCATATCTAGAATTTCTGGACTATAGAAAAGCGATGGAGAAAAAAATTTCCACAATATTTGTTTCTAGATGCCTTTTCGTGAAAAAGCGAACATTTCAATAAAAAGTTGGTATTTTTTGGAAATGAACTTCTCCATCCATCCAAATCACCCTAATTCGCAAGTGGCTACCGTTAGTCCGCGACAGTTAGGTACTTTGCCAGACTCATACGAGGGCGTGTGATAGTTCAAAATGCTCCTCATGGGATGAGAAGCAAGGATTGATAAAAATTTTCGGGAAGCGATCAGCCAATCTCGAGTTACGAGTCATCAAAGTTTTGCACACTATTTCTCTTTTCTCTAACCCACTGGAATGCGTTTTTGAATTCAGAGCGTTTCTCATGCTAATTTTTTGCACCCGGGGGTTTTCGATAGTGCTGAGTCCGAATCCGGGGTCAAAAAAATTCCCGGGGTACCCCCGGAGTACGAAAAATTTTTTTGAAAAAACTTTTTTTCGAAAATTCCGGGCAAGCATGGGTGCTTGGCGCCCATTTTCCTTCTTGTTTGAACTAAAACTGAATGAATTTTGCGGTTTTGTTGTTCTATTGGAGTAGAATAAGAATTCTGTGTAACGTGAATTTCACTTTACGTTTTGTTGAGATATTTTCGCATTTTTTTGTAATATGCAATAACCGTTGATACTTCTATTTACTAATTAGTGACAGTTATTACTCACTCTTGTGCTGTACCGCAATGATTTCTGAAATAGTGCGCGGTTGTAGCTAATAGCGGATTTCCTGCTTCCCCATTTAAGCTTGCGCAACTTTGAGGGATTTAAATTTTTGATTACTCTCTTTAAGCACTTTTGATGTTTTTTTATACGTTTTTATGATGAGCATATTTTATGACTACTTGAGATACCTTTCATGCAACCATCTTCGATGATTTATAGCTGTTTTGAAGCGGATATGGTCATTTTCTGCTTCTCCATTCAATATAACGACTTATTTTATTGCCCGAAATATATTTTATTTCCTGAAATACCTGTAATTTATCTCTACCTTAACAATTCGAATAAAAGCGCTTTAATGGTTTTTTGCCGGATGTTTTTGTTCATTGTAGTCAAAATAAAATAATTAAAAGTTGCGATAAACTTATTTTGTTAAAGAAATTGAATAATCCTTTAGTAAATACGTTTTTCTATAAATTTAACCAAATTTACTGCTAATCTGCAAACCACAACTTTACATGTCCTTAAATATCTGTATTCGTCTCTTTTTTGCTACCTCGCTGATCAACGTTGTGGTAACGTAGCTTTAACGATTTCGTGCTTCTAATCATTTTTGTAGATAACAAAAATCTTCAAAACTTATACTTTCAATTACACCAGTTGTCCCTACGTTGGCTACAAAAATGGACTATCATAAGATTCGTATTATTTTTGGATTTGGTCACTACTTGCCCTTTTAGCGAATAAAACACAATCCAACCCTCAGTATTTCCAACTCTATTGCTTTTCAAAAATTTCGCCAATACACGGCCATTCAACTTTCATTGTATGCGTGGATATATTTGGTGGTTGGGTTGGCTGCCGGTGACAGGCGGAAGGGTTGCGCTGCTGTGAGTTGCACGACCATTACCCTCCAACCTTCTTCCACCGACAATGATGCTGAGGGAGAAAGGAAGAGTAATAACCTCAATAATAATAATTGTCCATCGCGAGTTGTTCCCCCTTCGACCTTTGTCGTCCGCTCACCACAGCAGCGATTTCTGCTACTTCTGCGGCCTTTTGGGAGGTAGGTACAAGACGTGGCGGAGATCTTTGGTCTTCGTAGTGGCGGGACTGAGGGTGGTGGATAAACAAAGACTCGGGTAGCATTGTCACCCTCCCAACTATTTCTTAGTCAGTGTGTGAAATATGAAGAAACACTAGAGGGGCTTAGGAGCGGAATACACACCGTCGACCGACCGACCATCAAACTAAAGAGCATTTCTACTTTTTGGGGCAGCCGGCGAGAAATTTCTCCACCCATTTCGCAATGCGACATAAAAAATAAAGAAAGATAATAGTGCTGTTGCTGAACGCAGCAGAGGCACGTAGCAGTTCTTCTTGCGACTGCTCAGATTTAAAAGGAAGACGAGAAGGCCAAGACCTTCGCCGACGACGACCAAGACCACGATTCAATTGTGACAATGCTGTGAATTAAAGTCGAGGAACGGTGGCTCGGAGGACGGGGCTTAGTCGAGAATTTGATTTTTGACGCAAACTCGCCGAAGCTTCCTTTGATTTCTCAGTTAAAAGCAGCCAAAAGATAAGTTTCGAGGAATACATTTAGTAACATTATTTTTCACTTCTTTGAAACAAAAATCGTCTCTGATTCATGGATGCTTATAGATTATTTAAAGTCTCTTTCCAATTTCGCTTGCGTACTTTTTCAATTGTTTAAACTTTCTCATAAAACGCTTTGCTCATCGCTGGAAAGTTGTTTAGTCCCAATTTTAGACTTCTCTGGTCAGGTAATTGTATTACTTGTCTAAGTTGAAATCTCATAAATCTGGTGAGGAATATGCCTCCGTTTCAAAATTGTCGCCTCCACAACAATAAGCGATGCACTAATATGCGCACACAAAACGAATTAGGTGGCTGAAATTTTGGCTCGACAACGATTTGAGCGATAATTGGATAGAGTTGGAGAAATGGGAAAATTGCGGATGGCCGTTGTTATAGTATTCCAGAGTAGAGCCAACAAAGAAGTTTTACTTGTCACCGTTTCGATTTTAAATCAAATGTCTGTCAACGCTCATTTTCATTTTATGACCAAAAATTTCCATATTCTATGCCAGAAGTTCGGAATGGTGTTAAAATTGAGGAATTGTTACTAAAAGCGGAAACTTGCAGTAAAATGCTAGAAGATTTCGAGCAGGTTACTAAGAAAAGTCTCGTCCCAATATTGACTAGATATGAATGATGATATTTCCCATTTATTTTTTTGCAATATTTTTTCTAACGGGCACAATGGCAAAATATCCATGAAGGAAGTTGTGCTAGCGTAACTAATGTGCTGGTCATGTGTTGGCTCTGACTTCCATTTGCGGTGTGGTTGGGCTTGGCTCATTACAATAATAATGTTTGGACAAGAACACACCTTCACCACGGCTATTCACATATATCCGCCCATCCACCACCACTTCATATATCCCTCACCTCACGTCCATTTGCTCCCCCAAACTACTTCATTGTTGGCCCCGTTGGGGCGTTCCATTATATATTGTGTCAAATATGAAAATCTGTGCCTATTTCTCAGCATTACCTTGTGCTTCCCTATTTGTTCATCGTTTTGAGTGGTACTCACTTTGAAGGGCTAATGGATGCTGACCCCGACACAAATCAATTGGATTGAGCAGAATTCAACTCATTTTATACCTGCGTGACTTGGCTTTCCAGTCTGATAAAACTTTGTGGAATTAAGTGTGTGTGGTCTAAATTAATCACTTTTGTGAGCGAGCGGAAAATATCCTGAAATACCCTAAATCTTCTTCACTAAAGCTAATTTTCAGTTGGATAATACAGGTGACATACAAGATAAAAAATTAATTTTCCGCATTCCTGGATCAACAGAATATTCTAATTTTGGCCGCATCCATTTAATTATGTTTTGACAGCGTTTGCTGTCGACCGGAATCGCCATCGGACTGGAGTGGCCGCTGGGTCCTCCCCAGAACCACTCCACAGCGAGGCAATGTGAGGTCGATAATGGGGGCAGCTTGGTTCTGCTGCCTCAGGCCCATTTAAGCCTGTGGAGAGCCCAAGCGCACACATCTGTCGCTGTCGGCCCCATGGCGTGTCTGTTTGGATAGGAATGGGAGTAACCAAATATGGGAAATTAATTGCATGCTAGGCGATGTCGGCAGAGCAACGCCGGTTTTTACTCTTATTATTGGCTTCGCTACTAGAAAGAGCAGATTTTAGGTTTGAAATCTTCAGTTTTAGAACCTCAGAATTTCTTATCCAAGTCGAGGCTTCATTACATGCGATTCGTTTTTAAAGAACCTGAAACTAATAACATTTTTAATGGTCATACAATTTATTGTTCTTCGATTAATTGAATTAAATTTAATTATCTCAAAGTAGAACTTATTTGCTTGCGTAAACTTTTCAATGTTTTGGGCAAAAATATTAACCCTTAAAATATAATTCTGTATGAGCAATACCTTCTATGATATTTATCAGAAGTCCGTCAGCAACCTAAAAGATTTTATCGATTTGCGGATCTTTAAAAATCATCGCACAAACACTTTTTCTTCGACTTTTTGCGGTAAAAACGAAGGCTGTCTGACCAACCAATTTCAAAACTAAATCGGACCACACTGATTTTACGCTACTAGTTTACAACTTATGTTTCCCGGATTCAGACCATTTGTGCAACTGTTGCGCACACTTTGATAATGTTTCTTTCTCACGCAATTTTATGTTTCTGGTTTATATCTCAGTCGCCAGCAGTCAAATTCCATTTTATGGCATTCAGCGTAAGTTTAAGGTTTCTTTATTTTACTAGATCAAGAAATGTGAATAATAAGAAAGCAAAATTTATTTTGCGTTCGATTCAAAGTCATTTCCACACAATTCTTTGCGCGTGTTTATCTTTTACTTAGTGTGGCCGAGCCTTCTTCGAGACCTGTATTCCACCTATTTCAAACGCTGATTCCATTGGTATTCTCTCTTCCCACAGATTAGTACCCGCGGCTCTGCCCCTCCCCAACTCACGCTCCTCCCCCTCGGGACCCTCCTAGGTCGTTGATTAGTCTTATTATTGTCACGACTCAGGGGAGAAGGAAGCGGTGCTAAGCCTCTTTCACACCACGAGATGGTATTAGTTTTTTATCGGCGGGCCGGTGACTTCGGTCTCGGCCAAGGAATTGTTTTCATCAACTGTCCCCTATATAGGCTGACCCGCAAATATGCAGCTCGCAGGCCTTTGTGGTCATCCTGGGTTAGGTGCCGGAAACTGCCAAGTGTTTGACTAACCCAAGGGAGCTTATTCCGTGCCGAAGTGACTCTTAGTCCATGGTCCATATCAATTTTCATTTACCAATTCAGGCATGGAATATAACACCACCTACACAGAATGGTTCACCCTCTCAAAAGTGCCTAAATGGACAATGTTTGCTTCCCACAGAGAATTTTAACAGATGAGGAAATGGCTTCAGCCCAACCTCTCATATTTCGATTTTCTTTATAAAGGAGTATTCCAGGAATTCTGTTAGTCTGACCACGTTTATCTATCAATATTTTTGTTAATTGTGATTAATTTCATTGTGATGCAGTGCAGAAAATTTCATAAAAGACCAAAAGACTGGAAGTAAAAGAAAATATATTTTTATAGAAAATTTTGCTAAAACCAAAAAGCGTCGAGTTTTTTTCCAGGCTTCATGATGAATTTCTTCTCAGAATCTTTAATCCAAAATTTTAGTCTCAATGCAAAATGCTTATATACCCAAAAGAGATAGCTTTAAAATAATGACTCATTGAGTCATTATCACGACACACCCAAATGCAGGGAAGACTGGCCTATATCCAAACCTGTGAAAACCATTTATTTTTCGTCTAACATTACATTTTTATAATGTTAAACGAATTAAATGTTATCCATATGTACTACTTGCGTTCAACTATTGATACTCCTTGTACACTTGCGATATGATTATCATGTTATTTTTCGTGCATACTTCCATTATTTAATGTATAATGTAATAAACGAATTAACTTTCCAAATTCAGAAACGTCACGTAACATCGGCTCCCTCTGAAACAACTGTAAAAGTGTGTAATGTCAGCCATAGCCATGGATATTCTGGGTAAAGATGAGACGAATGCCTTTTTATGGAGCGGTCTTAACTGTGCACAACAGCAAATGCGCAACGCGCTAACGAGGTTTGTTTAATTACACATTTTCACTGAATTAACTGTCAGGTAATAAGCAGGTGTCGAATGCAAAAATCCCAATTTTGTAAACTAACTCAAATTTTAATATTCTACATTTGCATATTTTCGCTTCTCAGATTAAAACATGCGTGTATTCTGTAGCAAAGACATATAGAAGTGAAATTGAGTAAGGATTATTCCAGCGATGTTCCAAAATGAGTAACTGTTAATGTGTTTCACGGAAAACATATTCAATGGATAGAAAAAAGCATATGTCTAAATTCAGTTAGAAACAAGAAAAAATGGGGTCTGCGCGTGTTTGGAACGAAAATATTTTTAATTAAGTTGGACCAATCATGCAAGGAAACATTGCATGTTTCTTACATTTATAATTGAAATTTGGTCGTGTATTAATTCTTTTTTTGGTGTTTGCGTTGATTTGCATGCGATGCTTATTATCATTTGAGACCCTTTTTGACATTAGACAAAAACTCATTACGGTAACAAACAAATTGGCATAATTTTAGATCAAGATTTAGATCAAGATTTTAGATCCACAAAACTCTAAATAATGCCCACAATTCACAGTTTACTCATTGAACTAAATTGCATCAATAGGAAGAATTGATAAAGGCATGTCTTTTTACCAATCTAGTTGACCTTTTGCTCTCCTTCTTCACACCTCTTATCATTGACATCTTTTGCACTCATTATTATGGAACTAAAACAAATGTGTCTTTAATAAGCGTCACATCAGCCAAAAAGATAAGAAACATTTTGAGCAATTCAATCTATTTTCTTCGCTTTTTGATGTCTAACGAAGAAACTATGAGTGACACATGCAGGAATTTTCAAGAATCCTGACCCATGGAACAAATCGTTCTATTTTTTATCTAACAGGTTGACCATAAGTTACCCGTTTTATTCCTAAAGTTGATACCAGTAATTTTTAATTAAAATTACCCATGGAAAGCCAGTACGTTAAGCAAAATTTACCGTTATGTAGATTTATTCTACATTTTTTCTCAGAGCACTCAATTATTATTCTGTATGCAAACTTAATTCTTTTATATTCTATGTTTTGGCTCATTTGCGTTAGTTCAGCGGGAAACTCCGGCGAGAAATAATATTTAAGAAATGGAGAAGAGGCCGTGCAGGGCAAGGAGTGGCGGCACCGAGGATAACCTCCTCTCCGTGTCTGCCCGCCGCCCTTTGAAACGAAAGGGCGCGCCACTTCCCCTTTACGACCCAGCCGGCCTTGTCCTTAATTGGGTCCCTCGCTGTATGTCATACGTTCTCTCGCCATTCTCTCCCATTTCCCTCTTTTAAAGTAGTGTGGACCGGTGAAGGTAGAGGAGCGGCCAGTCGGGGAGGGTAATGAAGCCATCAACTTCGCCTTGCTCGCCCATCACAGAGGCTGCGGCCACCACATGCGGCTATGTTGGGTACCACCAGGCGCTTAGTACCTGCCCCTCACCAACCTCACTCAAAAATCCCAATTCCCTCCGACGATACATTTTGATATATAAAACTTTATCCTCTGCTCGTCTGTGCTGCTGCTGTCGCAATCATCCCCCAGATCCACATTTAAGACGTATCCGATGTTTCATAGTTGTACATTCTTTGAATTTTATGCTGCGATTCTGTTCATTGGGGCCCTGAAGTGATCGCTCAAATGCGGATATATATCTCCTTATATGACTTAGTTCTGGGAATTTTTTTATGAACTTTAACATTGTTACCAAAACAAAATTTTTAAATTAAAAATTCTGTTTTTATTTTCAACTTTTGTCCTTTTTACCCAAAGTAAAAACAATGCTGCGACTTTTAGCATAAAAACCTCAGGAAATGCCGCGGTTAAAATAACTCCTTTGTGAATAGCGTTCTCGATACTAAATGCCCTGCTTGCATTCCCAATGGAAAACAAAGGAAAATACGGGCAAAAAATAACATGGGTTCGGCTGAATGAATGGGACTAAAGATTATATTCCTCCTTTGAAGCAGTGGGAAATCAGTATTGTTCATGGCGTGAGAATTAGTTTCAATTCTTTACTTAAATTAGATTCCGCTAATTATTACTGGTAATTTTAAAGTAAGAAAAATTTGCTTTTTAGTAGAATTTAGGCCTGGCTACAAATTTGTCATGATTAAAAAGTGGAAACGATGATTACTGCGAGCTGTTTAATTTTCTGTGGCTAAGTCTATCATTTTTCTTTGCCGCTTGTCCATTTATATAGCTTAAATTTCTCCCCCTAAAAATTAAGATTGAGGAATTAATTAAACGGCAATTTAAAAATATCTTTGGTTGCAACTTCGATATTATTGAAGTTAAAATTTTTATAGCAGGTATCAGTATTTCCTACACGGTGAAATTGCCCTCATGAAAATTTTAAGATTAAGCGTTTGAGTTGTTCCCAAGCAAAACATGACCACAAAAAGGTGTAGAATCATATGAGGAATAGAATCGCGCGATCTATGAGCTTTCTGTATAATTACAACCCATAAAGCCTATTCTACCAATTATCACTCTCTGAGTTAGTGTCACTGTCAGAGTCAATGCCCCGGCACTCGGAATAAGTGGATCTATTAAATTGGAAAAAGTTGGGCGCCATGGCAGCCAAGGCCCGATTACTTTATTTTTCTTTATTGCTTTATTGTGCATCTTCGACGCGATGATCGTTTGAAGTGCTGCGACGGAAAAGTAAATACATTGGAGCGGCGGCGATGAGGGTCCTGCGCACCCTCACTGCAGTCCCCGCAATGGTTGTGAGCCATTCGAAAAACACCCAAGGTTGTGAGGAAGAAGACGAAGGGAGTGTTTGTTTGCAAATTATTTCCAAGGAGGATCGCCGCGTCGGGCATCCTTAGTGCACCGCAGACGCCACCGCCGCTCTCGCCCTCTCCTTCAAAACTTTGCTCGATACTCGCGTATTTCTTCATCAATAACATTTTGATGTCTTCTTTCTTTTCAATTTATTCGAATTTTGTAGTTTGTCACTCAATTCGGTAATATTTATTATAGTGATTTTCTCGATTTAAACCCTAATCCACGTTTGCGCATTAAATTGAGTGTAAGAATTGTACACTACCGAACGTTTCTTTTAAACTTTTGTATAAAACTTTAGAACAATAAAGTCGAATTTTCAGCAGCAAAATATTTTAACATAAAAGTTTATTTTCTCTTTCTTATGAGTACGGCTTTCAGTTACTCCGATTTCCTGAGCCTACATGTGCGCGTCAATACCTTGATCTCCTACACAGAAATGTGTCTTGATCTTGGATGTCGTTTTTATTCTATTGTCCAGTTAAAAGTGATTTGTTTTCTTTGCACACTCTCCGTTTTTTCCGACGAACTACAGCGCAAGAGAATGGGCCTTACGATGGGCCCGATTGGGTTTCACTCACCTTTACGAAAACAACTCATCTCCGCCTCGGCGGCGGATGTGTGCCTAGGCGAAGAAACTCGATACCCGCAGCGTGCCGCGCCGTTCAATCCTAAACCGACGGCTAAAAAGAGCCGATCTTTGCTCTCCCGTGTGAACCTCCTCCGACTTTTCTTCTTAATATTTGATGATTTAGCAGCAAGCTTCACCTTGGGCCTCTATCCTGGCCTCCAAAGCTTTTAGGACATATGTGTTTGTGCGAAGGCTGTTTCTATGGGATTATTTCCTCCACTCTCCGGCGTAATAACGTGTTTTGATATAAGCTTAAAGTACAATGAAGCCTCCATCTTTATTGATTGGCTATCTGTTTCTAATATTTTACCTAAACACAGAAAATTGCTCAAAAATTGGTTGTGGCATAAATATTTTTAATACGATGTCAAAATTTCAATACGCAACGTAAGCGCTCAATAAAATTATGTTTTTAGATTTTTAAATTACTTTTACCTTTTTATTTGAATTATGAGGAAAGTGCGCACCTGAAAGTACAAAAAGCAGAAACTGAATCTAGCAAAAATTACTCTGCAGTTTTCGATAATTTTAGTTTCGGCTCATAAATTCGGGTACGTAAAAACTTTGCAATATGTACGCATTCGCCAGTGGCGGTCTCCGTTTAATGTGCAATGCCGTTATTATTGGGAGTGGATGACCATAATTTTTATTAGCCCAACTCGCCTCAGCAGCGACATTCGATTCGAATAACAATCTCCCTCCAATAAAATCAAACGCCGCTTTATTATTGGCGCTCACTGCAAGCTGACCTTGCCCATTTTTTTGGATTCCGTCAGATACTCCCTCGCCAGTAGCGATGATTGGGTTGCATTGGCCAGTTGGTGGTCTTCTTGAGAGAATTGATATGTATATTTTTCCATTCCAATGTCGACGGATTTATGGACCACAATTTTAGGGCAATCTTTTGGGTGGGATCTGGTAAAAAATGTAAACGAAAGTAGTTTCAGTGTGGACAGGCGCAGTTAGAAATCACTTACTTTGATGATCATAATTGATGGCAAATTGACGGGCAAGAAGCTTTCAAAATAATTAGTCCAGTAGACATATAAAATGATAATCGCATCATTTCTCACATCTGCTGACATATTTTATATTTCTTATCTAAACATGCATCAAATCCAAATAAATCAATAGCATTAACAACCAAAGATGTTACTTTTCGAATTTTCGAACTAAAAACCTTATCATTTTCATTGGCATTTTACATAATACTGACTTTGGGGAAAATTTTCTAACAAGTTCTATTATTATTTTGATTTCATAAAAGAATTCTCCCACGACGTTCGAAGTCGCGATATTTTTGAAGTCCTGCACTTTTGCACATCATATTTTCGTTTCTTTTAACGGTGGTTTTGCTGATTTTGAGCAAAAGTGAAAAATCCCTGTCATTTGAACGTGTTGTTAAGCTGCGTCAGCAGCGATCTTGTCTGTCACCGTTTTGTTTGCCTGTGGGAGCGGAAACCACCTCCCTAATCCACTCTTCACATCACAACAATAATGAGGATGCTGCTATTCTGTCCATTTTACAACTCTAATCCTCGACAGAAAGCATCACCCTTGTCGCCTCCCATGATTGCAGCAGGACCGGGCTAGGCAATCTCTGGCCTAGGCTGGTCCTCCGCTGGGACCCACCCATTCAAAGGCGCGACTCAAACGGACACTCATTTATTCGCAGCGCTGGCACTTGTTTCCCATTTTCGGAGAGTGGCACAGGCTAACTAGCTGGCCTTGCAGCTAGTTAGAGCAGCCTAGCACTAGCTTGTTGATATGTCCTGCCAGCCTCGGTCCATTTGTGAAAGTGGGATGGCCGACACGCCTTTGTATTTGTGGAAAATTTTCCTCCCTTTCCACTCGCGGCACTTTATTATTCTGTTAATTCAGCCTAGCGGTGCGTGAAGAGCAAAAATAGCCACAAGTGTGAAGGTGCTGCACCTCAATCAATAGCCAGCCCGCGCCGGAACCCCCGAAGGTGACATTTGGCTCTTATGTGAATGGCATAATAAATTCAACAATGCTGGATTTGTGATTTTATGATTTCATTTTATGAACGTCAGATTTGTTTTCATGGTTTCCTAATCTTTGTTATTGGGAATTTCTGAACCATGTGTACTTTTTGTCTCCTCTTTTCGCACATTCCCCTTATATGTAATAAAAAATTACGATATTAAAAATTTGATACATTTTTATAAGACGAACTATATAAGTGCACAAGAAAATTTGCATAAGGGCGTTTAAGTATTGCTAAAACCATTTTTGCCTTGAAAATCTTAAAAATATTAGGGTAAAATGAACTTTGGTCTTCTTGAAATTGTTCACCGATACCTAGTTCTGTAATTAGTGCATGGCGCTGAAAAACTGCAAAGTTCAAAAAGAAGAGGTAGAAAATTTTCAAAAACTATCCCTTAATAATTGTCCTTTTGTGCGCTGGTATTTGAAAATCACTATTTGCTTTGACTGACGTTTTCGAAAATCCTAACGCATTTGATCACCACATAAAAGTGCACACATCCACATTCAATACTTTTGGGCGGATAGGTAACCGCCAATTTTGGGTTCGCCCAGGACTCAACCCATCCAGGTAGGGATATGACAATAGTGGTCGAGCGGAGCTGTGAGTAGTACGGATCCAAACAATGGTCGCGCGCGAGAGGTGTAATTTTGACGATCCACGAGAGAAAATGTTCACAATCCTCACGAGCAAATCCAAATTGCGCCTTGGTCGCTGCTGTTTTTTAGGGTTGTTTTTCGGACAAAACGCAAAGAGTACCATTCATTGCATTATCTGCACACCCCAATTAGCCCCTGCTCGCCTGATGTGTATTTGTTTGAGGTTTAAAAAGTCCCTTCTCAACCTTTCCATATATAATAATGTTGGGAAAAAGCCCGTTTGGATCTACTCTGTGGCCTTTTTCGAATGTGTTGTTGAGGGTGGGCCCTTGAAAACCCCTAAAAACACAATGGCATTCACTCACAGCCTTCAGGCACTCCCAATTTGAGAGTGGATCAGAGCGGCTACGGCAGCGGGGAACCACTCAACAATTCTCTATTGCAAATAAGAAATGCACTTTTCCAAGTATTGTTTGAGAGCAGAGGCTACGGCACACCTGCTGTCTCCTCTAAAGGAGGTGTTTTTTAAACGCTGAGTAAGAAGAAAGGTCTCAAGTTACGCACCCACGTTCCGAATCACTGAATCTGCCTCCTGTTTTCAGTGTCGCTAGAAACGGTCAATTTCATGTTTTGAATTTGAGTTAGGGTTAGCAATCTTGGTTTTTATTTTACGTAGCTATTTCTAGACTCCAATAAAGTTCCAAGATTTATTGGGATTTAAAGTATCAATAAACGTTTTCCAAAAATATTGATATCCTAAAGTGTCACAGACGCGGAAGTTCACTCTAAATAAATTCCCAAAAACTTTCAATCACATGTCATGCAGACTTTCACGGGAATTTGTTCACTTAATATTTCCATTATTAATATCTCGGCACTCATTATTTATACCAAGCCTGTCTTTCAATGGCGTTTCACACAACTGCCGAGGTGCCTGCCCCGGTCTAATTATAATAATTTTCCTCATTTTCTATTCGCACGGCGAAGTCATGCTGCTGTCACATTCCGGGCCTCCGTCCAACAATATACCAAATCCGTCTGTTGGTGCTTATTCTGATAATTTTTCCGCACTGGGGACTGTCTCCCACAACTGTCACTGTGCTCACTGAGTGTGAGCAGGCTGGGGATGACAGCTTTGCCTGTGAGCTGTCCATTGCGTCGAGGAACAAGGCCACCCTTGTCTCCTCTTCTTCGACATAACAAACACCAATCAAACCTCCAACCCGGTCTTAATTGTCACTTTCGCCCCTTTAGGTTATCGATTAGGCTGAGAAATGAGTTTCTATAAAATCTTTTCCTGAATTTGAGAAGTATTTATCGTTTCAAATGCCAATTCGGTATTTGCATTTGGCAGATTTTGAGTGACGTTTCACAGAAGATTTTTATCGGGTTTCTTTCGAGATCTCTTGATCATTGGAAATACGAGAGAAATTTAGATTGATATATAGAAAATTATACCCAAGATTTATCCATGTAATCCTTTCCCAAAATCATAAGCTAACTTGTATTTTCACTAAACTTAATCTTTCCGAGTCGTACTCTGATTCAGTCTGTTTTTGTGAATTTGGTCAATTAACTCCTTTTCGCTTACATGTTTGCTGTTTTTCGTTTCGCTTTATAGAATTGCCAAAGCTTTCTAGACTCCCTAATATACCACATACAGTATAGGTTTAGTTTACTGTTCTAGTGAAGTCCAAAACAGGAAAATTGAAGCACATTCTCCATAAAAGCTGCAGAGCTGGTTTTAGTATTCTTCAAAGACATTCACCTTTAGACTTCCAAGAGTCTGCTTCCGTAATTTGAATCCTTGCTATCTTTGTTTTGTCTTGACCCGGCTCTCGTCCCACCATCTCTTTCGATGAATGTAATGCTTGCCTCAAGTGTTACGCACTCTTTTCCACCATGTTGTTCACATTTATTACGTGAACAACGCGGCGACAAGGCCAACCTTTCTTCAGCCACTTCCCACCTAATGGGGCTTTTTCCTCCTCTTCTCACCTTTATTCGCCTTTTTCTGTCCTTTTTCCCTACAAAATGGGAGGTTGGCCTTCGGCAGGCGCGTTGCCGCACAACCAGGCGGCGAAGGTCGGTGCCCACCATTCTTCCACAACGGCGGCGCATAGACCGAAGAATAATTCTGTTCTATTCCCTTTCCTGTGCCTATTATTTCCTTTCTGTTCAGGTTGGACCTAATTCATTTGATCTTTCTCTTTCTTGCACTGATTTGCATTCTTTGAACTCCCCTTCGGGGCTGGGTGCTCATAAGATGACAAAGTAATCTTGGAAGACGAGGCCATGAAGAAAAGAGTGCGTGTGGCAGACCATTGGCGAGACACGACATGTCTCGTCGCAATTACTCGCTATTCGAGTGCAACCCTATTTGGTTATTAATTAGGAACATGTTTGTTGGTGTGCGCATCCCATCCCAAATGAACACTCATTCATTAATCTATTAATGAATGAGAACATGAAAAATTAAGGCGCGCGGAGGTTTCTCCGCAGCCGCAAAGGACGGATCGCCACTTTCTTGGAGGGCGGGGAATGCTGCCCTTCTGTTCCCAGTCCATATCAAAGGGCTAAAAGGTTCGGGATCCCGGTGGCTTTGGACACTCTGCAAAGGCCACTTTTAGGCTTTTACAATCCGCTCTAAAGCATTAAAGCGGTGCTGCCACAGGGCTCTCTCGGCGGTCGTTCCGCTGTGGATGAGCTTGCACTCTCCTTTTAATTAATGGAACACTTTCCCTTTTCAAACTAATTAGCTAATTTTTGCTGCTGCAGGGTGGGAGCTAATCTCCCCAGAGAGGCAAAATTCTGGACTTTTATTTTTGTGAGCAAAGATTTTGATTTGAGCTTGGTGTTAAGGATAATTAGCTGGAAAGACGGGATTGGGAATAATTTTGGACTTATAGCATCATTTCAGTAAAAATATTAGAATATTCAAGGAATTAATAAAAACTGTGAACGCTAATGGAAAATTATACTGAAAATGATATTTAAATACGGAATAAAAAAGGTGGAAAATTTTCAGCTAAATTTTGCTTAAATTTTTTAATTTCTGTGCTCGATTTCGGTTATCAGTTTTGAAAGAAGCTTCATTTTTAATGGTCATGTTGCAAACCGATCCCGATCAGACACAGAAATTTCCTGATCGGGATTTCTGTGTTCGGCTCAGACGGATCAGGAAATTTCTGTGTCTGATCCGTCTGGGCCAGTTTGCATAGGTCAATCCTCGATGAGCTGCCCTATTATATATGAGTTAAAATTTGGAATTGTGTGTGCGGCTGAGCGATGGGTAATGCGATGAGCCTTCTGAGTTGTTTGCAGGGGATAATGGCAGTGCCCCGGGTGCGGGTATCCAACGGAGGGGTAGCGATGAGGTTGCATCCTCAGCCATCAAACTCATGCTGCGTGTGGATGAGGCGTTGATGACTCTTTGTGTCTCTATTCGTGTATATGTATGTGTGTAATTATCTTGGAAATTCCCTTTTTGAAATGGGTCAGTGGAAATTATTCATTCACTATGCCCATTCATGGAGTCCAGCATTGCCCACCATTTTAAATATTCTCAGTCTGGAACCACCGCGGCGATGATTGGCAGGCGCCCTAGACCAAGCAGCGATGACGGGCACATCAGCGCGTATTATCAACAGTCAACACGGCTGAATTTTTTATGGCACTTGGCAGATGAGCATATCCGCACGCATTCGCAATTCAACTACCCCTCTATAGCGGCCAAAAGCCAGTATTCTATTTCCATAGAAAGGAAACATGTTTATACCCATTTTCTCGTGGTTCAAATTCATGCGTCGTTTTGACGCAGCTCAAATTTTTTGCCTCACTCGGCGCAATTTTTGGTCGCCTTTGTACTTCCTACGCTCTCTTTCGCCGCACTTGTCCCTAACAAGCTTCTCGAGTCCTTTCGAGACGTTTGATTCTGCGCTTAGTGTTATTTTCACTTTATTCGCCCCACCAAATTAAGAGCATTTCACTCCAGGGCCCTAAGGATATTTCGCCTGAGATTGTTGCAGCTATCGCTTTGTGCAGAAAATTCACCCGAGCCCCTACCAAACCTTCTTTTGCCCTTTCTCTATCCATCCATTATCCCCATAGCAGCAATTGTGAAAAGTCGGGCGAAGAAGGAAGACTTGGATTTGGGTGGGGATTGAGTTAAGGAGCAGAGGGCCGAAGCCATCTGCGACGGCCGCGGCGAAAACCCCACAAATTGACCATCTGTGCTGTTGTCCATGATTGGGCGGGTCGCGGGTGGTGGACAGCCAACTCCGACAGATGGCGCATTCAGTTGTGGGCATGCGTAAAATCAAATCCACTCATTTTTTATTTCATCTCATTTTGAATGGTGATAATACAGCATGCATGTTGCTTTTCTGGATTATATCTTGTTTGTAAATGTTTCATTATAACAAATTCGCATTGATTTTGGAGTTATTTAAGAAAAATTTGCAAATATTAATTCTAACCAATTTTGCGAAAATTCTATTTACAAGAACTTGTTGACTGATTTTGTATGAAGTCAACAGCCTTGCTTATCATTGTACTTTTATGGGTGTGAAATCGGATGAAACAGAACATAAAAATGTGCTTTCATAGCAAAAATAATCCTTAGCATATTCTTATAGCAAAATTCAAAAAATTTCCAGCGATGAATTTTTCGTATGTTTACCTGGGTTTCAAACCTTAGCGAGAATTTGAGTGTTTGATTTTCAATTAGCTCATTCGAATTTTAAGCATATTTTCTGTAAAATGTAAGAAAAGTGAAAACAAACGGAAAACCTTAGTAGTTCCGCAAAATTGTGGCTTTATGTGCACTTTTCATTTCACGAATCTCATGCAATCCTCCCCACTGCTCTTCCTCCAAAAGTTCCTTCCCCTGTCATTTTGGGAAAGAAGAGCTTTTCGCCCATTTCCCCGACCAACCGCCACTCCAACCACCCATTAATGCTTGTTCTGATGCGTCTCAATTTTAATCCCACCCTATCTGCTTAGACACGAAGAAAACCAAGAAGACTTGTATATATGCGAATGTTGTATGCGAACAAACTCAAAGGGCGGAAATGAAAGCAACACTCGAGCCCAAAAATACTTATAATTCCGTGCCGTTGAATAATTATTGGTCTATAACAGGAAAACCCGAGTTTCCCATTCCGGCCAAATGGCCTCTGGATTTATGGGTAATATTGAATCTATTTGCGGATTAGCTTCCCAATTTGCCTCCCAATTTGCCGCCCAATTTGAAACAGTTATCCCTTGACGACATCTGGAACAGATTTGGCTTACCCTTCGCTTTGCTATTTTTATGGCTCCTCTGGAATTTTGTTCCTAAAATCCTAAATGAGACCAATCACTAAACCTGACCCAGGCCGTAGGCTTAAGAGACACTTTTAAAGCCATTGTGACTGTTACTGATCGATTGTACTTTGCGGAACGTAATATTTGTAAATGAGCAAAAAGGCAAAATGCAAATGAGGAACGCTTAACAAATTGATTTCGTCCCTGCTTCCCGCCAGATAAAAATATTGCATTTTTCACCTGACCTTTAAAGTACGTGTATAATCATATGAGGATAGCGGTTCTTTGTAGACAAAGTTGGAAAATCAAAGTTAGTCACATTTTTGTTCCCGTAAATTTTTATCGGCTGATTAAAATGGATTTTAGCCATATTCCTAACAAAAATTTACCTTTTCCATTTTCGCTGTCCTTTTAAAGAGCATTAATTATATTAGAAGACCAAAGTTGAATATTTTCTTTGTCGCGCGACTCGTTTCATTATTCATTACTCGCAATTTCAATTCATTTGTGATTTGCGGACTTTTGAATCTTCGGAATTCTAATTTGTTGTATTTCAGCGAAATGACCACCACCATCAGCACGGCGAGTGACGCGGAGGCGACGCCGACTCCCACACACCAAACCAATCTCTCTTCTGTCACGGGTCAACAACAACAGAGATATATGACATCTTCGGCCTTCGCCAGCGCTGGCTTGCCTCACCAGAGCGGTATCAATCAGATCATTCACAGCTTGGCCAATTTGAACGGATTGGGTAATCACGGCTGCGGCGCTAACCAGGAAAATGCGGGAATCCAAACTTCTACACAACACCAGTTGCCAGGAGCATGGTTCTACGAGGTTGGTCCAGAGGACAGTGGCAGTCTGACCTCATCCGGCGGCAGCACAGGCATTCCCGGTGAGTGTTCACCCACCGCTCAGCTCTACGGCGACTTTGGAGATGATAACGGCTTTCCATCACTACAGCAAAATGGTTCATGCGGAGTGATCAGCAGTGTGCGCGTCGGCGGAGCAGTTGCGGGTTTGCCTGGATCGAGAAATGTCACCGAAGCAGTGGAAGTGCCGAGTTCCGAACATGTGGCTGAGATCGTCGGGCGTCAAGGTGGGGAAATTTCAAAGTTTATAAACTATTCTTAATTTCAAAGTAGTAGTTTTGCCGTTTTGCTATATAAAATTTGATATTTTTAAGTAATCTAAGGGAATTCGATATTGTGTATGTTCAAAATTTGGAATTTCTCCTCTTTTACCGCATTTTATCTTGAATAGCGAAGAAAGTATAAATATTGTTTACGCCAAAACGTCATTCTTTACAACAGTAAAAATAATTGTACGAAACAGTCTGTTCTGTTGACATATTGCCCATTTAATTGAAGTGTGTTTGTGCAGGATTATTACAGTTCTACTTTCTGTCTTTAAACAGGAAACGTAATTAACAGAAATGTAGGTGGTTGTTTCAAATCATAAAATTCAAATCTTAAATTTTTCCTGAGACGTCTTTAGTTTCACCCATGCAGATGAATTTTAAAGATCATGACCAATTTTTGCAACATTCTCCCAAAATAGTCAAATTTGCGAAACGTGTTTATTTAAACGCCACCTTGGAAGTAAAATAAAACCCAGGCTTTTATTGACATTTGATCTTTAATTCAAATGTGTTTGTTTGGGTCTGCGTGAGCTTATTTGTGTGAGCTTGTTCCTATTTTTGAGATATATGCAAGAAAAGCAAAAATATAAGCTGTATAGGAGGGCGCGTGCCTGTTTACAATCTTTTTGATGAAATTCTCTTGCCACCGATTTGAGACATCTAATTCTGCTCATTGATGATTGAGGGAGCGTTTCGGCATGAAGTGAAGGAGCTTAGTCTCCCATTTCCAATGTTTCTTGAGGACTGTAGTGTACTCTTGCGCGCAACAGTCGCCTCCTCGTAGCTTTTCGTAATCGGCAACAGCGCTTTCACGCACACAATACTACCAAATTCAACAGCGGCGGAAAGGAGCTGTCACCAAATCCTCGCTCTATTCCACCTCTCGATCATAGTAATAATCGAGGAATTGAATGGGAGTGGATCATCGGCGAGCAGAGAATGAGGTGTCGCGCAATATCGAAGAGTCTTGGGATTTTTAAAGCAGCGAATTTCTTTCTTTCCCTCTTAGTGAGAAAGAAATTATATTTAAAATGTTTAAGAACTTTCCGCACTCAGAAAGAGGATATAATGTACAACAGATCTAATCTAAATTTGGTTAAATTTCGCTTCGATACTTGAAATCGGAACATTCTGAAAAACCGTTCATTTAAAATCCATGAAAACGCATAAAATGTTTCTGCATCATTTTAGTCAGTTTCAAGTTTCCTGCAATTTTAATTTTTTATCTTTTTCTTTCCGAAATTTATAATCATTAAATATAAAATGTTGGCATATGGCGTTTTTCGTCTTGTAAAAGTCATGAGATTGTGGAAGGTCGGCTGCTAATTATGCTTGGTGTAGCGATGTTTGCGCAATGAGTGCCGTGCGCGACTAATTGTTGTGGTGCCGCGCTTTCTGTCAAAGAGTAAGCCTTCTGTGTTTACGGATGCATATGCGTGTTGTATGTTTGCATAACCCACATCCAAATCCACATCCATAGGTTTTACTTCCTGTTTGCCTTTTCTTTCGTCCATTATCGAAGAAATTGGTCACCACACCATTTCGAATCGCCATAAATGGACATATTGTGAAATTCTCATATTTTCAGGATAATGTTTCGGAACTTTTAATATTTACGTTTTCGATAATCAAAGCCTTTTTTACCACTATTTAACACAAAATGAAAATTTACCCCTTACATTTTGCCGGGCACATGAGATTGTAACAGAGAAAGTGATTTTTCTGGACATTTTTCTGATTTCAGTTTAAATAAGAATGGATGAGTTATGGGGCGAGGGGATAATCCGCGCCTCGGCAGGTCGGAGCAATCGATCAATGCCAGTGGGACATTATTGAATGCCCTTTTGCAAATATCCCAAAGCTATGCCCGTGTTAATCCTCCGTCCAACCTAACCCTTCCCGGGGCCATTTGAGAAAGAGGATGAGACATTTGCGTGTTTATTCATGAGCGAGGAATTAAAGTCGGGGATAAGCCAAGTCAAAGCAAAGATTAGGCAACGGTCGTTCCAAACCGCCCACCTAAAGATAAAAGTCTGAAAGGATTTGCAATCCGGACCATCACGAAACATCTCTCAATTTTGCCATATCCTTTTATTGTTTCGCTTGAAAATGAAGGTTGCGAAAATCTGACCAAGCGGCAAAATAGAGCCAAAGATTACGCTTGCAGGCCACAATGAACGCGGGACAACCCCTTAGTAGGAGCCTTTAGTCGGGAGTGGTCTGAATCCCGGGGGTATTCTGCCCATTTTTGGCAATCTTTCTCAATCTGTTGATGCTGCCTTAGAGATTGTCGCTTTTCGAACGTTCGAAATATGTTCAAAGATATTGAAAGAGATTTCAAGAAATGTTAACATTGTTGCAAATTTTGAAACTGCCAAAGGCCAAGTCGAATTCTTGAGTTCAAACATAATGTTGCTTTTAACAACAGATAACAATGACTATGTGTTCCATGTTACATGCGATGGATATTTGCACAAACTTGCGATTGTATGGAAAGGTTTGAGAGTGTGTAAAAGTGCTCAGCACTTTCAACTCATTTGATTGGACAGGCCAACGCCTCAGCAAAACACAATACCTCAAACTACTCATCGCACTGGTCAATGCGTTGTCCTTCGATTCAATTGTGGTGACAAAAAGAGGAAAACGCGACGGATAAGGAAGGAAATTTGACTAGCAAGGCCGCCGGCCCGCAAAAAGACTTTGTCATTTCTCTGACGATTGCGAAGAGGACTGAAATTTGAGATTTGTTGTCGTCGGTAGGGGCCATTGAGAAACGGGAAGAGTCGTTTTTTGTCTAAAAAGCACCAACTTTATTGCTACCGCTATTTGCTTCAAGTGCCACCAAAGGCGCAGCTTTAGCCTAGTCTTTTCCCAGCGGAAATATGAGAAGAGCGCCGAGACAATCATTTCGAGGATTCCACAAAAGAGTATATTTGGACTTGGTCTTGACAGTTTAGAAGTTTTCTGAATTAGGGGACTCAATAATGTCTTGTGTGTTTGGAGATTGTTTTTGGAGCATCTTACAGTTAATTGCAAAGCTTTAAAAACGGATCGCTGAGTAATTTAACGGTCCTACATAAAAAGTGGGTAACATTTCGATATATTTTGCTAATATTTTCGTACATTAAACCAAATACGAAATATTTGTTATCGAAAGACTGAAATTAAGCATAATACCAAAAATAACTATGAAAGTTACACAAACTTAACTTTAGCCTGTTTATGCAAAGCTCGGATATATTCAAAAATAGCACTTCATTGGTAATCTTTGGTCTCAAGCCCAGGCCAATTATTGCCCTGGGTAGCCTGTCCGGGGAGGACAGAGTTCCCGATTGCTGCTGCCGGCTCCAGCCCTGTCAAAAGCACTACTCATTCGCCATTCATCTCCACAACAGAGCCCACAAGACTGGAGTCCACTGCCGTTTATAATAATAACAAGAGTCGAGCGTCGTCCCTCACACTCACTTCGAGGCCACTGCCGCGGTCGACCCTTTGAGCCTTGTTATTATTAACATTTGGAGCATTGCTGGCCAGCAATGTTGTCGGGAATGTAATGTTATTTGCGAGAAAACGAGCGAAATCTCACCCACGATTATTCGTCAACTTTTATGTTCTCGAGGCAATTTCGAGGCTGTCCAGCGAGGAGCGCTGATTGAAATTCCGTTGACTGATTTCTGAAAGAAAGGAATTGGAAATGTTATCAAAGCAACACGGAATCATAAATCAAAATTAAAACTGCTCCAAAATATGTGTATATAACGGCTAAATAGGTATAACACGAGGCAGTATCGGAGAATGCCTTGAGAGGATTATATTTTTGGCCGAGCGCGTTACTTCCTTGGCAGGAGAAAACTTTTGTGTGCCAAAGATTGAGTGATAAAAGTGCAGAGAAAAGGAAATATTTACAATGTTGCGTCAACTTAAAATTAGGATCCAGTAATTACTAAACGCATTAAAAAGTTCAAAATATTTGAAATCATTGAATAAAATGTGACAGACACGAGAAAATTGCTCAAGAGCAGATGCAAATTTATTGTGCTTTAATAAATCTTCAGGTGAAAAAAGGAAATTTTAAGAATACATCTAGGAAATTAAAATCGAGATGCTATTATAACAAATAGTTTTTCACATAATTTGTCATCGATCCAACAACACTATTATTAAACCTACTAAACTGAATGAAAAAGAGCAGAAATTTTTAACATTCGAAATTTGTCATTAAATATTTCTTTTTCAGGTTGCAAGATAAAAGCGCTGAGAGCAAAAACCAACACATACATCAAGACGCCTGTGCGTGGTGAAGATCCCGTGTTTGTGGTCACCGGACAGGTCGAGGATGTGATGGAGGCGAAACGTATGTCAAATTCATGTTTATGCTCAAAAATATTCTAATAATCCTAATTTCTAGGAGAAATCGAGTGCGCAGCTGAGCACTTTACACAAATTCGAGCGTCTCGTCGCCATAGCCAAGGTGGAGTACCGGCTCCAGGTCACGTAACGGCGTATGTTCGCGTACCGCTCAGGGTCGTGGGCTTGGTTGTGGGTCCAAAAGGTGCTACTATCAAAAGAATCCAACAAGATACTCACACTTATATCATCACTCCGAGCAGAGAACGAGAACCTATTTTCGAGGTATGTAATTGATTGGTTTTGAGACTTTAGTTTTGTGAATTGACCATTGTTACCGTGAAAAATAATTATTTGTTGTGCAAACGTCAATTTTGTACATATTTTTGGTTTAAATGCTCTGCATAAAACGAATCCTAAATTAATAAATAGTAGAAAAATTCTTATATTTACTTTAATGCGAGTCATTTTAGGTTACGGGTTTACCACAAAATGTGGATGCTGCACGACGAGAAATCGAGCAGCACATATTCCAGCGCACAGGCAACATGCCTCTAACGGATCCCAATGCGTCGATCTCTTCCTATGATTTGCAGGCAGCAGCTCAAGCAGCTGCACAAGCCGCAGCTCAAACCAACTCGCTCAGTCGACCCAATTACGGGGCGCTTGCGGCCGGCACTCAGCAACAGCAGCAACTCAGACGTTTCTCCGGATACGACGTCAACGGTAGCGCAGTGCCAATGGGAATGCGGCAAAACGGGATGGCTGCATTCGCGGAATACTCGCAACAACAATTCGTCGATTATCGAGCTACAGCGCAAGGTAAAATTTGTAAACTCAGGGCATAAAAATAAGCTTTTTTATTGCTATCATAGAGCTTTAATTTTACACGAAATGTCGATTATATACTTGTGTAGCTCGGAAAAAGCTATTTTGAACACATGATCGGTTTATGTTGGCGATACATTTTAATTTTTAAGAATGACCAAACAAATGTAATCTTTCAAAAATTTACTTTTGACTGTTTATAAAAATCAACCTAAATCATTAAATTTGTGCAAGACGACATCTGGGTTGTAGGAAAAATGGAACTTTTTGCACACTGTATGCTGCTTTTACCTTCGCAGTGATTTAAATTGTTAACTTTGGTGATTCTTATACAAAAACATATCAGATTGAAAACTTGTTTAATTTAATAAAAGTTTAGGTGCATTCCAACATCCTATGATGAACAACGGCACCGGATATGGTTCAGAAAATATCCCTTCGATGCCTGAAATGCTTCTGCAGCAGCACAATAATAATTCAGCTTCTTTGCTCGCAGCCAATGGTTTGAACAAGCCTATGGGCAATACTTCTTACTCTGCCGGCGGCAGTCCGACGCCGACATTGAATTCGAGTTCTTCGCTCTTTGGAAACTCAAACAATGGCAATAGCAATTACTTTGCCGCATTCAACAATGGCGGAAACTGTGCTTCAGCCTTATTGCGCTCTAGCTCTGGAGGACATCAGCAGCATCGTTCGGGTGATTCCGCGCTTCAGTCTTCCAATGGTAGCATTTTTCGCGTACCATTATATTTATAAAAACTGAAAATTTAGGTGACTACCAGCCATGGTCGAATGGAAGCACTTTGAACGCTCTTGGCCTTATTGGATCGGATTATTCCACTTTTACACAAGGTATAAATTTAAAATATCGTTGTATCTAAAAATTCTGTGCTATTTTCTATAGCCCATTTAGAAGTTAATCAAAATATTTGTAATGTTATTTTGGATACGAAATTTTGATGAAACCATGATTCAGTTTTCTCAAATATATATTCACAATGTAGTGTATTGGTAATCTATGAATTTAGTTGAACGTAAAATGTTGACTTATAAATCTAATTCACTATTTCAGATTTGTTCTCTGCGACAACAAATAGTGGTAGTGCATTCAGTAATTATACGGGTGGCGCTTTCAGCGGCAGCAGTGGTGGTCTATCGTCGAACAATTCCACTTCGCGAGACGAGGGCCTTGGCGATTCACCCACTAACTCGTAAGCGATTTAGTTCTGATGTTGTTGCTGATACATAATTTTCATAATCAAATTAATGTATATTATTTTCAGGTTTGGCAAACTGAATGGTGATCCATATCACTTGATGATCTCGTCGATTTGGTCGCAGATCGACATAGATCCCGCTGTATCCGCTGGCCAAACTCCACGGGATAAACCGTTGATTGAGACACCTCAGCTGGCCACCGCCTAAAACCACAGCAACCTCACGAAATTCAGCCAAATTCCTGATTTCTATACAATAGCGATTATTGCCCAGTACAAAGATTTAACGAAGGTTTTCACAAAATTATTTGTTCGGCTGCTTATATTAAGAGTATTTTTATGATAATTATTTTAATTTTGATAGCCATTTACACTCAAAATCTTTATTATTAGTTAATTTTTCTCATCGTCCATATTTCTTCAAAGCATTAATTTTGTTTCGTTTCAACGTAAAGATGCCTGATTTCTCTGTTTTGTTCCAAACATCCCTCCAAAGCGTGTATACTTGGAATGCTTTAAAATTTTCTCTACATTTCTCTCATTTATTCGTTTCTCGACCACAAAATGATCGGAAACAAATTTGGTGTTTAATAGCCATTCCGTATCAGTTTCACATAAATTTAGATGCAAATGCCAGTTAATATTATTGTCTCCAGAATATTGATATCAGTGGAGGACCCATGATGCCTACTTTCTTCTGAAATATTCTCTTTTCTATCCAGAATTGTATCGTTGTGAGTGTTTCCAAAGCACAAACCTCTTAATTTCTCATTACTATATTTTCGTTCCGTAACGGAATACTAATAAGAAAATTATGGAAAACCGCGAGCGCCCGTTACTGGAAAATAATAAATCGAATATAAAACTTGAATAATAATTTATTATAATGTTTATTTTTAATTTTTTCTCACTACATAACATATTTTGCAGCATTAACGGCGCTCTTTCGGGTGTATTTTCTCTCATTGTTTCACTTTTCCTCCCATTTGCTGTTAAACTTTTAACATTGGCCTTAGGAATTTCTCTGAGAGTGCTCTAGCTCCTGTGAGAATGTCCCTTTTAATAAAAATTTGGCCATATCGAAAGACTTGGCCTGGATTTTGCCAAAAGATTCCAAGCAGCAAAAATATCCTCCAAAATCAAAGAATAGCCCTTATAAGCCAATTTCTCAAAAAGATCTTTATGACGATTTGATTTGTCTTATATTGATTCACGATCGCTATTTTTCTTTATTATGTGTCACATTGTTTCAGAGTTTGCTTTAAAGCTTTACGTTCTCAAATCCTGAATAATAATGATATTTGTCTGTTTCACTAAACATTTCGTAAATTATTGAATTAAAGTAAATTATGTTAAATCTATATTTTATTGGAATAAAGTTTATTTATATATTCGTTCAAACGCATATAAAATGAAATAATTAACCCTTCATTGCCGAGCCGTGGGAGACCCTCCTATGCCGAAGCGATTTTTCGTTTTTGGGGTATGCCCGACGCGCGCCGCCGTATGAGCGCGCGCGCATGATCCGGGCGCGCGAGATGCGCGCGCGCGTTGGGGTCACCAATGGGGGTCACCAAAAGCGTATCTATTCGGATACACTAGGCAATGAAGGGTTAATGAATGATGTTGCCTTAGGATAATTCCTAGATTGATTATTGACAATATGCAACAATTAGTGCATGTTTTCTCTGTAAAAATATTTAATAGGAATTTAAACCGTTTCTTTTGTTGCAAATATCAAATTGATTTTTATAAATTGCAAAATGATATTTTCGTGCCATAAAATTTGGTCGCGATTTTAATTAAAGAGTTCTTGGAATGCATAAAAATTACGTCAGAGGTGGAAAATTCTCGGCATTAATTGCTGATAAGTAATCGTGACTTAAAGTTAGGCTATTGTTAAAGATTCGCTAAAGCTGAAAAATAAGCCAATTTTTTGCTTTTTAGCAAAATTATACATGGAAATTTAAACAAGAAAACTTATTATATTATTACTGCTCATAAACAAAGTTACTTTTTATAGTTCTACGTTACAGTATTTAGAAGAACACAGTTGATTATTTTTCTACGGAAATAAGTAACTTGCTATGTACAATAAATATTTAAAAAAGCAAACTCTCTTTATTTTGTCTCCTCTAAAAGTACACAGATTCACTCATTTGCGTCCAGAAATGCTTCCTTCATTATATTTTGGCTAAAAACTAGGACCAGAATCAGATTGTAAGTACATTTAAGCAGACGAAAGTGTGCTCCTATTCTAAAAATTGTAGAATAACATTTACAATAATATAATTGTACTTTGGTTACGGTGTGAAAGTAGGCATCGATACAAATTTTTGGATGTGCAGATTAGCTTAAACTTTCGTAGAAGTACTTTGCGAGGTGGTATTCAAACAGTTTTACCCAATTCTCGTTTAGCCTATAGCAAAAGATTAATATTGCAACTGTGGCCATTGCCATACACGATGTGCAGGAAAATGTGTCGCACATCGCTTTAAGGTATGTTATGTCACCAGGGCCGTTTTTTCATATGGGGAAATAGGGGAATTCCCCGGGGTCCAGCTTTTGGAACAAGCACCCCTAAGAATGCCTCAAAAATAAAGGATTCAAAAATGGCCAAAGTCCGGCACTGTATGTCACACTAGAGATCGGCCGATACCGATATATCGCCGATAATATCGGTTATATCGGTATCGGTTTTTCAATTTTTCGAAAATATCGGTTCGACCGATATATCGGTATCGGTAAAACAGGCCACCGATACCGATATTTTTATATCGGTATCGGTTCGAAAATTTTACGAGAATATCGGAAAATAGTCAGAATTTTCATTGAAATTTTTACCAAACTAGCCATATTTTTTACAAAAATTTCGCCTGCGGCGCTATTTTTTACCAAACTATCCATATTTTTTACAAAAATTTCGCCTGCGGCGCTATTTTGGTCAATATTTTGTGAATGTGATTAATGCAAGATTTGTGATTAGTGCATCGAAGTAACCCCAAAAACAGTCAGACGCGGAAAATATTTGCGACTAAAAAATGGTCGAAACCGAGACCGAATTTTAAAAGAGAAATTTCAAAAATCGATTTTTTTTGGCAAAACCATGTGGTCCCCCCTATGGAAAAAAACCAAATTTTTTCAGATTTTTCGCAAAACATGTTTTTAGGGGTATTTTGATGCGCTGATTCCGAATCTGCAATTGATTTTTTCGTATCGCGCCAAAAATGACCATTTTTGGGCCATTTTTGACCAAAAATGGCCATTTTTTGAAGAAAATAGCGGTTTTCTCAATTTTCGTGGCGGGACCACCTAAAATCTGACCTCATATTCGGATTCCCCGCATCGAAAAACCCCTATATAGGTGAAATCGGCAAATTTCCGGACCCTCGATTTTTCGGCTAGGAACCCCGGCCCAACAGAAACAGTAAAAATTGATCAAAATTGCGAAAAAATGAACAAAAACATGACTAAACTCTAAAAAATGAACAAAAACATGAAAAAATAACCCAAAAGTGCAAAAGAATGATCAAAAACCCGAAAAAATGACAAAATAAGGGCAAAAATGCAAATTTTTTGACAAATTTGACTCATTTTTGGTAAAATTTGAAAATATCGGTAAAAACCGATACCGATACCGATATATCGGTATCGGTACTTCAATTTTCTGAAAATATCGGTTCGACCGATATATCGGTATCGGTAAAACGGTTTGGCCGATCTCTATGTCACACACAATGCCTTCATATTCTGATTAATACAGGACTAACTTAAGGGTACAGTCTTTCCATGGCTCAGTCCTTCCCTCCTAAGAACTGATGTGAGTGGAAAATCCAAAATTGCACTTGAAAATGCTTTCAAAGTTTCATTCATCAAAAATTATGTTACTTTATTTAAAAGGAGATATAAATTAATTATTTGTTACGTTAATTGTTGAAGCTGTTACATTAAGTCAGAGTTGCCATAGACTCGGCTCCAAAAATAAGAACATTTGCCCCAAAAAGTAAGATTTCGGGGTCAAAAATAAGAACATTTTTATAATTTTTCAAACCATAGGGTCCCCCTATCGTTTTTTGGCAAAACTTTTTTTGAAGAATTTTTTCGCCAAAAAACCATATGGGGTACCGTATTGATTTTTTGACAAAAATTTTCAGAACATTATTTTTTAAACCATAGGGTACCCCTATGGTTTTTTCGCAAAAATTTTTTGGCATTTTTTCCAAGTGCATTCTTAGGGTCCAGTTTTTCAAATTTTTAAAATTCGCGCCGAAACTATCATGCGAATATTTTTATTCTGCAGGAATGAAAAAATAGCGCCGCAGGCGAAAATTTTTCAATTTTAGGCGATATTCATAAAAATTTGCACTATTTTTTTAAATACTTGGAGGAGAAATGGCATCCAAATAGCGCCGCAGGCGAAAATTTTTATGAAAAGTTGCTTGTATTTCAGAAATTCCCATTTGGAAATGGATATTGGTGCCATATTTCTGTAACTGAAACGAGAAAACTGTTACTATGTAATGAAATCCGCATGACAATAATATTAAATTAACAATCAATGAAAGTAAAATAGCGCCGCAGGCAAAAATTTTTGGGAAAAGTTGCTTGTGTTTCAAAAAATTCCCATTTGGAAATGGATATTTCGTGAAATAAGAACAAAATAAGAACATTGGCCAAAAATAAGAACAAATCTTACAAATAAGAACATTTTATTTTTCTAAGATTTGGACCCTCAAAATAAGAACAAATCTTATAAATAAGAACAAATGGCAGCCCTGCATTAAGTGTTACAGCTTTACGTGCCGCATTGAACTGTGTTTGCATATCAGCCGTTGAACAATGTTTTGTCTTGAAGGGAATACTTTAATGAGTATCGCGGTTATGTTGCTGCTGTATAAATAAAATTACATTGGCGATTCTGTTCGTTTGAACGATCTGAAAGAAATATTTGATTCATTTTAGATTTGCAACAATGGATCCGAATTATTTCAACCAAGCGCATTATCAGAATATGCATCCATCCGAAGGTATTTCAGTGCTTATTGCATTATTACATATTAGAAATTTAGTGAATTGGGCGCAATTAGCGCAAAGATGGATAATGACTCGCGCTGAAGCACCGCAGAATTTTCAGCCAGGTAAATAAAAAATAGAAAGAGATAGATAGTCTTTGTATGCTTTCGATATGTCTCTGAAATGAGATGAAAAGCACAAAATCAAAACAAATATGGTAACAATTTTATATGTGCAAAAATTTTATCCATAGAAAATATATTGTAACTGCGATTTAGGAGCAGAGAATTATACTGAACCAAAGCTTAATTAGTAATCATAACGGCAAACCCTTTAAAAGTGATATTTCTCATAAAATGAGGGAATCCGGGCGAGATTTTGTGCATTTATAGAATTTTGACCAGACTGATTCCGAATATTAGGTCATTTTTGGCATTAGGTATGTCCTACCGTTTTTTCTCTTGAGTAAACCCCGGGGCGTATATTTTTCAACCCCCCCTCTAGGAGGGGCTGATATTGTTCAACCCCTCGCCGGCCCCGCCGGCGAGGAAAATTTTTTGAGATTTTTGTCAAAATCGTCAAAAATTTTCGAATTTTTTAGCAAAATGTCCAAAAAACCATAGGGGGACCCTATTGATTTTTTGACAAATTTTTCAGAAAGTGATTTTTCAAAACCATAGTGTCCCCCCTATGGTTTTTTGGGCAAATAATTTTTTAAAGAAAATTTTTTCTCAAAAAACCATAGGGGGACCCTATAGTTTTGAAGAATAATTTTCTGAAAAATTTGTGAAAAAAATCAATAGGGTCCCCCTATGGTTTTTGGGCAAAAAATTTTCTTTAAAAAATTATTTGCCCAAAAAACCATAGGGGGACCCTATGGTTTTGAAAAATCACTTTCGGAAAATTCATCAAACAAAAGAATTTGTCCAAACACATTTCCTTTGTTGATATTTTATTCAACGAATGTATTTAAACAGATAATCCCTCCCCCATAGAAAGTTGACAGGCCCTAAGGTCGGACTTTTCACCTGGGGCATTGATTTTATGCTCAGGGGCTCCCAATCGATGAGAAAACATGCCCACAAAAAAAATTTTTGAAATTCGCATGTTGAACCCCCTGTTTTTTACCCCCTAAAGGTCAGGCCACGCCCCTTTTTTTTCGTGAGCCCTGGAATTGTTTAGAAATATCCAGCAAGCGCCCAGAGGCGTGTGATAGCTCAATCGCTTCCTCTCGACGAGCCTGGGTGGGGAAAATTGAAATTTTCGAGATCTAGCGACGGAAATCCAAGTTATGAGCCCTGAGGGCATTTACCTGTATTTGATGTTCCTGACCACCTCCAGAGGCGAGTGAGGTGTCAAATGATAGCTCTCAATGAGACAAAACGAATGGCACAAGAATTTTTGAAATCGGACCACACACGATGGAGATATTTGGTCTGAGGGCATTTAGCTTAAAATGGCTTATATAAGCCATTTCTAGACGGCCGAAGGCCGAGTTCTTTTCGCGTAGCGAATACCAAAACTGTTATTCATATTCACCTAATTAAAATTTATTGACCAACGAATTCAATCTAAACCACGAATATAGACTCCCGACAGCTAGCCGAGCTCTGCTCGGCTAGTATATGTAAAAAAGAGCATTTTAATGTAAAAAACCTTACTTTGGGGGGGGGCGTATATTAGAGGGGGGCTTATATTTTTCAACCCCCCCCTCTAGGGGGGCTTACTTCAGGAGGGGGGTTTACTCAAGAGAAAAAACGGTAGTATCACTTTGAAATTTTTACAACAAATTTCTATTGCCAAGACGGATATAATTTCAGAAAATGGCTGACCTCATATTCGGCATCAGCATTGTTAAAATCTATAAGTGCACAAAATCTCGGCCGGATCCCTCATTTTTTTGCAAAATTTCAATTAAAGGTAGAGGTCCTGGTATACTATCTATAATACACGCTAGAGGAAAATGTGTGATTGATATCCGTATTTGGAGGACTCTTCTCCTCAAAGCTGAAGACCACGAAATTTCTTAGGGGCTAAAGTTTTGGAATTTCCATTGAAGACTGTCACGTATTTGTTTTAAATTTACACATTTTATATTTTGGAATACGCTTTTATTTTTAATTCAGACTTCAAACCAATCATATATTTCAGGAATCAATCAACAGAACAGTAGCTATGGTCCTGTTCCGCTGAACTCACCTTATCCTCCAAGAGGCATGCCGCGTTATCCGCCTCCTGGTCCTCTTCCTCCGCAACAAGCTCCACCCGGATTTTTCGGTCATCGAGCTCCAATGAATCATCGTCCACCACCTCCACCACACTGGCGCCCGTCGGTATGTTCAGGAGCGCCGCCGTATATGCCGTCGCATCCCGGGATGATGCCTCCTGCAGGTTATTTTCCACCCATAAATTCTGAATGTAACCGCCAGGACGAAGAGGTTTGCCTTTTCTCGAGGCCCTAATCCCCGAAAATTACCTCGAAGATATGTTTTTTTTAGTATCAAGCTCACTATGACGCGTCTCTGGAACAGGAGGAAGATCAGTATGACTACAGAGATGATGCGGGCACAATGAGCCATTGGGTCAGTGGCATGGCAGAGACAGCTTCGTCGAAAGCACCCATGGCGCCATGGATGGCAGAATCTTTATGGAATTTGCACGGGCAAAAAATGGACGGGTATCCTTACGGAGCAGTTATTGGTAAGTAGCTAGGATTATATTTTAAACAACGATGAATAATTCATTAATAAATTCTCTGGTACATTTATGCAAAAATGAAAATGTTTTGAAATTTTGGCACGGGAAGTATAGCAAGTGAAATTTAAGGTTATGATTATTCCAATACCTTCACTAGCCTAACATGTTAAAATAGTAATGCCAGATATTTTTGATCGGCTTTATCAAATAGTTGTTTTTTTGAAGGGGAAAATTAAGTACCGCAATTTTGAACTGCAAAGATATTATTTTTCCGCAAATAGATTTTACTTTTTCTAACAAAATTTTATGATGAATTTAAACTAATTGTATGACTTTTGTAGGTGATTAATATGGAAAACAGGTGCAATAATCAATCAATAAATTTCTCGTATTTTTCTTTCAGTTAAATGAATAAAACTTTATTTTTTGCTCATAAATACCTCACTCTAACTATATGTTTAGACCAACAAATGCGAAAGAAATTGCCTGCATGGATTTTGGAAGGACTTGAAAAAGCGGAACGTGAGAAGCAAAAGAAAGCGGAAAAGGAAGAAATGAAGGTGAATACTGTCATAACATCGATAGTATTGGTTTATACTTTCTATATTTTAGAAAAAGCTCGAAGAAAAAGAAAAGGAACGGCAAAATAGGAGAGCAGAAAAACGATTGGGAAAATTTGTAAGTTTATTTGGAAAACATTCTTATATTCAAATATTGAAATTCAGGATTCGGACAGTGAAGATGAAAATGAGGAAACTAGCGACCAAGAAGCATCCGATTCTGGAGCAAAATCTGTGAATGGTAAATCCGATACTCACAAACTGAGCAGCGAGCCTGCGTTCCCCCTTAAGCGGGAATCACGAGAACGATCGCATAGTCACAGCAAGGACAATAAAAGGAGAAAAGAAGATAAGTATGAAATGAGTGAACAAGAACGAAAAGAAGAAGCGGTAGATTTTTGACTCTTATTTTCGGAAAGCTGCACCTTGGTGAAATTTGTTTTACTCATAAATTGAAAGCATTATTCATATGCAGTTATATTGGCTGGAATTTTTAAACCATATTTTATGTTGTCGCTTCATTACTAAAGTTCTCTAGAAGAGCTTTATGAAACAGACGTACCGATTGCGAATGGAATAGTGTTTATTGGTTGGTAATAAGCTTACTTAATTTAAAAGATCAAATAATATTATCACTTACATTAATGACAGGAATTTTGACCTTTATTTAGCCTTCGCATGTAATTATTTACTTTTAGTTATTGGCAATGCGTCGCCTTACAACGATGGTCCTGCTCGATGCAACGGACGGCGAAATAAATCGAATTGCCAACAAATGCTTTCAAGCGGCGAAGCGTAAAGGTATTTTGAAGAGACCGAACTTTTTAGATTCTTATATGATAGCCTTATGGATTGTGAATTTCCCATTTGCAAATAGGAAATATTGTATTAAATTGGCCATTGTTTACCTTAGACCCATATTCAGAGCAACCAAAGTTACTTGTCAAAAGCTCCGCTCTCGCGGCTTTATCTGGACTCGGTAAGATATTTCCATAATTTTAGTACAATTTTATTTTAAAAATCACTAACAGACAAATTTTTGTATTAATATATACTCAATAAAGAGTGATTAAATTCGTGTTTTCACATATTCATTCGAATTTCGTCATTTCGCAGCTTTTTTACTCCACTAATTTATGATCAATTGTGCAGGCAGAGATGATGATGAAGAAGAAGAAAATACCGAAAATTCGGAATCTGAGCCCGAGACTGAAAGGAAAAAGGAGTCTGAACCTGTGGAAAAAGAGGTTCCAAAGAAAAGCTCATCAGACAAGTCGTCTCGGCATAACTCCTCGGATCGAGATAGATCGGACAGAGGAAGAAGGGAAGACCGAGAACGATCCAGAGACCGAGAGAGATCCAGGAAAGATAAGAAAAAGACCCGATAAATGTCTGAATGAGCTTCATATTTGTTTTTGTTAACACTCCATTTTTAGAGCATTGTAAGTATGTTTGAATAATAAAATTATTTCATTGCGTTGTTTAATTTGTTGTATACACAAGAAACATATTTATTAGGGCCGATGCTTTCATTTTAAGACGAGCATACTAAAATGCTGAAACTGAAATAATTCTTTGCTCAATGCTGCTAATAAGAAAGAAACAAATATTTTCGATCTCTTTAACAGTTTACCAGAGATAAATTGAAACCATTAATAAGTAGAGTGAATCATTGAGCTTTTAATTGTCCAAAAATTGTTGCTGAAAGTTGTAGATGTAAAATTACACATGCTTTATTACAAAAATTACGATTTGTATAACAATCCTTGCAACAATAGATACTCAAGTTAAATTGCCTGAGGTCTTGTTATGTCTGCTGCTAAGACTTAGCAGCAGAGCTCAATATGTCTCTGATCCGTAGGCATGGCCCAATCGTTATCCAAGCAGTTAAATTCATCCCTGCGGCTTTTACTGCTGAGTTCAATCGATTCTCGCTTGGCAGCTCAGTGCTTTGCACATTTTATTCCCTGCCAATTGTTCACTGCCACCCCCAATAATGGGTCCAATGGGGCACTTCCGGAGGCGTATATTCCTATGTATTCTTTTTGTATTGATCTTTTGTGCAGTGAATGCGAAAAAGAAAAATCACTACCGACAGACTGCCGCAGAGGACTCCATTCCAGCCCATAGTACTCATTCAGCGAAGGAAACTACAAAGGTTAGCAAGAGTATTTCTGAAGAAAATACATTAAAAACGTATATCACACAAAAAATAGTAATATTTGCAGAAATATTTCGCAGATTTCACTAGGATTTATAATTTATTTTTAATCCTGATTTTATGGGGAATAGTGGCAAGCACGATACTGCCTTAAAGTACAATTCTTAGAGTACAAGTCTTAAAGTTGATAAGGCTTTGCATTAAAAATAGAAGACATACACATTTGAAATGTATTTTATCGAATGTCAGTTTAGGAGAAACCCGCGCCACAAAAGGCCGCGCCACCGCAACATGACCAGCAAATCCACGAATTCTCAATTGAAGATGTCGACGAAGAGAAAATTGACGAAATTTTGAGAGACGCGACCAAAAACTTGGTTGTTTTCTTTTGTAAGTGTTCAGTTAAATGCAGTAACATAATTTCGAACATATATTTATTGTAGATGATGGACGAGTAAAGTGCCCGGGATGTGGAGACGCACTCTCGGAAGTTGAAGAAATTGACGACGATATCGAGGCTACCGGTTATATCGAGGTTTGGTACATTCAGCTAATCACCTGCCAATTTTTGGCAATTAGCCATCGCTTAAAATTCTTAAGGTTTTTAAATAGTGTGCTAAAAATTTTCTGACTGAACAAAAAGCATGTGTTATCTTCAAAGTTCTATATAAGGAATATTTGCATAACGTGATGTTATAATTTCCTTATTTTGAGGTAGTGAAGACAGACGACCGCCGGGTGGCACGAGAATGCGGCGTGACCACATTCCCTGCTCTTGTCTATTTTCGGCGTAATAACCCGATTGTCTATGATGGCGACTTTAAAGATTCGGAAGTAGTTTGGAGATGGTTGCGCGCGCACGACGAGGTGGCCACTTGGGATTTGACCGACGACAATTTTGAAAGCCGAACGGATAGTTTTTCTCCGGATGAGGGATCGTTGGGTGATTATAACTTTAGCTATTCTTAGTGCTGTTAATTCAACTCTTTTAGACTGGTTCGTGATGTTGTAAGTGACTCAACACTCGTTGAACACAATTTTTCATTGTCATAATTCTAAATTTCAGTTATGACTCCGAGGACCCAGACTGTAATGCGTTTGTTGGTCTGTGGGAAACTGTGGCACATAAGTGAGTCGAGACATTTATGAATTTTGCCAACATTTTCAAAGAAAATTATTCTATTTGAATGAAAAATATGAGCTGCAAAAGTAAATGTTTATGCACCAGAACAACACTAAAAATGTTTTGTGCGGCTTTTGCCAAAAAAGCGAAATAACGAAGAATCAAGTAAATACGAATGCAAAAAAATTGTATTAGGATTCTACCTTAAATATCTATATAAGTATTCTATCTATAAGTATTCCAGAATAAGATTTTACTGTACCAAATTTATTTGTCTGATACACCATTCCCTTCCACTATTATTTTTCAGACTGCGCGGTTTGGTTCAAGTGGGCAAGGTGGGTTGAATTTATAACCTTGTACATCCGGAAGGCCTTCTCAGTATTGTCTTTATATTTCGATTTAGTATAGAATTTTAGGTTGATATCTCAGTCAGTGGTATGAATTTATACAAAGCTCTAATTTATATTTAGCACATAATATTTGTTAACAGATGATGTGGCTGACCGTTTTCGAATCGATGACAATAACTGCCCGACTTTCTTGCTGTAATGTTTCTACTTCCTTTTGAACATAAAAACGTATAAAAGCGGTCATAAATTTAGAATGCACAGAGGGAAAATGTATCGCTACAACGATCCCGCTCGTGATGTCCGCGGGTTGACAAACTTTGCCCTCCACAAGTATAAAGACCAAAGAGTAGGTTGTTTCTTTTTTCTAAAACATGATGAACCTTATTTGCCATTTTAGGGCCATAGAGTCCCAGAGCCACCCACAGGTAAACCCAATTAAAACACCAGAATAAAACGCTGACTATATTGATACTGTACACGAAGATTTTAAATTAGTGGATCTGCTTGGTATTATACTTCTCTCGAGCTTAATTCACCCACTGTTTCTTTCATACTTCCAGAGAATTTTACTCTTAAACCATGTTACGTTTAGTTTAAACTTACATGGTCACATTTCCAAGTCGAAAATTTTCGCACAAAATACTTTAATTTACAGCATTTTTACCTATGAGATTTTTTGCCCATTCCCAAGTTACTGGGCTTTTTGAACTTAAAATGTACAATCAAGCAAAATTCATTCATTTGAAAATGTTTTTAGCCCTTGAACATTTCTGGGAAACGGTCAAAGAGAGAGCAAAGGACTTATCAGTAATTTTTGGATGTTTTCTTTAGTTCATGGAGTGTATTTAACATTTCAGGACGATAACCAAGCTTTAACTGTGCTTTGCATCGGCGGAGCGATCGTGATCGTCACTGTAGCTTTGGTGATCAAAGCGTACAAAATCCGAAAAGAGCAAAATGCGGAGAAGAAAGCCAGTTGAAAAGGCGCCTTATTCTCAAGGCCTTGCCATTCCTCAATAGAATATTTTAGCCTTCAAAATGTTTAATGGATATTGTATTGTGATGAATAATTGTTAAAAAATAAACTGAGAAATTGTTAATTTCTTTATTATCAGTTTCCTTCGTCGGCTTGCCAAATATCGGTTGTTGAAGATTTTCCAGGCTGTTGTGACGTCTAAACAAATTCTATATTCCAACGGAACATATTGCAAATAGCAACAATCGCATAAAAACTCATATATTACAATTAAATATTGACAACGCCATTTAAAAGTCATTGCTCCGAAAATATAAATGTTGCTAAAATGCAAAATAAACACCTGTGATTGTTGGCGGGTTGTATCCGGGTCGGCAGCCTGCCGCTCTAATTCTTTGAGTTTCGCCAAGGCCTCTTGTTGCATTTTTTCCAGTTTCTCGAGCGTCACAGATTTCAATGGAATGAGTTTCGGCTTACAAAAAGCAGGAAGCATAAACTCCTTAAATTCATTCTCAAATGACATTTCTGTTACTCTTATTTAAAGCTTATGTGTAATTATATGAAAATATGGTTTGCTAAAGATGCGTTTCGAAACGAAATAATTTGTTTGGGATTGTGCTTATCACATATAAATTTTCTGGTTGCAGAATCTTTTGCGGGTCAATCAGGTAAGTAAATTTTCCAATCAAAAATGAGCAATTTCCGGTGTTGAGTAATTCTTACTATTCCACCGTTAAACGAGAACAATACAAATTTTACATTTAATTATTGTATTCAAGGAACGAACAGCTTTCTCACCTCTAAGGTTTTCTCTATAGAATCTTACCTGATCATATATTAGGCCTGTGGGTGGCCAAAGCATCTCTTTCAGGTCTGACCCGTTCATTTTTGTACTCTAATATGCAACGAGTGTAAGCACCGTAATCAATAACGACTTCCGTTGTCTAGTCAGAACATGTGGCCACGGAGCTCAAATTCGATTAAAAACAAGCATGTGAGCTTTCTTTCACGCAATATCCCGCTTTTCCATGGCAACAACTTTTATGGTAGGAAAGGAAATAAGGCCAGGCCATCATTAAGAATTACCATTATTTTTGTCGCTCTTTGCGCTCAGGTTTTTCTTTGTTTGCAAAAATATACCACCAATAAAGCAATTTGGGTTCGGGGACACACCTGAGATCTAATATACACCTGATTTCCCTAATATCCAATATATGCGCATCCATCATTTTCAAGGTCAAAATCGCTTGCTGCCCCACACCCATGTTTGTTTTGTGACGCTCGTTCAGGCGTCAAGTTGATCTCATGTGGATTTGTACGTGTCGCATATTACAATCTCGGCCGTCAATTTTCTCGCTTTCACCTGTGTTAGACTATAGACTAACAAGGCCCAGTTCACTTTGAGCAAGTAGCATATGTTCACTCAAAATAGGCGTTCAAACGGGCTGAGTCACGCAACGAAGTCGCCTGAATCGATTTTCCTCCTTGGTGTGTACACTGCCAGCCCCCACTAGCAGCATCTCTGTGTGCTCCCCTGTGTTTCGCCCAGGCTTGCCTTACCCCTTCGTCCACATGCTACTGCTTACGCTACCCAACACATTGCTGCTGCCCTTTTTGTTTCGCCATACAACGGGTGCCGGGTGGAATTACGCGCAGAATCTGTCCCCTTTCCCACCGCCTGCGGTCTTCGGACTTCTTTGCTGTCACCCATCTGCTTTCTTATATTCCAAGTAGTGCCATGGCCGTAGTTGGGGAAAAGCGCCGTCGCGAGTAGTGCCCACAAATATGCTCCGCACCCTTTAATAATAACTTGGTCGAGCCAAGCGCAGAGCTTGTTGCTGACTTGACTTTTCTCAATCTTCTCACTATTTGTATTTGTTTATTTAGGGCGTTCGTGTGAAACCTGGATTTTTCTAACAAAGCTGCTTGCCTTTTGTGGATCACCATTACAGTGATTAACTTGAGTTGCTGCAATGATGAAGAGAATGCGAACTGTGGATGTGCCCAAATTTCGTCGACCATTGAAGAACCGTACCACTAGCCGTTTGGGTGAATCGGTATATTTCAGGTGCGTTAAAGTTTTTATAATTATTGATTACTCAATAATTAACGTGAAAAAATGTTTAATGGCCTGTTTTGTTACTCAGAAAGTTCAAAATTATAATAAACTTTCTTCGGGATCATATGTTTATTATTAATATATTCCCCAGAGTCTGTATTTCTGAAGCTTTAAGAATCGAAGTTGAACAATTTATCCGCGTTCTAATGAATAATATTCTCGCGAAACTCGTATACATTCCAAAATGAAATAGATAGCTGAGTTACGGGATTATGCGATAAACGGGCTTTTTCGTACTGTTATTTGGTTCTGGAATTGATGGTTTGAGAGTTTATTATAAAGAATTTTTGTTATTTGCAGTGTTTTATGTATGCATATTAAGATAATTGTTATTCCAGATTTTTCAACTCGGGCAACTTAATATATTTCAAATTCTTGGCCATGTGGATGGTATGTTATCACATTTAATTTCGCGATATACTCATTTGTTGATTCTTAGGCATGTATCACGCTCGACTTTATCATAGGATTCCGGTTCGAGCTGCTATGGCCGCTGTGGCTTTTGGTGCGCCATCTCTATGAATCATTCAGAGTGCACGCGTTCTCTTCATCTTTACACTATTCTGTAAGTTTTGAATTATAGAACAGGGAAATTACAAAATAATTAATTTAGGCTTTTTCTGTGTTCTTTGTATGTGTCACAGCAACTTCGGATCTCGTCTGCTATTTATTTATACCTATACAAGTTTTGCTGTTCATTGCCAGCACCTACGTTTGGGTGCAATTTGTGTATCAATCAAGTAAGTGAAAGCTTATAGTATCCTTTCAATGTGTTTTCTCCTCCCTCTATATCGAACATCACGAGGAATGAAAAGCCATTTTAATTATTGGGAAGGCATTTTTGCGGAACAGGGTCATTGTTTTATACTTATTTTATTTTATGCGTGTTGGTAGGACTTTCCGCGCTAGATTAAATTAAAGGACGATGGCAAATTTTTAGTTCCTGTATCGGATTTAGATCAATTAAATTAATCCTTTATCAGAGCAATCTCTTAAATGACGAGAATTAAGCGTCCTATATTATTAAGCCGTTTTCATGAATTCAATAAAACTACTAAAAATAAAATGTGTCATTTTAAACGCTCGATAACAAAGTCATACTCCATATATTCCATTTATTGCTCACAGTAAAACATAATTTTAGGCGACAGAGGAATATGCCTTCCTTCGCTTTTTTTGTGGACATTGTTCCTCTTCTTTGAATATTCAATACGCTACAGGTTCGATAATGCGACATGGTATTTGACAAGAGGTTCGTGGATCACAGCCGGTTTATTTCCTTCCACTGCAGGTACTGTTTTCTTGTTACTAATTCAAGTAAATCAAGTTTATGTTTTAGATAGTGTTGCAGTGGGGGCCGGCTCGGGATCCTCACCACCTCCATCGTTATCACCAAGGCTCGAGCTGTACAGGCCATTTGCGGCGCATTGTTTGGGCTTTCCAGTAGTTACGCTGGGGTTCCGAGTTAAATCCTTCTTCAGGTAAGAACTACATGTACTTCATGAATGATTATTCTAAAATGTTGTGTTCAGTAAATGGAGAATGAGGGTTCGCAAAGAACAAGTAATGCGCCAAAATGAGTTCTTTGAGAGGATTCTCGCGAGCGCTGTTCCATGTAATTTCGAGGAACGTCGACATTTCATTTCCTCCAGACATTATTTGGATCTGGAGCAAGATGCTATAGGTGAGTCATTAATTTATGGTTAGCGAATTACAATACAAAAATTGATACTTGTTTCAGTTTGCTGCATGACAAAAGCCCCTTTTCTTTTAGAGAATATACCTGAGATCGGAGTTCAGGGTTTAATAGATGTAATAACAGTGCTCATTTTATAATATAGATTACCTCTGTCGTACTGACGCTCTCCAATGTGTTGTAGAAATTTAATATAAAAACGTGCCCACCTGTCGTATATGTTCGTATTTTTGCTTAAGGAAAATTCTGCTACGTGTTTCTTTTCTTATAGCTTCTTCATTTTTTCTTTCTAGACTACGAAGTCGAGTCGAATTGCAACTCAGAGGACGGAGTCCCCACTGGAGAGACCAGTCGACTTTACTCGCAGATGCTCTCTAGTAACGGGTCCAACGCGATGGATCACTCACTAGCACTTTACAATCCGGTCAATGCTGTGCCCGTACATCAACATCCGTCTATATCACGAAAAACGACTCAAAAGTCGTTGTCCAAGTCAGCGATAGCGGCTAGTGCCGGCGGCACAAATAAAGGGCATCCACAGCAGCCATGTAACGGGCATATTCCTGCATATGCGAACAATGGTGTGTACATATCGTCAGGTGGACTTCATAAGCGAAATGTGACAACGTCTGCGAACAAATCGTCTGGATGGGCAAAGAATGAGCCAACCAATGGATCGGCGATTTTGTCCAGAAAGACAAAAACGGCGTATTCATATCGGAGCAAATGTAAGCGCTTATTTTCACATAAGTTGATGTTATTATTAAACTATTAGGGTTTGTTACTCATGTTATATTATGTTTCTTTTAGCATCGCTAATTTTTGAACTGCGAAAATATATAACATTTTGTCAAATTTGTGCCAAGATTTAGAACTATCTCAATTTTGCTTTTCACAATATACTTCAACATGTTAAAATTGGATAATAATATAAACTACGATGTATTGTATTTTAGACGGTAAACTTTGGAGCATGTTCGGATTGCGGACAGTGCGAGCACTCTTCACAATATTGCAATCAATATGCTCGAACCTCTATAGAGCGTGCATTTGGCCACTGCAGAACAATATTAATAATTTCCTATGCGGGCTGCGCGGGTCAGACACTCACCAACTACAAGACGACTTAATATCTTCGAGTGGAGACGGATCACACATAGCAGAGGATGAATCAGATAGGGAGGATCAGATTGGATATGCCTATGTTTGTTCAGGTGAGCCAGTTTCAAAAATTTTAAAAACTAAAGTGAAGCTAGCTACTTGTCTGATACTACCTCTGATTATAGTAATCAGAAGATTTTTATAAACTTTTAATTAAATAATGCATTTTGTTTTTACTATTCACAGTTGCTATTAGGTCGAAAATTCTTTTGTTTTACACTTTTTGAAATAAAAACGAAATCGACTTAGGTTTTCAAAATATAATTTTTTCAGTAGGAATATATACGACATAAAATTTGGTAAATATGTTTAAATCTTGAAAATAAATTTATGGTTTAACTAAATTTTGTGAAATTAATGACCGAATTATCCAAACTTATAAAACCGGCACATCTTATAGAAAGTAATAATCAAAGCAGTGGCGCTTGCAAATACAAAAATACTATCATTGTCGACCAATTATAAATATTTTAGGCAACTCCACACCAAACTCAGGAATATCGAGCAAGAAGAAAAATCGGAGAACGCGTGGCAGAACTCCGCTGTGCGGAAGTGGTTTTTTATCGGATATTCTAAATGCGCAAGCAAATGTACCACCCAATTTGGACTCAAACTATACTAACACTACACAAAATGGACATGCCAATAGCAATACACAGTTAGACGAGAAATTGCACTTTGAGGCATTCAATGGCGTTAACTCGGACAAATATCCACCAGGAGCAGTTTATAACGGAAAATCAAATGAAATATCTGCAAATGGCTCCGTTAAAGAACCTATAAATGGTCGGACAGCTGAAATAAAGCAAGCAAATATAAAAGATAAAGAGCTGTAAGTCGTCTTATTACATAAATATTTGCTATATTTACGAAAACATAAAATTTACTCGAGAAAAGACAGCTCACTCCTATTGGACCTTTTCACCCACCAGTAATGGTTATCTGGTCAGAGTAAATATTCCAGTAGCATTTTTGTCTATGGTATTGAGTAGATTAGGTGGAAAACAGTGAGCACAAAAAATACATCTCTTAAACTTGGTTGTAGTAGATATTTCTGCTTAATAAGCTTTCCATTTCAAGAAGAAGAAAAGTATTTGCAAATTGAATTTTATGAGAAAATAGGGTCTGTTTGAGAAAGAACGAAAACTATTATTGCAAATCATTTTTGCTAAATTTATTTCGTAGAACATAAAAATTATGATTAAGTTAATATTTTTCAGAGAAAAGCTTCGTGCAGAAGTGAAAAACGTTCGCGGTGGAGAACTAGAGCTAAAATCGCAATTGAACCAAACCCAACAACAAGAACGACTGACTCGGAACGAATTGGCCCAAAGTAAATCGAAATTCGACCAACTAGAGACAAAATATAAACAACTCACCAAGCAGAATGAACACTACAGAGCCAATATAATTGCATTGGAAAAACGCGTTGCCGAGATGCAAGTCAAAAAAGTGGAACTCGAAAAGGATCTAGCAAACGAAAGGCAACAAAACTCAGTCGCGAAGCAGCAAAAAGAAGAAGCACCGTTGAGGCAAAATTCTTCGTATGTTATTACATTTATCACAAGTTTTGTTTCGTCTGGACATTTTATATTGCCTTTTATTCATATTCGCAGATCATTGGTAAATTTAATTTTAAGAAGATATAAACTTAGCAGTTTTTTCAGTTAAAAAAATAAGTTAAAAATTATTAGTGGTAACGATGATGTGATTGCAAGTACGATTCACTTGCTTATTTTGTTACTAAATTTATGTTTATATAAATTTATGTTATGTATTTTTTATTTATATAAAAATTTTGTGGTTATATAAAATGTGTTTACTTTAACCAAAACAGTTCGCTTCTATTGATATTTTCTGGATGATATTGATAAAACGAAATAGAATGTAATAAAATTGAATGAAATAAATTCCGAGCATTGTAGATAGATAAGTCCCTAAGTTTATTGTCCTGCAATTCTCAGAAGTTCTATATCTGCAATATTGATGATTTATTGCTAATTAATGAAGATTTCAGGTCTAGTGATTCACATCTCAAAGGAAAGATCTCAGAAATGGACAGGGAAATACGAGCACTGAAGCGGGAAATAAAGTCAAAGGATGAGCTGAACTGCAAGATGGACGAAGAATTGAGATTCTTGCGCGTTTCCGTTAATAAGCAAAGTGATCAAGAGGTATGCCTATTTAACCTTGGTTAAGCTATAATTATGGATAAGATATTTATTTGTTTCAATTAAAATTTTATAAAATAAAATGTGGAGTAATTACATTGCATTGTAATTTTAAGTTACCAGTTTTAGTGCAGATAATGTAACGGAAATAAAAATGAAGCAAATCTATTCTAATATGCTTTTCACGAACGATGAAAACTAGTTTTCTGCAATTTTCGTCAAAATGCTGCAGATACCAAATATATTGCTGAATCTATCTGATTCAAAAACAATTGCGTAGGAAAATATTTTTCAATTTTCAGTCTTTTACCAAACAAATTGAACTTCTCCAACAGAAAAACTTCATTTTGGAGCAAACGTTATCGTCTGAAAATCGCCTCAAACAAGACCTGTTCCGAGCTTTGAACGACTCAAAAGCACAGATCGAACAGCTCAACGGTTGGATTAATTTTATGAAAAAATAAAAAATCATTGCAATACGTATGGTTTAGTCCGACTTCGGTCATATGAACAAGGGAATGGCTGTCAAGAAAATCACGTGAATAATATCAAACCAGAATCACAAAGTGTGTCTCTGTCAAGTATAACGTCCGGATATTCCTATGGGGCACAAAAATCGGTGACCCCGCCTGTGAGTACCAGCTCTCTCGACATTGACGCAATTATCAATGCCACTGGAGCTAATAATATGTAAGTTGATATTTTTAGATATATTCAGTTATACGCTTAGGCATACTACTCACGTTGACGCAAAATTATTTTGCATTTTGTTTGTTATTTTTCCTATGACAGATTTTTATGGGTAACGGATTTTCAATTAGTTTTGCGACGTAGTTCTCGGAAATTAAAAATTGTGATTATCTTCTCGAAATAACAAGTTACATATGTTTAAAGTAAAATTACAGAATTATCACTAGTTAGTCACATTGTTATAATGTTATACCATACTAGAGTTCACTCCGATTTTAATAATTTTACTGCTTAGGTCCTATTCGTTGAGCCCTCTGGAGGATAACCATCAGCCTGTGGAAACTTTCTTCGACGCTCCCCAATCCGATATTCTGACCATTGGCGGACATCGAATGAATAACAACTCGTTCTCGTCTTCGCTAGTCCATCACTCCACGTCAAAGTCGGCCACCGCAAGCCGAAGCAGTTGACGCATTCAAGCAAGGACGATCCGATGCGTGTCAATCCCACCCCATATAGCGTTTTGATTCAAAGCATTTGCGCAAATCTGTATTAAGGGTTTCTATAGTTTGCAATGCCTTTTCATGATAATTTTATTATTACTATTTCGAGAGCATAAGGAAAAGCAATCGCATCCTAATATTTGAAACATGTAATATATTTGGTTTCTTTGCAGAATATTTGCCATTATGAGCGAGAATTTGCATTTTGTTCCAAACTATTTATTTACCGTTGAATTTTGTATTTACATCCAACTGAAACAAGAAGTAATACTAAATTGTGAATATTCAAATTCTCGCTCATTTCTGCAGTAAAATCAAATTTCCGTAAAAAATTGACCCACTTTTCGGCCACAAACCACTCCCACCATTTTGTGTCTATACTTAACTAAGACCGCCGCCAATCGGGATATTTGTTGATATACGGCACAGATGCCAACAAACAGTCTCCAACGAGACATCTCCCATCATGTTGATATTAACACTGATGAGTACAGCTTTAACTCTGTTTGATTGATAATTATTTTTTGTTAGCGCGATCCTCATCAGCCGGATGTAAAAATGTCTGTGCTAAATAAAAGGATAATACTCATTTGTTGTCATTTATTGCTCACAAAAATTACGCAATTGAATCAAAACCCACAATTCTGGTAATAATAAATATTTGATAACGAATATTTGTGAGTGGCAAAAAGATCAGATATCAAGTAGACAATTTTACTCGGTAATAAATAGACATTTATCACAAAATCCCAGACATAATTTATAGTATTAATAAGTACTAGTAATAGTACTTCTTTTATAAAGTTTCACCTCGTAATTTCTCAATTTCCAATTCCAGTTTCCGATGCTCCAATAAAAGTTTCTTGTTCTCTAGCTCCAATTTCCTGTTTTCTAGCTTGATCTTTTTGAGTATTTCTGCATTGATCTCCTCTTGGTAGGCATCCGACGAAAGGCATTTACGTTTGCTGAGCGGTTGCAAATTTTTCTGAAAAACTGCAAATTATTAATGATACATTTTTTCGAAAAATTCCTGAACAAACAGTCTAAAAGTATTTGTTAAAACAGTTTGGAAAACTTTTACAACAATTTTACAAGTTCAACAAACCTAACCTCATTATCATTACTGACTTTCGGTGTGCTTATTTGCTCCATCGTTACCGATCCATGTTCCTTCCTAGTACCTGTGAATGACTCGCCTGTTTCACTAACTTCTGTACCATATAGCATTTCAGGGTCGAGGATTGTGAAAATGAGTTTGTCGAGCTAAACAAAAAATTCGTTCAAACTTTCAAACTTTTGCTAACCTCGCTAAATTTGACTTTTCCACCTCCGTCTTTCTCAGTTTGCTTTGCCCTATCTCGCTTCTCCACAGCCCTTTTGCGAAGTGTTCCCCAGGTTGTATCTCGCAGCTGCTTCCAATTCTTTTCTTTGATAAAGTCATGATAACCCGCGGTAACAAGATCCGAATGAATTGTTTGCCACGTTCTTTTCTTATCCAATGTTGTCAGAGAATTTGACAATTTTCCTGAAAATTAAAATTAGCAAATATTACAAGTTTGAAACATACCGAAAAGTATGCGCTTATGAGCCTGAACTAACTTGCAAAAAGCAAATTTTCCTTCTTTTGCTTTGGATACCATTGTTTCACTAGTTGTGTCATTAATTCCTCCCGACTCATCAGCAATATTGTCTGTGTTGGGTGGAACATCAAAATCAAACATCTTTTATACTGAAAAAAATTCCAGGTTAAAATATGCACAAAATATGTCAATAATGGGAATAAATAACAAATTCTGAGTGCGAGATGCCTGTGCCCACATAAAAGGGCACAGTTTTTTATGAAATGCCATGTTTGCAAGATGGAAATGCGCACTGGAAAATAGGCATTGGCACTTAGCATTGCCAATTGGCAATAGTAGTTAGATTGAAAACGCCAATTGCAAATGCCAAATTTGGCGTTAAATCAGATAGTATATAAGTGGGAGTTGATATATTAATATATGCCTATAAATGGTTATGTAAATTGAATACGAAATATAAACTCGCGATTTTGAGTAAGACCAGTTCGGATTTGGTAACCATATTTGGAAACTGCAAGTTTGTTTATTCTTCCGAAACAGTAAATTACGAATACGTTTCTAATTCTCGACATATTCTGCAAAAATTACTATCAAGGTTAAGTTTTTTTTAATGTGATGATCGCTATACAAATATTAGGGCAAAACTACCAAAGCATATGAAATAATTACCAACGTTTCCAGTTGAAGATGACATCAGACAAAGTTCTTGTTTCTGTTGTACAGAGGTTGCTCGCGGTAGGATGACATTTGGGCGCACGGTCATTACCCCCATGCTTGCCATTTTTGGTCATAACTTTTTCTGGAACATTCTAGAAGGATGTGTAATGGCTTAAATCAAAGCTAAGACTTTGGGCTACCGATCGGTATATTGCATGCCGCATCTCGATTCAAGATTCTCGAAATTCATTTTTGTTTCAGATTTTTTCTCTCAAATGTTCGAATTTTCCCGAAAATTTGAGAGTAAAGAGACAAAAAGATTGATGATTGCATCCAAAAAGACAGGGAATCTTACATATCTAATATATACAAATGCGCTTCTCTCCAATGTGCTTTCTTTTGATTTTAAATAAATATTTATTTAATCACAAAACGACAAAATCCTGAGAAAGTAAAGCTCTAGGACTATTTTCAAATAAAATTCTGTCAAAACTACAAGGGGCGTTTATCATACCTGAGAATTTATCACATCAAGCAACTTTATGCCATTTTGAATTATTCGTGTTTCGTCATTTCAACACATTTTACAACAAAAATTTTAATCCGCATCGTCTTTTCTGACGACATTTAATAATATCCATAAGCATGGACCTTCCTGAAGCCTCGAGTCACTTGAGTATACCCCTCGGGAGCCACTCTTCCCGGCTGAAAAGTGACTAATCTTTCCAAGGAAAGCGATGAAGGTGGCAGGATTATTCACTTTACACTGAAACCGAGCAGCAGAAATGTGCCTTTAAAGGGCACTCCTTAGTTTGGGATATGTTTTATGGCGCAATATTCTTATTTCTTGAAGGTAATTGATTCAAGTTAGCATTATTGATCGACTGAAATATGTAAGTTTTAGTTTTCTCGAGCAAAGTTGGGGCAAGTCAAGAGTCCACACGACTCTACGAGGAAATGATGTCCAACTACAACAAACTGGTTCGGCCAGCCAAAATACCTTCGGAAGCAATTGAAATCCAATTTAAATTTAAGCTGCTGCAAATCCTCGATGTGGTGTGTACATTCTCTTATGACCTTCACTATCACTGATTATGTGTTTTTAGCACGAAAAGGACCAGGTGCTCACAACAAGCGGAATATTGATTCATGTGAGTAATTTTCCCGAGTCGTAAAAGGAGTACAGAAGCTACTCTTGCCACGTTACTTGGCATTTTTCGTCTGCCTGACAAGCAAAGAGTAGATTTAAAGATTTGCACTGCACTAATTAGGTCTTAGATCAGTTAATTGTTAGATAAGAAAATATCGTAGGATCCACGATTTTACTCAAAAGGATGAGCTACGTATATAAAAAGAGGGTCCTTTCGTCTATAAAATTGTATGCTAAAATGTACTAAAACTGAAAATTACAGAAATGGGCGGACCACCGTTTATCATGGGTACCGTCATTGTACGGGAATGTTACAATGCTTCATGTTCCTGGCGAGTTGATTTGGCTTCCTGACATTATACTTTATAACAAGTGAGGCCGTGTGAGACGCAACTTTCGTAAAATTTTGACGTTTTCAGTGCTCATGGGACGCCGGCTATAGCGTCAATAACCAAAGCTGATGTTTATGCCAACGGGAGTATACTATGGGAGCCTCCTGTCATATACAATTCCATGTGCAGAATCGACACCAAATGGTGATAAAATTCCACATTTTACATTTACGAGATTTATTGCTTTAGGTTTCCATACGACGAACAATTTTGTGACATGAAGTTCGGTGAGCGTTTTTTACTTTTCATGTATCACTCACCAAATTTATAATTTCAGGCTCTTGGACATATGGCGGCTTTGAGCTTGATATGGTTCATGTAATCTATTTGTAGCGTTTATAACAAAAATTATTTATGCTTCCTAAAAAACCTCTTGTGGCCTGAAATAAAGGAAAGAAAAAAAGGATATCTTTAGTATGCAGTTACATGAAATACCTTCCTTGGTGACGATATGTGACATCTTCTAACTTTAACTTTCGTGCAAAAACGAATAAATTCTAAATTTTTTTATGTAATGACATCCTTGTTATCATTTCATTTTGGCATTTCCTATAATATATAAAATCCACGAAACACATGAATCCATTTTCAGGTTTTTGTAGAGCAATTTTTGTTCATTTATATTTTGTTTTCTGCAACTCCTATATAATGTTACCAACTTTCTACTATTTTCTCTTCTTTTCAGCTGGACTCGGATGTAGTGGAACATATTTCTTATGACAACGGCACTGAATGGAGGGTTGAGCTGGGAGTAGACATTAGCGAATATGTGCCCTCCGTGGAATTTGACTTGCTCTCGGTGGTTGGAACAAGACATGAGAAGAGGTACCCATGTTGCGATTACCCGTAAGTTCCTCGATAGAAATGTTTCGTGACCTATGATCAATTCAGTGTGATAGACATTACATATTACCTGAACATTCGGCGCAAAAAGCTTTTCTACACTGTAAGTCTTTCAATAGCACTTCATTATCACGTGTGTTTATGTTACATAAATCATAGATCAATTTGATGTTTCCATGTATTGGAATCGCTACTCTTACGTCGTTTGTTTTCTATTTGCCAAGTGAATCTCACAACAAGATAAACCTTTGGTGAGTTGGAGGCATTTGCAGTAAATCCCAAAGTTTTGTCATTCACATTGATCCACTCTAACCTATTTCTTTTACCCTTCTTCTCAAAGAACTAAATTTTGTCCTCTAGGCTAAAATATTTCCTGTTAGTCTTCTAAAAAGTATAACAAATTATTTTATTCATTTTTATTCGGTTATATCGTTTCTATAACTCCCTAAATATTCTTTAAAACTCTGAGATTAAGCAAAAAAGGAAGTTTTTACCGATAGTTTAAAAATTCGCTGATTCCGAATTGTAGGTCTTCGCGTAGCACCTCTTTCTGAAATTTTGCTAATTAATATGGCGAAAAATGTGCAAATGCCAGAAACCGGAACTTTAGTCACCCAATGTATAAACCAGCGGGGTCAAAAATCTATAAGGGTTTAAAATATCAGCCGGCTTCACTCAATTTTGCGAAATTGAGCCAATATGTAGCTAGCCTTATGTAGATATGCATTTTTTGTCGTAATTCGGTGATTTTTCAGCATCTCCGTATTAGTTTCACTCACAGGTAAACTATCACGATCAACTTTTATGCTAATAATTCATTTCTGTTTAGTGTTCTTTCTTCTTTTGGTATTTTTCACACTATATCGAGCCATAATAAGCTCTCTCGTTCAGATTGAAATAGTGCCGCCTACTAGTTTGGGTAAGTCTCGTTGAATATTTTAATTTCAGGATATTCAGCTGATAAATTTTAGTAACTCCGTTAATCGGCAAATATTTGGTATTCACCATGATCATGGTAGTGTTTTGCTAATGTTTTCACTTCGAACTAAAAGTTATTTTTAGGTGACATTGTCAGTGTAAGTCATTTTATTAGGTAAATTTGTTGATCCAAAGTTCTATGTTTGAAGCTGCCTCACTGTGTTAGTTCAAAACATTCACTACAGAAGTGCATATCAAATGCCCAAATTAATCCGAAGAATATTTATTCATTTCCTCGGCAATTACATTCTTGTCTACCGAATGCCGGGAGGATCGCCATTCAAAAGTCGCAAAGCCAGATATAAGGTAAATATTTATAAAAGTAAATAAACGAGAATGAATTTATTTTCAGAAATTACCAACCCTCAATGCCCTTCGCGCTCTGGATAATCATTTCAAAGAATGTATCACCATGGACGATGACGTTTTAGAAAAAGAGGCAGTGTCTCCTTCAAGGTAAAGCATAAACACTTTCAAGAGTTTTCTTGGAGAAATTTTGCTAAATGGGATATGGCAAAAATTTATATATATTTTTATGTCCATGAAGTAACTTATTAATTTTAGTGCTGAAGAAGTTGAAACACGGAATCGAGAAAGAAATTTAATTATTTCGCCCGAAATGCGCAACCGAGTCAGCCAAGTTGGATATAATATCCGATACATTGAGAGGATCCTAAAGAAAGGACGACGTGATGAGGATGTAAGTATTGCAATGCAAAGCGTGAATTTATAATAATGAATACATAAGTGTGTAAAATTTAAAAACATAACTTGTGAAAATACCATTTTACGCATCACTGAAACTGCTGTAAGCTTTTCGAGTTTAGCTTCGCGCAGATTGGAAATTTGTCGCAATGGTAATTGACCGGCTAATGCTAATATTGTTCTCGATTACGATTTTCATCGGAACGTTGTACGCAACGCTCAGGTAACAAAAAGTGCTAACCATCGTTTATAATTTGACGTCTATTTTTCAGTGCACCAAGTGTTACCGACGACAGAGTACCTGTTACAGAGAAATATCCTCCGAAGAATATATACCAAAATTAGCAATAACAAATGTATAATTACCTTTACAATTGCTGTTCGTTAGTGATTATTAACTGTTTCTAATTCTCTAATAGAATTGTGCCATGTGAGAAATATAACAATTGAATGTTGAGTAACAATTTTTATTTTTTCTTTTAAAAAATTTAACAATAAAGAAGATAAACCGAGGTGGGTTATAAGAACACGACATTTTGATCCAGTAATCCCAGGTATTCGAGTAGTGGCAATAGGCAAAATGAAGATCCTTAAACGCACGTACAGTTTCAGCGGCAGCGATTCTTACTTCTTCTGCTGACGGCGCTTTCTCTTCAGACGACGCATACGCTTCTTTCGCCACTGAAATGGATTTTGGTTTAGTAAACTAATCTTGATTGAACTTAAATAAACAACTACTTAATACTAAGGATAGAGATCTATAAGACTGGCTAATAAGTAAAAAAATCAAGAAATGAGTGTTTTTTTATTATTATCGTGAAATTTTTTATTCGGTTTACTTATATATTCGCAATAATTTGAGAAGATTTAAGGATTCTGTCACGTTATCAAGTGCATAAATTATCTAGGAATGCTCGAAATACTAATTGATTTTACCCGATTTCCTAGATTATTCTCGGGGCCTGTGCACAAGCAATATTTTCAAATGCCAAAAGTTTATACCTAATTACGCCAATTTTACCCAATGGCAAAATTTATTATCGTGTTTTAATGTCAAAAGCTGTAAAATTTGAAAGCAAAATAGTTGCATTGAGCTCAAAAATCTTAAAGCACCCTTTTAAAATTTACATAACAGGTATAAAAAACTAAATGGCCGTTTGCAAAGGTAATCTAAACTTGCTTATTACTCTTTCCCTTAGGTAATGTAAAACATGTATATATTTGTTTATATTCTATAATAAAACCTATGAATGTTATTAATTCCAGGTATTTGTAAATGGCATTTGAAACTATTGATAATTCATGTAATAAACAATGAAGCAATTAACGTACCTTAGCTCGCATTTTCAATCAACAAGTACGGAGTTATTGAGGATCGCCGAGAACGAGAGTTTGATAACGCGAACACTTGCTGAAATAAGAAACATTAATACTAAGAAATACTTTTATTACAACAGAAAATAATTTGCATAACAATTAAAACAAGATCACTAAAAAATACGCCTGAACTAAAATCAAGTCCACCTCGATTGCTAGAGAACTGAGGCTGTCAGAGCCAAGTTAATTTTGGGGACAGTCAACAATATCCAAAGCAGAAAAGTTTGGCCTACTGTACTGAGTATCATAATTTTGGCGCAAACTTTGAAAACACATTTTTCAAATGTAGGCTTTAAAATTTCAATGAAAACAAATAGATTAATACTACTGCAACCAATATAAGCCGGTAATATAAAATGTTCTCGGAATAAAAATTTGCTCTGACATAATTTTCGAAGTCAAATTGAAACCGAAAAAGATAATTTTTCACTTGAATTATATCATTCAGTGAAGTGCAATGACATTTAAGTTCCTTTGGTAACCGCTGTAAAAACAATCTAATTTCCTTGAAAGTTGGAAAATTGAAAAAAGGTAAAATAAGTAAAATTTCCATCAAAGAAAATAAAAAGTTCACATGTACATCGAAATTGAGAATTCTTGCATTTTGGAATGGGAAAGTTGCATTCACCAGCAAACTTCGCTCGCCGTTATGTGTTTATGACACAACTAATTTACTACCAACAAAAACAAACATCTGCCATTGGTCATTTGCCAACGTTATGACCACGCCGAGCAACATAATAAATGAATCGGTTTTACTTAAACGGTTTTTGTAAGAATAAAAATTATAGATCTCGGATCAACTGGTGATCTCTCGGTTATTCATCGAATGACACAAGAGTTCACCTTTTTTGGTCTGTCTATTCACATGAAATACTCAGAACAATTGAGTGTGTACACCATTGGTTTTAGTGACCAACTAGAACACAGTTTTATGAAACATAAAGTAAAATATTTTTATTTTCTCTTATATTTACGGTAAACAATTTAGCTAACAGATTTGCTCTGAATAACTTTCCGGTATTAAATATTGGTTTGGCCGGAAATTATTGTCGGTGTTTTCAAAGTCAATTTTTATTAATCTAAAGCGGTGTTTTTCTTGAGTGTTACATACCATTCGGTAGCACATTCATTCCTCTTTCAAACCGTATATAGCATGATTTACCATTACATGTAACCATTACTTTATGGTAGTTCTAAGGAAGCACATCCAAAAATTGATTTTTGGTTATTTTTAGCAACTTTCATGGATAATTTTTTTATCTTTTGGCACTATTCTAAAACGTGGCATTGCGGCATTTGTAGACAAGGTCGAGCTCTACAACATACTTTTTACAGAATAACTTTTGCGTCGAAATTCTGCGAGATATGACCGCTCAAAGTTGAGACATAAACTGAAAAAATCGCAAAAATCGAAATTTTCCATTTTTCGAGCGACGTCATTTATTAAAATGGTCATATCTCTGCAGCCATCAAACGAAAAAATATTCTGTAAAAGGTAAGAATTAGAGCTGATATTGCTCTACAATATTGCACATTTGGAAATAGAATGCCTAATATTTTTGCGTACAAATGATATAAAAATAGCTCAAAAATTGGTGATTTTGAAATTTTTCATGGAATCACAAATAGCTAACAATTTTTTACAAAGCTAAAATATAATTTAAGTATGGTTACATGGAGAAAACCCTTGGCTATCAAACAGTATATAACACTCATAGGCACTCTAGCGTTACGTGAGAAAAAATTATATTTAAAAACACCGACACGAATTTCCGGCCAAACCAATATATCGGTTTATGTCCAAAAAGCTATTATTGACCATCCAAAATAACGATACTCCCTTTTCAGTTGCATTGTTGTTATGTTGCGTTATTTCAAGGAAGTACATGGCTTGCAATTTTTACGTAGTTTTTCACGTAAACTCAAATTTGGTCCAGAACTCCAATTTAATATCCAGACAGTTGGAATCCTGGCGAGTGTCGGAATTGCACGTTCCCTCCATCCGGCAATCCACCGCTTTTATGTTTGTGCTTAATACGTCGTTGTCAAGCAACACATAAGTCTTTTCTAGCAAAGACTCTTTGAAATACGCCGCGCGTGACAGCGATGACAGCCGCGACTCATTTTCATTTCAATTTCATATATTTTATTTTACTGCGTCAATCCGGGATGGAAAATATTCTTAATCGTTGCCGAGGATATTAACGACCGATTTGCTGTCTTCCGTTATATTCCCTTAGGACAAAAGAGTTTTTGTAGTAATTCTCCTCCCTCTTATGTAGGTAACTGTCATTACCCAAAGATTTTCTCCGAATTTAAATCTCGATTTTAATTCTGCTCGTCATATGCTTTTATTAATTCAGATATTATTTGCTCGAGAATTAATTCTGCTATGACAATCAATCAACTTCTTTGGCCTAAAAGTTTGTGAAGTTTATATGGTCAGCCAGCAAAGTCAAGGATTGCTGAACGTTCGAGATGTGCTTTGCGATGGTAATTTTTTAAGACATAATGGTTACAATATACGTTTTTAATAGTTTTAATTGCACTAAATTTTTGAGACAGAAAAAAATAACCAAACACCTAAGTTTTTTTAATGAAGTTTTTTAAACTACTAGCATTTTTTATTCGAACTAGAAAGAAGGTGTGAGATATTTATTGGACAGAGGAACTATTAATAATAAACCTAAAGAGATGGAGGATCTTGAACATATAATAATAAATAAGTGAAATTCATTTAAATTGTTTAAAAAGTTCTGATTTTCGTCCCTTATTCGCATTCCCGTCTAAGAAATCTTGTGCCTTGTTACCTTGATATCACCTGTGCTATGTCACCTTCCATACTATTTGTCGTTCTTCATAATAGATTTTTGGAGAAAATGATAGAGGAATTTCATCGTTTCGCGCTTATTCTGAGACAATGAAACTAATTTTAATAACTATAGAGCTGCGCTCATCAGTCAGATGACCCTATAGTTGGTATAAGATACAATACAATGCCGCAAAATACGGCGTTCCGTGAGGCAAGCCTCGTGCCGCAAAATACGGCGATCCGTGACACGGTTGCCCGTGACACAACAAACAATAAACATCTGCACCATAAACAATAAGAGGAAAAATAGATCGAAAGATTTTGGTGAGCAGAACTATAATATTTTGTAAGAAGATAAGATTAGAATTTTTGCGCCTGTTTGAATTAATTTTGCGCTAGTTTAAAATTTAAAGTTTCGAACTTCAGTTAAGTGACGTGAACGCTTTGTACTCAGGCCAACGAAGGTCAGGTCGCCCATTTTTTGGATTAGTCTCCCGCAATAAATGTTCTCGCTTCGAACTCAGTGGGCGGATAATTTTTTCATATCCTCACGTTCACCCTTTTTTGTTTGTGTTTTAATGCCGGATATTGAACGTGCTTTTTTATTATAAAGTTTCAGACACTTTACTCAAAACAAAATATTGGGCACTTTAACGGAGAGACGCACTTTGTGCGCATTTGTGCGTTCTATAAACTGAGGACCAATAATAGTCTGCAAATAACTGCGAGGGATTATTTCGACGGTAAAGGGACCACAGAACCCTTTTCTAAGTGGGATCGGATGAAAATGCGCAGTCGATATTTGTGATAGTCTGGCAAAACTCAAAATAGGCGACAGTTTCCCTCAAGTCTTTCATATGCACGCATTGAAGTAGGAAAATAATCTTGAAATGCTTCGCGAGAAAAGTCCAATACCCCGAATCCTTGAGCGTGTAGAGTCCTTACAATTAAATCAAGCATCCTTCCAATAATATTCCTATCATTCCTGGATATAAATGTCTATGCTAACATTTACAAACGACACACTTATTTGCGACGTTTCTTGCACTTTTATTTAATTTTATTTCTTTTTCTGTCCTTTCGAAAATAGTGTCAAAAATCAGTGCCACACATGGAACCTTTCTTCCCGATTGAATGGCTTTAATTCCTCACACTTCTCTCACTGTAAATTATTTGTTTTTGCCAAATACAATGGAGACGAAAGACGGACCGCGTTCGAGCATTTTATGAATTGTGAAAGGAACACAATACTCTGAAAGTATGTCGAGAGGGGATTATGCGGCATTGGAGACACTGCGAGAGAGACATACCATTCTGTTCAGAGAGCGTGAGAGAGACTGCAGAGAAACCGAATGCTAGAGAAATTTAAAGGCTGCTCTGATGGTATCAGGCTGGCGATACGGACGGCGAGAGAAATTGAAAACCATTGAATTTGTTTGGGAACTGGTGATAGGCGCAGGCGGGAGGCCAGGCTTATTTCTGGCTTAGTGTTTTGGCGGGCGACAAGCATTGCCGCCGATTGCGAGGATTTACAGAGCTTTTGACAAAGTTTTAGACTTTCAATTGGACTCTCAGTTCCGGTATTTGAGGAACTGTCTTTGGGGAAGTTGGGGTTGAGTGGAATTGCGGTCCCTTTATGTAAACTTCGCAAGACTCTCCAAAGACCGCCAAACATCATTTCGATCTTTTGCCGCGCATTAATGCATCATTTTTCGACAATCAAATCGCGTCACGAGTTTGGCACCGTTTGAATAGAAATTTTGGTGTTTATAGAAAAAAGAAAATCCTTTGTTATTGCAAGAAATTCGAAGCTTTTTTCTAAATTAAAAACGTAGCAACCGCGTGATTCTTCTTTACCTATTTATTTTCCCATCCTCAAATTCTCAGCAGCTCTCCCGTACTAACTACAATTCTCGTACTTTCCCGTTATAAAACCCACTGAAAATAAAATACATTTTACGAGGAAGTAGTTATTTTAAAATACATTATTTACGCGTGGTTTGTTAGAAATTATTAGAAAAAATTGTGGCCGTTTATATTTATTATTTTACCGGTTGTTATATTTCTTATTGTCACGTAGTTTTCCAACCACCTGATCACACGTTCCACCCAAAGTTGTTCTTTTTTTCTTTAGGGTTTATGCGTGATTTCGACCTATTGTATTTTGTACTCACTAAAATTTGTAGAATCAAAATTTTTGATCTCTAAGAAGCGGGAAATTGTAACGTCACAATTCTTCAGTGTAAAAAAGAATTGAGTATAAAGCCGCAGATATGTTTCAGTTTAGCTCTGTTCAGAAAAAAACTGTCGGTATCTGAATTTACAATATAGGCCAACATCTTAAGCCTGACATTCCGTACATCTTCCGTAATCCAGCTCCTCCAAAGTATGAATATCACTTTCCGCTTGGTCACTCCTCACAATCCCAAACATAATTCCAGTGACCGTGCGTGTCAACGTCTCATTCTATTCCATTAACTTTTGTTGCAAGGCAAAATTCTCGCCTACGTTTGCTTCAGCTTTACACCGGAAATTCGACCCAATCTCGTGCAAACAAAGTGCGTTGGGCCAATCCGGGAATTCGCGCTTTGCTTTTGTACACAAGCACTGTACTGTTTATGACTTGCTTAACCCGCTTTATTCTTAGGCTTGGCACGCGCCCAACACCACTTTATTGTTTCATGAGAAGCATTTTCAGGCCAAGAATATTACGATGGAAAGTTCTCACAAAAGGTTTTAGTGCTCTCGCTTTACAGTTTCTTTTTTATGGACTGGAAAATTACTTTTCATCTATCATCTGTTTGGGACCAAGTAGAGCAATATACAGACCAAATATGACAATAATCTTCCCTGTTCAAGTTTTCTCACTCAAGTATGCAGCTACAGTAACAGTACTGTCATTTAAAGCATGATAATCCTGTGCGAAGGAATTATTATTTTCACCTGGTGTGAGCCCAACCTTTATTGTTTCTCAGAAGAGTGCAAAAATATTTTGAGCCTCCGACCCGCGCCATAACAATAGAAATTTTCATAATCACAATTTCATATTTGCACTCCGGCCACACTTCGCGCGGCGGTGTACAGTTTTATTATTTGTGCGACTGTGAAAGCATTTATTATATAGCTGCGGCTATTATTAGAGAAATGTTTGATGGAGGGGTCGGGAGTGTGGATTGAATTTCTTCCCGGTTTTATGAGCGGGTTTGGGGTGGAGCACTCCGGGAATTTGGCAAGCTCATGGCCTCCCTCACTTCACAGCTGCTTGGACGCAACCTTGATCTTTCCTCTTCGGCTGATCATCCGGAGAAATCCGCACTCACGTATTTTGGCCTTTCTTCTATTTTGCCCTTGCTAGTCAAAATTCGCCTCCACCTGTCATAACTTGCCCTTTGGCCATGATTCAAAGACGCTTTCGGACGGCAGATGTGGAATGCTTCGAGCAAAGTGAGTGCTTTAGTGTCGATTTAAGTGTCTAAATATGCCACGTATCACTTCTGCTAACATGTAGACATCTATTTTACACTTCGAGACCAGACATTATACATCAAGAAAAATGGGAAGTATTTCTTATTCTATAGAGTATTTTTCATGGTTAAATTTAAAATCTTCTATTGCCGAATCTTGTGTAACCCAAAACGATTTAAAAGTTTTTCGCTCTAGGCAATAATTCGCTAAGGGCAATTTATTGATTAATCATTTGTTGGCTTTGAATAAACAAATAACAATTCCCATAAAAAGGATATTGCCCTCAAGCTCTATTGCTCATTTACCTGAAGCACATGATGAGTCCATCTGTTTTTAATAAAGGAACACATTTCTAAAGTTACGAATGTGGCACTAATTTTTAACACAATTTTTCATGAGTTTGAAGTTAAAAGGAAACATTTTGAGGCCAAAATTCTAAATATGAATCGAATTTTTTCAAAATAAGATTTCAAAAAATAAAATCGAACACTTTCCTTAAAAACAAAAAAAAACTAATTTAAAGCAATTTGCTCCAATACATTTATTCAACACTGCTCTTCCTGCATTGCCTTGGACTCCTCTGACCGCAACTTTGCCTGCTTGTGGCCCTCTTTTTACATATCGATTTGTGTTTTGTTTCGCTCGCCTGCCATTCCCCACCAGCTTCTCTCTTTCATTTTATGAACCCTTTGCCTATCTCTGCCCTATTTTACTGCTTCTATGTTTGACGCCAGATGGTTCGACGTCCGAATTTGGATTTGCACCGAACAATAGAAAAATGTTTGTTAGTCGGTCATACAAAAGAATACCTGCCAATTTTGTTTTGTCGTTCGAGGTAAATCTTTATCGCATTTTCGATACTCCACTTTATAGACGTCATTGTGTTATATCTTTTCCATACACTTTTGAAAATAACTGGTGAGATATGAGACCAGTTTTGTTCACAATGTTCCAAAAATATTAATTTTAAAACCTTTCTCGTTTGGTAGAATAGAAGTCAGCGGTATTCGGATTGAAGTGACCAACGAGCTGGGGACTTCATCAGATACTCCTCACGATAATGCGCGTAAAGCCTAAAAAATGTCCCTTCCGAGAAAATACTGGTATAAAGCTTGGTATAAATTCTGGTACGATCCCCAATAAATTTAAAATTTGCAAAAAGCATTTATTTACTGACCTTTATAAATATATTTAGTTCTGTTTTCTGCCAATTTTCTGTCTTAACTTTTATCAGCTCTTTGTAATTCAATTTTCCTTTGCACTTAAAAAAGGGCTGCTAACATTATCAGATAGAATGGAGACAGTTCCTTTCACTGCCATCTTTTGTGGCTTTTAAACGCTTTTTATTGAATGCAGACGGTCCCGTGGTAAAATTTTGCCTATTCTGAAACGTTTACAAGAACATTTTGAACTTTCTCTCTTTCAGATGAAATGTTCTCCGTATGCCGTATATCTGAATTTGTTATAAACACTTCCACGGTGGATTAAATTAGCTGGAAAAAATCCCATTTTTACGGATCATCGTTTATCGTTCCAAGCCAAATTATCTGTTTTCTTTTAAAAAAGGGGCAACTTTACAATTTATCCACTTTTTTATGCGAATGGTATTTCGCTATGTAAACTTTTAACTCCCAAAATAGTTTTTTCATCCTTTTGCATGTCCTTTTAGATGAGCCAAAATTCCGGTAACGTCGGCCTATGACGAATACATTTTTAACGTGCTTGATTCCATTGAAACTTTTCCTTTACAAACAAACGACGTGTCAAATTTTCACACATTTGTTAAATTTCATCACATGTTAAAATAAATGGACAGGCGACTTTTAGAGTTGTAACTTCTCGCCAACGACATCATTCACAATTTCCAAGGCGTTCTTGGCCCTAAAGAGAATTTTACCGTGATTTACCGCTGTTTTGCTCGACCGCTTTGAACATTTGTTGCAATCCTGCACATATTAATATAACGCTTTCCAGCCAACTGTTGAGTCCAATTGGGCGGAAGAGACTTAATTCTCATAGGAGGAACACCCATTCATTCGATCCAAATTCGGCGTTTTTCTGTCCAAAGAGCGGCTCCCTTACAAATTTATATCCCTTACCTTTCCCTCCGTGGTGGCCTTTACGCATTTGTGATAAATCGCTTCCACCTTTCCCCGACGAACTAAACGCCTGCGAAATTAAAAAATGCAAGGAGATCGATTTTCCGCCGAAATGAATCCTGCCGCCAGAAATTTGATTGGCTGTTGGTGGGAGTGTTTGTAGGAAGAGTATTGGGAACTGATTTGCTGCAAGAGTGGAGTGTGTTGTTAATGCGAGACACAATGAGGACTGAATTTGATAGAACAGAGAAAAAGAGAGGTGATCATTTAATTACGTGTCTACTCTTGAGATTAGAAACTCAACTGGCCCTTCGCCTCCGAGCTTGCGTCACTTAGACAGAGAGCAAACAAATTTAAAAGGACGTGAAACTTAAAAATTCACTGCTCCGGTGATTTTCGTCGCGAAACCATTTTGGACCATTTCCATAGGGTTACTTTAATTTTTATTGATGTGTATTGAGGGCACAATTTAGAATGGCTGCCAGTCATATCGCATTATTTTCTTGATTTGTTGCAACAGAATTTCCGTTTTTGGAAACTTTGAGTTCGAAAGTTCAGTTTTTGTGTTTTGGGACAAATTAGGGATGCACCCAATAATTACGTCACCTTGAAAGGCCGGAATTTTGAATACCCGCGTCATCGATTCTTCGTATAAATTGATGAATTTTTGCATCAGCACATAATTTTGTAGACTTCAGTTGGTCCAACTTTTTAAACTAGATTATTTCATCAGGCCTTTGCTTTTCGTACCTGTTCACACCCATAATCCAGACCCTTACCAATGATTTCTCTATAAAATTGATGTTTTGTGAGTACGATAACAAAACATTATAGATTTCCTTTGTCGTGGTTAGAGAAACTTGAACTTTATACCATGCAATTCTCATCTCTTTTCCTATCAAATACCTTCCCTATTACCAATACACGTGACTAATGGCGAAGATTAGTTGTTTCGAAATTTATGTATTGAGTCCATCAAAAGATGACTTTTATAAAGTCTGTCAAAGCATTTTCCGAGAAAATTATTCAATAATTTCAACGAAATTTGTAAAAATTTTACAATAGTACAGTATAAAATACGGACAAATACATTTATATTCACATAAATGTTACAAAAATTGAATCTTTTGTATAAATAAGATTGCTTTGTCTGATATGGTATGATCATTGGATTTATCTAATTTTTAAAATTCAGAACTATTGAGTGAGCGCTGGGCACGGCCAACAAACGCCGCAAGCGTCTCTCGTCGTTTTGTCCGTCCAATGTCGAGAGATGTTTCATCGCATAGAAAAAAGTCGGCAGTGCCAATGTCGTCCGCAGCGATTCACAATTCAGTTGATTACGGGGATATCCAGCCAGAACGCATTTCGTCTATACTTCACGCTCTCGAGGAGGTCAGTTATTTTGAAACTGTTACATTACAATTATAAAAGTAAAAATATTGAATGAAAATTCCTATGTATAATGTTGCAATTCGTGGCATTACAATACTTAAGTCCATCTAGCTCGGTTATTTATTTTCAAGGTTATATTCGACAAACGGTACATATGATCAATATATTTTTATTGCCTACAATATAAAACGCATATGGAAAGTAGTTTGTATCTAAAGCATTCAAGATCATGAAAGTCATTTTTGACCGCTTTGTGTTGGAATTAAAAATTCCTCACACTTTTGCACAATGGACTTTATCGTATTATTTTCTGACGTATACCCGGAGTTCCTTGCTGGCGATCCATTCTTTTTTCGCAGGGATCGATTTCAGCTTAACTGATCTTCACTTTGTGCGATGGAAAAAGTTTTTTCTGGAATATTTCTGTTGTGTTATCGCAATATTTGCATTCACTAATATCTTATTATCTCGGTTATACTCTATATTTAGATCAAAATTTTTTTAACAGATGACAAGATTAGGATTTCAATTATTTATTAATCAGGTGAGCTTTTGAGGCGTTTGTGGAGGAATGAGGCCTGATTAATGCTTTCATATACCAAATAAGTGCATAGAAAATAATGGGCGCAATAATCAAATCATTCCATTTACTCGAGCGAGTTGTCTTTTTTATCTTGAATGTAACATGTTTATCGATGACGATCGAGAGGAACCTTTATCATTCTCGTGGTGCAAGGCGTCAATCTTTGTCGAAAACAAATACTTCCACAAAATTAGTGGAATTAAATTAATTGTCTGGTATTTTATTAGACAAAATATTTTATGTATTCTTAAAATGGTAACTTCTTAATCAATATTCATTCGATAATTAACTGTTTTCGGTTTCAGAAAGAGAAGGACCTTGAATTAGCCGCAAAAATCGGGAATTCGCTGCTGGAGCAGAACAAGGAGCTCCAAGAAAGGTGAGATTTTTGCGATATTCATTCAAACTTTTATTGAAAATTTACAGAAATGAATTTTTGGAAGAGTCGCTCAATACCAGTAATGAAGCGATTCACCAACTTCAATATCAACTGAAACAACGGAGTTCTCTATTTCATGCGATCGCCGATCTTGACGATGAAGAAGAGCGCGCAAATGGATCTTTCACGGGCTATCTTGGCACTTCAGATCGCACAAGGGAACTTGAATCACGGGTCAAATCTTTGGAAAGCGAAAATCAGCGTCTCAAGGGACAGGTTTGTTAAAGTTTCATTCTTACTTTATTTGTTAGAAATTCCTCTTACGACAGATAATTATTTCATAATCTTTGGGATTGCTTTAGTTTTGTGAAAAGTTTCCCATCTGTAAAATATGTTATTATAGGCTTCCAAGCTAGAAGATCATGCCATTGCAGTGGAAAAGAGGGAACGAGAACGAATCAAAGATTACTTAGGCCAATTGGAAAGAGCCAATTTAAAGGTGGGTAATTTTATTTTTGCAAGTCAAAAATTTATGCGTCAATTTCTCCCCGGGCGAGTAATTTTGTGTATGGAAATCTTAATCGAGACATTTAAAATATTTACTAAATATTTTCTTCGGCGAATTATCCCACGTATAGATTGTAGGCTAAGCTTGTAATCAATCAATGTTCCATATATTGAAAATTTGCGCAGCCTCAATAGTGATAGTATATTACACATGTTATTAAATGCCTACCAGTTATAAAAGTAAAACAATCAGTGATTTATAATTTCTCATTTTTAGATCGGGCGACTGCAAGAACAAATCATCGACAAAAGCAAAGAGTGCACGGTCCAAGCAGAGGACACCGAGAGGTTAATGAAAGAAATCAACCAAAGAAAGGGCCGCGAGAAAGCGGTGAGCTCAAGCTTCTAAAGTTATTTCAATTACTTAAAAGATTTTAGTTGATTGATGCCAACGACAATCTGACACAACAACTCAATAGTGCCATAAACAACCACGAATCGTTGAAAGGGGAAATCGCTTCGCTTCAAGAAAGATATTTGGATGTAATGGGAATGCTGCGTGAAACTGAAGATGAGCTTCGCGGACATCGTCAGCAAGCTGCGCTCTACAGGTAATTCATTTCTTTCGTTAAAAAATCTGCTTTTTCTTGTAAAAAAGGTTTGTTACAAAGACATGAGCATTGCTAAAAATTGTATTTATCGATTCATACGTTGAGATCATAAGTATATTTTATGTGATAAAAATGAGAATTTAAATATATAAAACACATAAATCTTTCCATCCTTTCATCGAAATATCTCCCACTAAAACAATTACTCAATATTGTATCACTAAAAAACCACCAAGAGCCTTATTAAATAATTTTAGAATTAGAACTTCTTCAGCTAACTTGTCCATATTAATGCTTCCATTTATAGAACAAATAGCGCAGATTCGCTATACGATTCGTTGGCTAGTGAATTGGAGGCATCTGACAGTGGGTGCTATAACACGCCAATGTTTTCCGCTAGGTAAGGGTTGTTTCATAAACCGTTTAGAGCTGTTTCATAATGAAATTACACTTTTCTGGACTTCCATTAATTTTCAGATGCGAGTCGCAGCAATCTTCATCCCAAAATCCCCCAGACTTAGGATTGCAGCTTAGCGACTTGGAACAATGCCACAGCCGTGAGGAGAGCAGCGAAGAAATTGAAATCGAAGGACTACCTAGCATATCATCTGGTGCTTCCTATGACGTACCTACTAGAGCACTTGTCAACGCAGTCAGAAGTGCAAGTGCTCGAGCTCCAGCTACTCGAAGCATGGTAAGCCATATGATTAAATTCTGGTTTTCTTGCCTATACATTTTCCAAAAAGTTAATTATAAAGACTTGCAAAACTAATTTTCTGCAATTTACATTTGACTTTGGCTTTTCGAAATTTGACTTTGCGTTTACAGTTTCCTTAAACTTATAAATTTACAAAGAATATTATTCACACAAGTATTTAATGTAAAATTCCATTGAAGGAAAATGATCTATAAATACGTGAATGTTTATTATAGAGCGCTGACCTGAGCAGTGAAAACGAAGCTGGACCCTGCTCTTCTGCGAGGTGCCCAACAAATTTCCCGGAAGTATCAGGAGAAGTCAATACTCCGTTGGCAGAAGAAATTATGTCGTTCTCTTCAATATCGTACCAATCGACGACTTCTATCAGGACGATCATTCCTGCAGCCGGCCAAATTGAATCTCCTCGGAAAAGAAGTGACTCCGCAGGCACAATTTCCGCTCTCTGCGAATCTGCAAAAGAAGTCTCATGTTCCGGGCAAGACGGCGAGAATCAGCATGATCGGAACGGCAAAATCTATCGCGATATTTCATGTTCGCCGATCTCATTTCAGTTGCAAAGCCCGCCCTTTCAAAAACAGTCGTCTCCAAAAATTGTACGCAGGCCAGAAGCCATGCAACGACAACAGATTTCGTCCGTATTGGCAAATCATGATCCTACTCTCCCTTCCACATCGTCCTCGAGATCTTCCAGCGATGATACCGCTCTAAGCAAATCAAATAGTTCAGACTCTCTCTCAAACTACACTGGTCCAAAATTGGGCGAACCGGGAAGGTGAGGTTTCAATGAATGTGCTTTGTAACATTTTTATATTTAGACCTGGAACTCGTGATCTGGAATTCAGCATTCGAAGACTAAATCTTAAAAAACAGGTATGTTTCACTAAAATTTGAATACCTACTTTGTCAAAAAATTAGTGAGGATGACGAGCAGAATGTTTTATAATAATGATCGCTTTATTGCCATTTTATTGGTGTTTTATTAATTTTTTGCAGACTTGAAACAAAAAGAATTAAAATATTTGTATTAAAATTACACTGAAATAACCAAAACATAGACTGAACTTAATGGCATTTCGCTCATCAGATCCATACTAATATTTGCTAGCATATCGCCCTTCCAAATTTTAGAACTTTCGAAATCCGTATACATTGTATTTTATTTGCTTAGTTACAGTTGCATTTTAGTCACCTATGGTGGTTAGCACAACGTCGGATGACAATCAAAACTGTAATTGTTGTCGAAAAGTAGGTAGAAATTGCCTCTAAAACTATGTTTCTTTGAATTTCATCCATTTCGAGTTTAGATTCTCTTCGGGCTCCTATATGGTTATTTTTTCTTTAGCCTATGTTTGAATAGAAACTAATTTTAGTTTTCATTATGCACACAATAGATTAGACTAATGATTTACATTCCTGCAAAATTTAACCTGCTTTCCCACACTGCTCTTAACTTGGGTGGGCTTTTGGTAGGGTTGAAGATGCAATCAATCTTTTGGGCAATTTAATTTCGGCAACTTAATTAAATCATTTCAATAATTACGAGATGTTACATTTTCAACCGTGCGCTATTTTATAATTTCCATATGTTTGGGTTTCTTTGGGATTTCTAGAAATTAGCGTTAATCGGCGTTATTGATTTATAAAAGCTAAAATACGTTAGTTTTAAAATTTTACGGATTAAATGCCATGATTAACGCCATTTCTGGACTAGATATTACACCATATTTGGAAAATATTTTGGACTAATTTAGATTGAAAGGCAATATGAGGAGTTCCGTCGCCAGCGTGGTCTGCCGCCCTCCAAATTTTACTCCACCGCAATCGCTCATAGAGTTGACGACATTAAGCGAAATACAAGAACAGACGACGCTGGAGGGGAACAAAATGGTTCGGGTATTGATGACGTGTTAGTAGGATGTTATTCCATATTTGGACACCGAAAACCGTTTGGGGAATCACGAGGATGCTGGAAGAGAGTGTTGGGAACCGTGCATATTGCAAGACCAACTACTTTGGAAATTGGTCCTGAAGGGAATGATGGCGTAATTTCGAGGAACGCAAATAATGTAAGGTTTCTGAATTTGCTTCTGAATCTGTTAGAGTTCTATAGCTTTTATACCATTGATTTTTATAAGTCAAAATATATAACAGTTATTCAGGCAATTTCTCGCATCACTTTTCCAAAAAGCGGAAGCTGCTCCCGACTAGATGGCGTTATACATCGACTATCTCAGCCACTGTGCCAATGTCAAGAACCTTCAGTTCCAAGTTCAAGTCAAATTAAGCTCAATGGAATCAATCTGATGAGGCCCGGAAGTATTCCATCCATATTTTTGCTCAAACATCACGTGCCAAGGTGTCGCGCTGCTCCACTAACAAACCTAGCCATTGGACATCACATTGCTGGTCTGCGCAAGTCTCGTGGCACGAGTCCTATCGCAGATTTTTCCAGTACAGAAATCCTTGGCTTGAATAACGTCTCAACCGGATCCAACACCAAATCGGTTGGAATTATTCAGCGCTTTGGGGGCCAAATAACATAGTCAAATAATATATTGATCATATTGTATAAAATTGTTAGGAAATGTTCATACACTAAATATGTCGTTAAAAAGCAGTTTTGTTGTAAAGATTTATTGTCCAAATGAAAATATTGACATGATACGGGTTTGCGCTACTCAATGTCATTTTTGCCACTGTATAATATGCGTTGTATTGGGTCATCCACTTCGGAATGGGCGTTGAAGTGACGAAATTTGATTTGAATATGCCTCTTTTCGCACCTTTGGCATACAGTATATGAGGTATTTTGAGGCTTTACAAGGACTCTTGAGTCAATATGATGAAACCCTTGGAGAGTAAATCGACCCCGCTGAGTCCGAATCCGGGATCAGATTTGAACTTTGATCTTTGAACTTTTTCCTTTAAAATATGGAAAAATCCCAATTTTAAAAGAAAAAGTTCAAAAATCAAAGATAAAGGTTTAAATCTGATCCCGGATTCGATTTACTCTCCAAGGGTTTCATCATATTGACTCAAGAGTCCTTGTAAAGCCTCAAAATACCTCATATACTGTATGCCAAAGGCGCGAAAAGAGGCATATTCAAATCAAATTTCGTTACTTCAACGCTCATTCCGAAGTGGATGACCCAATAATAAAGATTATATTGAACTTTAAACCGCTTTTTGTGTTTAATTTTCTTGGTAATCAGTCTTGAGACTTAGAGTAGAGTTACATCGGGGTAGGAGTGAGGTCAATCAGAGAGGAAGTCTTTCCCGGGCTAGAGAGTGGGGTTAGTTACGTCGCAATCCGACCCCTCAAGTTCCGACTTTAATTATCGAATTATGCTCTAAACTAAAATCCGAGAAAATCATGAGATTCTTAGGACAGGTTTTGGTAATAATTTGTGATAAAGTGTTTACTAATAAAATTGTAACCATAGCATAACCCGCCAATTCAATCCCAACTTGTTCACGTAATAGTAATTCCAAACTAGACAAAGCATTGCAAAAATTTATTTTAATGCATTGGAGACGACCTGGATTATCAGAAATAAAAATTTTCCAGGACTTCGAACCAAAGTGTGAACATTCGGGCAGTATTCCTGAGGATAGGCGAAGATAAGGTAGCCGACTCCATCCCCGGTTTCACCTCCTACACCGTTTTATATGCTACCATAGCCATCGACACTTTCTGCTCTCCCCTCCATGAGAAAGTTTACAAAATAGTTAACGAGCCTTTCCAAAGCATGTGTCCCACCCCAGTTAAAACAGCGAAATTCCTAGCAGACTTCTCAAAGGATAAAAAATTGTTCCAAAATTGCCTATTCGCCATTCTCAAATCAACTCTGCACATCTGCGGTTTTCTGCCAATCCATTACTTTCCCATTGAATGTTCCTTTACATGTGATCTTTGATTTGGTTGTAGGTCGTATATTGTATATAAACCTATACAAAATGCTTCTCTCAATTTGGCTCAGCTTTACTGTTAGGCTATCATTCGGATTGCAATTGTGTTGAGTGAAGTAAATTTTTGAACCTAGAATAGATTTGCATTTCCACACGCAACTCATATCATACAGTTTGAGCTGTTTCTACGGGATTGCGTTTTCTCCTAGAAACACATACATCCCGCAACTTCGGAGCTGCAATGGACATGATCTATACAAGCGATTATTAAATTCTTTTGATTTTGAAGAGTTCACGGGAGGATCCAAAAAATGTGACATCTTAGCCAGATAAATGCTATGGTCACATTTTGGATCACTTAATTACTGCGAATAGCTAATAAAAGTTGCAAATTTTAATTTCGCCTATTAGATCATTTTGAAAATTCTAACTTCATTTATCGGAAACGATTTATTTTGCCGATTTGTTTCCGATAACTGAATTTATAATTTGTATGAAAAAAATCCGTTCCAGCCAAATCGTTTCCGATAAGTGAATTTTCCGATAAATGAGGTTCCGATAAATAAAGTTAGACTGTATTACGATTTCTAATAGATCAAAGTTGAAATTTGAAGACTTACCAGAATATATGGGACATCCTTGCAATAATGTCTGACTTCGTGGACGCACTAAACAAATTGATATAAAATCTGAGCAGAAATTATAAACATACCTTTTCGCGGACGTTCTCAAAGGAAGCCGGTGACACCAAGGAGAAGCAAATGAGGATGACGTCGGCATTGGAGTAGGAAAGCGGACGCATTCGATCGAATTCGTCTTGACCTAAACATGGGATTAAGTAATTATCGCTTGGATATTAATGGATCGAGATTTTGATCAAATAGAGCATACCTGCAGTGTCAAAAGCGCACAATTTGTATATGTCGCCATCCATTTGAACGTTTACCTGAAATTATAGTCATTCAAAATCCTTTGGCATACAATTTTTTTCACAGATTTCACAGGGTTTTGAAAACAGTTTCTGTCTCAGTATCCAGAGCTCGATTTGTCTTGGCAAAGCGAGTGACACTCCTTTCTTCGACTGTCTCTTTCGCTGTCTGCCACGCTTTGGCGGTTTTAGAGATGAGTTTTTTCCGAATGGCAGTGAAGGATCGACTGGGTGCAAATCTCGGGTAAATGAGGTTGTCAAAGCTTTGAGAAAAATGATTTATGAAAAGAAAAGAACATAGCCAAAGAGTACGAAAGTTTGAATGGTAAAGTCACCTGCCAAGCTCATTTTGGAATTTCGACAATCTCGACTCTAACTCGAGAATCACGAATTCTCTTTCAGACTTTTCATCAAGACCGCAAATCCTGTAGTTCCAAACTTTGAGCATGATTCTCATCTTTTAGCACTACTTTGTATCGATAAAGGAAATTTTAGATTATGGCCTGATTCTCTGATACCTTTCTTGATGCGCGCAATTTTTACATTTTCCAGCTCATTTTTCTATTTCATCTTCTCGACTCAAATTCATTTAGTTACCTCAAGATAGAGGTCGGCCGATACCGATATATCGCCGATAATATCGGTTATATCGGTATCGGTATCGGTTCTTCAATTTTTTGAAAATATCGGTTCGACCGATATATCGGTATCGGTAAAACAGGCCACCGATACCGATATTTTTATATCGGTATCGGTTCGAAAATTTTACGAGAATATCGGAAAATAGTCAGAATTTTCATTGAAATTTTTACCAAACTAGCCATATTTTTTACAAAAATTTCGCCTGCGGCGCTATTTGACTTCTCAATTGTGTTTCGGTAGAAAGATTTGGCCGGTTTTCAATACGAAATTGAAATCAACTGCGCGCTAAAATGTGACTTTTTGGCGTGTTTATTAGAAGATTGAGTTTTCTTTCTGCTCTCAGCTTTTACGTTCCGACATGTACCGAAGAACTGAGAATAAGGACGAAGCTGAATGCATCTTGTGCGCTGAAAATGGAGAAAAGAAAACGACTGTTGCTACGAAGGATTGGACTACAACGGGTCTCGTACAACACCTCAAGACGAGACACAGTGAGACCGAATATTTCACAAAATTTCAAAAGTCGGACCAAACACAGCCGGACAACAACCAGGAGACCGCTAATTTGGACAAATTCATTCACATCACTTCGGGAGGTTTGTAATTAATATGAGTAAAATACATCTTTTTACGCTTTATTTTAAAAAAATATCAACTGTTATGGCTTTTATTTTTAAAAAAATATCAACTTTTATGGCTTATTTATTGAACATATCAATTTTTGATGTTACTTTTCTAGGTGAGCTCAGCTACTTGGACAAAAAAGTCATCAATTTTGTGTGCTCAAATTTGGTATCGTTCAAATTGCTTGACAATCCTGCGACTATCTCGCTTCTGAGCCACACAAATGAGAAGCTGAAAGGCGAGTCCTATTACAGAAAGACGGTGCTTCCGAAAGCATATCAAGCGTTAAAATCAAAAATGTTGAATGAACTTCGCGCAATGGAAGCTTTGTCCTTCACAACCGATATATGGAGCGGGCCAAATGATTCGTACATCAGGTTTTTATTTTCATTTTTTATATCGCATTCGTAATTTTCAAAAAATTCGTAGTTTTCCATCTGACCGACTGAAGTTTTAGCAAACTGTTTTAGATAACTGATAAATTATACTGAAGGTTTTTTGTTTTAGTCTCACGGCACATGGAATTAACAAGGAGTGGAAAGCGCGAAATTTCGTCTTATGCGTCAGAGAGTTCCCTGGATCGCACACAGGCGAGCGAGTGGGCGAACTCGTTCGCGCAAACTTTTAATTGTATTGACCAAACTTTTAATTGTATTGTCAATCCAATTTTTCTTTTACCTCGAGAAAAAGTCAAAACCGATCCCCTGGAATACTGGAAGAATGCTACGTACAACTTCCCAAATTTGGCGAAGGGGGCTCGGCGATATCTTTCAGCGACGGCTACCAGTGTTGCAAGCGAAGGTCTCTTTTCAACAGCTCGAGATGTATTCACCTACAAAAGAATGAGTCTCCGTCCGCGAAAGGCAGAAATGATCATTTTCCTGCAAAGAAATTTACCTTTGTATAACTACAAGTACTGATTTTGTCGTTGATATTGTTTAGTGAAATGTCTGATTTATTATAAATATTACTCTCTTTACGATGAAACAGTAAAAAAATGCACTTTTTTTGTGAAAAATGCAAATTTTTGAGAAATTTGACTCATTTTGGGTAAAATATGAAAATATCGGTAAAAACCGATACCGATATATCGGTATCGGTATCGGTTCTTCAATTTTCTGAAAATATCGGTTCGACCGATATATAGGTATCGGTATCGGTAAAACGGTTTGGCCGACCTCTACCTCAAGAACCATGAACACGAGGAAGAAATCGAACAAAAGTTTCTGTGTAAATATTTTCGTATCGTCTTTTCCTATATATTTTTTTTGCTGCAGAATTAACCCTTCATTGCCCGAGCCATAGACAAAAGACAGAAATCTGGCGTTACCATTTTGCTTTCCTTTTGGTGAGCTGTCTTTATCAAAATCATGATGGCCGCCATTGTTTATTTCTCTTTTCTATGTGATCTATTTACAGACACACTCTTTGTATGAATAATGATTCTCATTCGTTTATTTCTTTTTGTGAAGTCTTTAGCAAATAAAAGCGTATCCGAACGGATACACTCGGCAATGAAGGGTTAAAGTACTAAAAAATATTGGTGTCTTTAAATCTAGCAATCAATCATGTCATTGAGTTTAGTCATAGTATCTTTGAATTCAAAGACATAGTATCTTTTGAATCCAAAGACATTCATTCTAGGTGACATTGCAATTATAATTAGGAAAAGATTTGAATCTGTTTCATTTTCCATCTGAAATACTATTTTTCTCTGAATCTAGCAACCAGTTCGTTAAATAGAATAAAGTTTTATCTTGATATTAGTGAGAATTTTCATACATGAACATTTTCATACATGAAATATTATAAAGAATTATTACATATTCAATAATTGATTGATGTGAAAGGAAAATATGCGGAATAGAACATTAACTTCTTTATTACATATGAATTTGAATACACTTTTATCGAAATAGCATGAAATAACTACGAGATAATATCAATTATTGAATATGTAATAATTCTTTATAATATTTCATGTATGAAAACGCTCAGAAACGTTAAAAATACATTCCCGAGAACACATGCGGAATGCTTTGCTATATCGAATAAATTCATGGTGCAGATCGCCAAATGTAGCATTTCAATGAGATTTTGAATATGAATAAATGTCAATCCCAGTCGATCAAGCCTATAGTATCTTAGCCTGCATGCCAAGGCACGCTTCTTCACTACTGCGCCTGCTCTAACAACCCGCGAATTCAAACGGTTATCAGTGTTATACAGGGGTGCCATCGACTCGGCTCCAAAAATAAGGACATTTGCCCCAAAAACTAAGATTTCGGGGTCAAAAATAAGGACATTTTTATAATTTTTTCAAACCATAGGGTCCCCCCTATGGTTTTTTAGCAAAAATTTTTTCCAAGTGCATTCTTAGGGTGCATTTTTTCAAATTTTTAAACTATAGAGCCAATATTTTATTCAGCATGAATGAAAAAATAGCGCCGCAGGCGAAAATTTTCAATTTTAGGCGATATTCATAAAAATTTGCACTATTTTTAAATACTTGGAGAAAAAATGGCATCCAAATAGCGCAAACAAAATTTTTAGGAAAAGTTGCTTTTATTTCAAAAATTCCCATTTGAAATTGGATATTGCGTGAAATAAGGACAAAATAAGAACATTGGCCAAAAATAAGGACAAATCTTAGAAATAAGGACAAATGGCACCGCTGGTGTTATATGTGGCTATCCATTTAAATTATAGTTTTATAAATCTCAGCCTTCTGCAAGCTAAAATAATCTATGTTAATGTTTTGAATTTTTAAAATTTAGGATTTAACAATATTTAAAACCTTAAATCCTAAATTAGTAAGCAATCACACGTTTGTCATCTCCCAGTTGATCTTTGATATTTTCTCAGACATTCTACTAGATTAAAGGGTGGTAAATAAAAATCGGTACAACTTTAAATTTTATTTTTGGCAAATTAAAATACAAAAATCGAAAAGCATATATGGTGTCATATAAAAATAAAGTTTGTAGGTACTCATTTCTCGTGATACTTGTAAGTTCGGGACGAACGGTAAAAAGCAAATAATAGCTGCGTCTTAGGACCACAATGTGCGTATAAAATTTTAAAGTTGTCCCTAAGTGAAGGTTGAGAATTCCTCTAAAAGCCTCTGTACAGCTTGAAAAACGGGTGGTCCAGTTTGTCCCAACCGTTTACCTGGTTTCACAAGGCGAATCGAGCTGATCTTTTTTGTTAGAAACCTACGAACTTCTATTTTTATATGAGACCATACATGCTTTTCGAGTTTTGCATTTTAATTTGCCAAAAATTAAACTTAAAGTTGTACCGATTTTTATTTGGCACCCTTTAGTATTGACGAGAGTGGGGCGCCGCGGGTACTGGGCCTATATCGTGAAAGATTCTAGAACATACTGGAAGGTTACTCTGATCCCGGATTCGAACTCTGATCCCGGATTCGAACTCAGGAAGGTCGATTTGCTATATAGGGACAAAATTTGGGCCCTTTTCCTAAGTTTGTGTTCAGTCGCAAAAAATGACCATTTTTGGCCAAAAAATGCACTTTTTGGGGGTCCACTCCCATTAGCGACTTAGGTAGAGTGGATTGATTGTTGACTTATCTTGTGTTGCTGTTATTGCGTGTGACACAAATCTCAAGATATACTGTCGCGATTTGTTTATTTTGCGTTATATGTTGCGTTTTTGATTGAATTTGAACTTTACCAAAACTCGGAATTTCAGATGTCAGACATTCAAAAGAATTCCCAGCAAGAGCCTTCAAAGAAGGTGAGAAGAGTTGAAGAGGAAGCCGAGCAATCAGCTCCAGGTGCGGCTACTGCTATCTTTCATCCGACTCCAAGAATCATCAATGAAGTGATGTGTGCCCGACTGACTGCATTCCATGCAAGGACACGAGCAAACCGGATCCGTAAGGCTTGCTTAGTTCTGGCAAGCAGAAGTAATCGCCAATCTCGATTTAAAAAGGTAAGTTCTTATTTCAAATGAAAATTGATACACAATCCGATTTTATAGTTCGCAGCAAGATAATGTAACCAAAAACATCACAGATATATTAATACCTTTTACTTTAGACAGGTATGCTACTGAACAACTACTATTTCCGCGACATATTTGGCTACTTCAATCGCAACGATCTTTGCCGCTTGCCACTAGTGTGCCGTCGCTTCAAGCTCATTATCGACGCTGACTTTGCAGAAGCACCCTACTTCATATTTCCTTATCTTTTACAATTTGCAAACTATGGATATTACAAATATTGGAGGTATGCGAAGATAGCCTTGGAATGGGCCTGGAGTAACATCATACAAAGAAATCCCGACTACTTAAATATGATCCAAGACATACCTCAAGAGCTAGTCTATCTTCTACCAAAATTGAGATTTATTCGATTCAAGAAAAACCTCATAATTTTTGCCCCGTCTGAACAGAGCATAAAAACTCTCCAATCGATTTCCCATGTTTGGCAAGGTCAAGATTTAGTGGTGAGAATAACGGAAGAGTTTCCTCAGAGCACTCAAAGAACTACGCAACACAATTTGATCAGTTTATTTACTAAGTCTTCTCTCATATTCTTAGATCTCACATATCACGACATTTATAAAGTAACAGTACAGGCTATACTTGCTGGAAGATGCAACAAAATCCATATTCTTGATACTCTTCATATTCGGCTGCATTTATCTGTTTCGGAAATAGTAGACTTTCTCTTCCGCTCAATAACCGAGCACAATGAAATCCCACGAGAAGATCCATTATCGTACCTGACCATTAGAACCAACGATGGCGCAACTTCGGATCAATTTCGTAACGAATTATTCGAGGCAATTGCACAGGTTTGTGATACCGACTCATATTAGTTGGGCATTCAATTGGTTCGGTGATGGAATGTGTCCCGTTACTAAGTTGCATTTAGATTAGCAAGCTCAAACTTACTTTAAGGATTGAATTGAACATTAACCCTTCATTGCCGAGTGCTAGCAAGCCAAAGCTAATGGTAATGCAGACATTCTGCCTTTTGTCTATGGCTCCGGCAATGAAGGGTTAAGGGTTATTACTAGCCACTTAGGGCTAATCTATTTGTGACAATGTTATATCCATTTTCAGTGAGCTCTTTCATAGGCTCACAAATTACATGCCAATGTAAAAAGTTTTAAAAATTTTGTGAGCATTTTTGTGAGCGAACTTGAGCACTGGGCCTGATAAAAAATTGTTTTAAGTGATACTCATTTTTCGTCATTCATTAGGATTCTAAAATTTTCAGCTATTCATCAAGGCGACAAAACCTATAAACTTTGAGTTTGGATGGTTCAAGGGGCTCAATTTTGATAGAACTCGATCGAACAACGACTCCATAACTCGAACATTGAAACACCCGGACACCGACCAGGAATTATGTCTCTATGAATCCGAAAGCGAAGCGGAATTTCGTATCCGAATTCTTTGATGTCCCAATTTATTTATATATTGTATGTTTTAAAAGGAGCATTGCACTAAATGTAATACCGTAAACTGTCTAATTTATCCACCCCCTCTAATTTTACCCCTCCCTCTAATTTTGCCCCCTCTGGCGTTGATTGAATAATTACACCACCCTCAAATTTCCATACATTTTGTATGGATTTTTTGACTCTAATTTTACTCCTCCCTCTAATTTTGCCCCCCTCTAGAGCTCGATTGAATAATTATACCCCCGAGGGTTAAATTAGAGATTTTATGGTATGTTTAGGTTCTATTTTCATATTGTAACTCCTTTATAATTTCTAGATTCATTTAAAAAGAATGATATTTGAGTCGGTAAAATGGTGGCATTTAAAAATTGGGCGTTTTTACTTCCATTTTTTCTGCGTATGAATGCACTAAACACTGAAAATATTCGAATACGGTTTTGTACTTCGATGAGAAAGCCGAAAAATAGCACCCCAATTTTAAAACGCCACGTTTTTATGGGCGCGAGTGATAGTTATCTGATACATGTGCACTTTAATATTGTTTTGATAATGATTAATTTATGTGCCAAGCTATTTTGGTTTTAAAATTTATTGTGCAATACACATAATCTGAAATCACATATTTGTAAAATTTTATTTGCGCAACCAATACAAATAAAAACAAAGTATGCGACGTTCATAGATACAGTTCAAGTTTGGCCAACTTCTGAAATGGGCCCAAAATTAGTATATTGGGGAGATCTTTAAATTAGATACTTTAAGTTTAAAAAATTAATGATTATTTCAAATATTATACAACTGTTATAAGTTTGATTAAATTAATGTTAATCAACGTAAAAATTTTCATTAAACTTCAACATCACGAAAGAATTCCTCCATAAATTCATTCAAATGTATGATTGTCATGAATGTTACTTTCGAAGCAAAATTACTACGATTAACCAAGGTTTATTTTCAGCAAACTATGAACACACTCAAGTGCATCGTGGTCGGCGATGGTGCCGTCGGCAAAACGTGTCTTCTCATGTGCTACTGTTGCAACAAGTTTTCAGGCCAATATGTTCTGACGGTCTTCGACAACTTTACCGTAAGTTTTATATCGGGTGACCATTAATTTCTGACACCACTTTAAAACAATGAATATTTCTTTTAGAATGAATGGATGATTACGAGTGTTTGGTATTATTTTGTTGCCCATTTTGTCTGCTTTAATCTGGTGTATAGCTTGTATATATCACTTCACAAAATATTTAAAATCTCACACAAAGTTTGTTATACACCCCCTGTATAAATTTTTGAGGGGTGTATAAATTTTAGGCAAGTATGGTGTCTAAAAACGCTCATAACTCAGCAATAATTTAACGAAATACAAATCTGTAAAAAGTGTGTGGTAGAGCACAGAATGTAGAATAAGACTAGTAATACAGATTTTTCCGATAAGAAAAAATAATGAGCAGATAATTGAACGAATAAAAAATTTTTGATGGTTATTTTTTGAATTTTGAGGTTGTTGTATACATTGCGTAAAATATCGAATATTTCATGAGATAAAATATAAAAGTTATACATCATTGAAAACTTGACAAAATTTGCAGTTATTTGACCTATTGGACGTATTACGTTCTTATCACGCAGTTTTTCAAAATTTTTTATTTTGAACACTTACAAAAACATTCCTTAATTTGATTCAAAAGTGTGGTGTCGGAAAATGCTCATATCTCGCCGATAATCAAACGAAAAATTATTCTGTAAAAACTACTTTGTAGTCAACAAACTGTACAATAATACTGTCAAAACCGTTTTTCCGGAATAATTAAAATTGTTAACAAAAATTCGCAAAATATGGAAAATATCTTCAAAAAATTTATACACGGGGTGATTCCAAATTTGTGTGAGATTTTAAATATTTTGTGAAGTGATGTATAAAAGTTATATACCAGATTAAAGCAGATAAAATGGGCAACAACATAATACCAAACACTCGTAATCATCCATTCATTCTAAAAGAAATATTCATTGTTTTAAAGTGGTGTCAGAAATTAATGGTCACCCGATACATTCTTCAAAAAACTGAGCTGAAAGTATTGTCACTCGCTTTGCCAAGACAAATCGAGCTCTGGATACTGAGACAGAAACTGTTTTCAAAACCCTGTGAAATCTGTGAAAAAAATTGTATGCCAAAGGATTTTGAATGACTATAATTTCAGGTAAACGTTCAAATGGATGGCGACATATACAAATTGTGCGCTTTTGACACTGCAGGTATGCTCTATTTGATCAAAATCTCGATCCATTAATATCCAAGCGATAATTACTTAATCCCATGTTTAGGTCAAGACGAATTCGATCGAATGCGTCCGCTTTCCTACTCCAATGCCGACGTCATCCTCATTTGCTTCTCCTTGGTGTCACCGGCTTCCTTTGAGAACGTCCGCGAAAAGGTATGTTTATAATTTCTGCTCAGATTTTATATCAATTTGTTTAGTGCGTCCACGAAGTCAGACATTATTGCAAGGATGTCCCATATATTCTGGTAAGTCTTCAAATTTCAACTTTGATCTATTAGAAATCGTAATACAGTCTAACTTTATTTATCGGAACCTCATTTATCGGAAAATTCACTTATCGGAAACGATTTGGCTGGAACGGATTTTTTTCATACAAATTATAAATTCAGTTATCGGAAAAAATTCAATTATCGGAAACGATTTCGGAAAAAATGTGACAATAGGGTACCCCCTATTGATTTGAATTTTTAGGAAAAGTTGGCCAATTTTTTCCAAAATTTCACCAAAAATTTCAAATTTTTGGCTCGAATTTGAATTTTTTTGCAAAATTTTGAAATTTTTGACCAAATATTGGCCAATTTTTAAAACAATTTTCAAAAAAAATTTTTTTTCAAAAGTTGGCCAAAAAATCATCCAAAAATAGGAAAAAATACAGTCAAAAAGTTTAAAAATTCGTTTATCTGAAAAAAATTTGGCAAGAAAGGATTTTTTCCATACAAATTTCCCTCATTTATCGGAAATTCAGTTATCGGAAACAAATCGGCAAAATAAATCGTTTCCGATAAATGAAGTTAGACTGTACACAATATTTAGGGTGCTACTGCACTTTAAGGGCCGAAACAGTAGGAATTCAAAAAAATTTTCAATTTTCAAAAACCACATTTCTAGGGGTAATTCGATGAGCTGAACACGAATTTGAAGTCAGAAAATTCATATCGTGCGATTTTTGCCACTTTTTTTGGCATACTGCAGTTTAAGGGCCGAAATAAAAAAAGTGCAGAAAAACGCAATAAGACCACATGGAATGTATGTTTCGTTGGGTTTTTGACCCCGCTGAGTTTGAATTTGCCATTATATTTACGTTGTCCCACCACCGAAATGTGATTAAAAAAATTTTTTTGGCCTAAAAATGGTCAATTTTTGAATGATTTTGACATTTCTGGCAGTGTTATCGATTTATTTTGCATTAATTATTCTTCATACACGTTTCATTATTGTAACAATTTAACCTAAAGGCATTTAAAAATAAATCCTACACAAAATTGATTGACGTTTTGTGTTTGACATGAAACTTTGAGCAACTATTGGGTTTTTACTTTGCATATTCATTGTTGTAAAATATACCAAGTGTAATATATTCTATTAAAATGTCTCTTAATGAGTTGAAAAATATGAATTACGACGAACTTTCTGCTAAAATTAGTTTGGACGACGATGATTTTGAAAATTGGCTTGTATCTATTGGAATGATTAAAAATTGACCATTTTTAGGCCAAAAATAGCAAATTTTTTAAAATCGCATTTTCATGGCGGGACAACGAAGAAATAATGTCAAATTCGGACTCAGCATGTTCCATGTAATCTTATTGCGTTTTTCTGCGCTTTTTATTTCGGTCCTTAAACTGCATTATGCCAAAAGAATGCCAAAAATCGCACAATATGAATTTTCTGACTTCAGATTCGTGTTCAGCTCATCGAATTACCCCTAGAAATGTGGTTTTTGAAAATTTTTTGAATTCCTACTGTTTCGGCCCATAAAGTGCAGTAGCCCCTAAAGGATATTATTTAGCAAGGATAATTTTCTTGTGGATCACCGCGAAGGAAGCACCTTAATTTATATTACCGTAAACTCTCTAATTTAACCCCCGGGGGTATAATTATTCAATCGACCTCTAGGGGGGGGCAAAATTAGAGGGGGGGGTAATGCTTATGCTTGTGTTTGTGCTTCACAAGCACAAGCAGGGGCCGATCCTTATCAAGTGCTCAGATGCTCAGATGCTCAGAATCTCTAACCAAAAAATGTCTGGCTCTCTCATAAATAGCGTGCTCTCTCTCAAAGTGTTTGTCTGTCTGATTAGAAAGGAAAAGAAAGGAAAGGAAGCGGCAGTGGGAAATAACCGGGCAGACACATATCTTCTCTGCGCTCTCGTTCTGCAATAGTCTTTTTGGTGCGCCGCACAATAGCACCAAATCGACCCATAAACAACATAAAGGGCGGACGTCTAGCAACGAGTGTTCGGTTTAATTACCCAACGTGAGGAACTTAAATGTTTCTCTTATAAATTTTGGAAAATCGTCTGAGCATATGCTCAGACGAAAATACGTCTGAGGAAATTAACAAAGCATTTTCATTTTCTGAGCATTCTGTGTCTAACACAAAATAAGAAGAGAGATGTGATAGAGAAAATAGTGACGCGTTGTGCAATTGTGAAAAGCCAGACATTTTTCGCTTAGAGAATGCTCAGATCTGAGCATCTGAGCACTTGATAAGGATCGGCCCCAAGAGACGACCCAATCATTTTGCTAGAATATTGCATAGAATAGCATCATGCCAAAGGTTTTGGAGCAAATTTTTTTAATTCAATCTATAAATCCATTTTAAACGCTTGTAACAGTTAATTTTACGTAGTTTATTTGGAAATGTAATCTGGAAATACCTGATGGAATAGTCAGTCGTTTTTATTGCAATGTTTGAATATGCGCCAAATATAGTGTTATAAGTTTTTTTGAAATAGAAAAGAAGCTTTTAAATCCGCAATATTTAGCAAGAAGAATTTTTTCTAGATGAGCGAAATTACGCAAAAGAAGAACTATAATTTATATTATATCAGGTATTTATTTGTGCGCAAGAGATGACCCAATCATGGCCCAGCCAAATGGATACTGCGGATTCGTCAAGACGTATTGTCGCAAGACCTCTCATATCGTGTCCTTCGTGTGGAGAAGAAACTGTCCAACAAACTGACAAATTTTGCCGAAAATGGTTAGTATCTTCAAATTTATGCTTAATTTTATCTTAAGTCTGTCTTTTCAGTGGCCTGCGCGTTCTTTTTGTGTGCACCAAATGCCAGCATTCTGTCAGGTTGGATGTTTTTATTAATTTTATGTTGGACTATTAAATGAGAACTTAAGTCCGAGCTTGAGTCCGCCCTTAGGCTCGGACTTAAGTGAGTGTAGGGCTTAAGTGGATAAGAGTCATGACTGTATCATGTTCACAAATTAATTATGGCATTTTCACATTATTTAACTTGGAAAATGCATACTAAAAAGGAAAAATCGCAAAAAAAAGAAATCTCAAACATACTTCGAATGAACCTTCCAAACGAACCCCAACTGATCTTTTCCCTATTTTGGCCCAAAAATCTTTCACACAACTCAAAGCTTACATAACTTATTTTAGTCTGTTTCATTTTCAGACCCAATGACAAATTTTGTCCAAATTGCGGTGCTCGGCGGTGGAAACTGATCGACTACTGGCGATACGGAATTTTACATCGATCTCCTATATACGTCAGTGGAATCTTAGCTTTAGTAGGCTGTTCATGGCTAGCGCTCTACTATTTGTTTGGAAAAACAAGAATGCAGCGACTCAGATAAGAACAAAATGCAGAAATAATGAATACCATTCATTAACTTTATGTTAGGAGTAAAATTGATAGTTTTTATACGAATCCTATCATTCTGATGTCAATACATATTTGATGCATTTAACATTTTTATTAGAAAATACCAGCGTTATGAAATATTTTATCGTGTTAAAAAGCGTACTTAAATAAAATTTTATGTGCGCTATTAAAACATCCTATATACCATGATTTTAGTTTCTGTTCAGTGTCGCAACTTTTTCAAAAGTCGTCTCCGGGCCTTTTGTCGGAGGTCGACTCCGACAGCCCCGGAGTCGACTCCGGGGAAATTGAAAAATGATCAAATTTTCCCGTTTTGCTAAATTTTTTGTGTTTTTATGCTATTTTTCCATTTTTATGCACTTTTTCATCAATTTGACATTAATTTACCTTAATTTTTGCCAAATTTACATAAAAATTTTCCAAATTTTCGAAAAATCGATTTTTTTCGAAAACCATGTAGCTTTTCCCTATGGTCAGAAAATGGCAAAAAAACATTTTTTTATTTTCAGTAAAAGGTGATTTTAACGGTTTTTTGATGCGCTGATCACGAACCTGCAGTTATTTTTAATGTAGCGCGTCAAAAATGGTCAATTTTGAAGGTTTTTCGCAAATTTTTGAAAATTTTCTTTAATTTTGGTTAAAATTTTTTCAAACAAATTTGCCTGTGGCGCTTTTTAACGCGACTTTCCGCATATATCTAGGAAAATTGTGTATAAATTGTGCCTATATTAGTGTATTTTTCCAGAAATATAGAAAAACTCACGGCACAAAAGCGCCGCAGGCAAAATTTTTAATAAAAATTGACTTTCTCCTTAAAAATTGACTATAATTTATCATTGAAATAAATTTAAAGATTGAAATTTTTGAATATTTATTGAAAAGTTCGCAAATTTTCAGCTCAAAATTGCCAAAGGTTAGTGTTTCATACCTTTTTCCTGAAAAAACGATAAAATATTTCCAAAATGAGATGTTTTCCCTTAAGAAAAAATCTTTAGTATCCAAAAATACGGCGACGAATTTTTGAAATAAAAAAAAAATTATTCCTAAAATCTAAAAATCCATTTTAAACGCTTGTGACAGTTAATTTTACGCAGTTTATTTGGAAATGCAATCTGAATAGTTCTAATGGAATACTTCATGCTTTTATTAATATTCATCGAACAAATAAATTATCAGTCAAGTTTTTTATTACGCTTTTCAATATTTTGCTCCGCTTCTTTCAATCGGTTCAGCTTAGCGTCATTGTCTTCCGTTCCAAGTTTTTCACTGATTGAAGATGTAAGCCTTTCAGCGAGTGTAATTCTTTGCTCCATTTCGAGATTAGCTTCTCGATCTCTCGCCTGGAAACAAATTTGCATTTTATCAATATATCGATTATTTATACCTCGTTTAACTGTCCGATCAGAGTCGAGAAGTCGTCAATTTCTCCCAGTTTTGTAGGATCAAAGCTCGAAGCCCTAAACTGGCCTCCAGAAGTCCTGTTCAAAACATTACCAAAAATATCGGTGACATTGTGATCGCGATTGCTTGATCCTGGAGCGATTGGTGCGGTGGACGGATTCACGGTTTCGGCAGCTGTGAAATCGGGCTCAGTTTTTGATTTGCTTTTCCGGTTTTTCTTTTTCTTTGATTTTCTCAAGTCATCATTTGTTTTCTGTTCGTCAATTGGCGAAGTTTCTCCTGGTTGTCCAGATCGAGATTCGTGAGCCTAATAGTCACGAAATATTTAAAAATTGTTTTATTAAAGGCTTAATTTGTTACTTGTTGCAAGTTATCAAAAATAACGTTGAGAGCCTGTTCTGTGTGAAAATTCGAGATCCATGGATTGGTTGGCCTGCCCAGCTTGAGCTTGTCGAATAACTTCAAAATTGCAGCTAAAGAAATGAATTTATTACATTGTTGCTATTATGAGTAATCGTCCCATTTTCCCAACTTGAAAAGTCGTTTTGTCAATTCTGATTAATTGTTTATCGGAGTTGTTTCATTAAAATGTTTCGCTCAAATATTTATCAAACATTAATTAATTACTATGTTAAAATTATGTTAAAATTAGAAATTTTAACTATGTTAAAATTAGAAATTTTAAGCAAAGATAGCAAACATATTAAAATTTACAAAGAAACAAGCAGTAAAATTGCGGAAGTTTTTAAGACATATTTATATAGTGAAAAATCAATAGGGGGGACCCTATTGATTTTTTCACAAATGTATTTCAAAATTTTTTTAAAAATCAGTAGGGTACTTATGGATTTTAAAATTTTTGAAAATTTTTTTCCAAGAAATCCATAGGGGGGACCCTATTGATTTAAATGAATTTTTTGAAAAATGTTTTGTGAAAAAATCAATAGGGTACCCCCTATTGATTTTTTCACGAAATGTATTTCAAAAAAAAATTTTCAGAAAATCCATATGGGGGACCCTATGGATTAAAAAAAATTTTTGCTAAGTTTTTCAAAAAATCAATAGGGTCTCCCTTATGGAATTTTTGAAAAAAATACGACAAAAATTTTCTAAATTTTTTTTTCTCGAAATTTCCATAGGGAGTATACTATGGATTGAGAAAATATTTTTGCTAAGAATTTGTGAAAAAATCAATAGGGTCCCCCCTATTGATTTTTCACTATATAAATATGTCTGGAAATTCCCCCCCCCGATAATGGGAAAGTACCGATTATCTATTAGACTTTTAAATTATATGTGCTCTAAAAATTGTATAAAAAATACCTTCATCTTCGGAATCCGGAAAGTCAGGGTCCTCAGGCTGCTTCGAATGCATTGGGAGTAGTTCCATTTCGTAGCCTTCTTCGTCATGGCATTTGTCAATATACTCCTGAAGCCTTTTTCGATGTTCGGCCGATGTGACTGGATTTTTTTTCATCCGCTTGTTTGGCCAGTTCACACTCTCGAGGACTTCCCACATGCGCGGCACTCCCCATTTCTCATGAAATTCCACGAGTGAGGCCTTGGCTTCCTGAAATAAAAATTATGGGTTATCCGAGAAGCGATTATAAAAGATTTAATAAAAATTAATCGGTGTGGAAAAAGTTGCCATTGATATTATAGCGCATTAAGTTTTTAGCTGGCATTATGAATTAAAGTACTTGTAATTGAAAGTGGTGGATACCTCATTCGGGTGCAGTTCAATTTGCTCGATACCTTCATCAACACAAAATCGTTGCATCAAAGTTTGATTTGATGTGACGATACTGACGTCTCCTCCCACAAGAATGGCCTGAAAATGCAATAGTAACATGAGAATTTTATTTGTTGCTAATAACTGCATAAATGCTTCATCGCATTGCTATTTAAACGATATTATAGTACAAACTACACTAATAATACTACAAATGATCCTTTATATAACTAAACTTTTTTGTCTAGTAAATACTTAAAAATTATTTTCTCCTAAACTTCGAATAGGAATTTCTTTTTAGTTACCTGCGCTGTGAGGCACTAAACACAAGGCAGTAAATATTATTTTTAAATAAAGTTGTTTTGCTATAAAATTTCAAACAAGACAAAGCAAAGAAACAAACCCGAGTTTCTGTGTTGACCAATCCGTTCAGTTCTCTTATTTGTGAAAGAAACTTTGCCGATATTAAGGAAATATGAGCCTTCACAAAGAGTGCATCCAATTTCTTTTGCTTTGACTTTATAACCCATTCATGAGCTGTGGAGAAATTATCAACAGTCTTGAGCTCAAATTCGGCTGTGTAATATTTGGTTTCGATCGGTATCAAATATGATTGGGATAAGCCGGATGCGTCCTGATTCTGTAGTGCGCCATGTTCGAGAGAATTGCTGTGGGCGATGATTTCACAAAGAAATTCCTTGCATCTGTTGTCCAAGTCGATCAGAAGGCAAACTCCATTTTCTTTTGTCTCCATTCAGCTAAAATTTGGTTTTTAATTAAAATTAAAACCCATATTTTAATTTAACTCTGAACAATCCGATCCCACAAGTTCCGACTATAATTATCAAATTATGCTCTAAACTAAAAAGGTATTTTTATTTTAAATTAATAAAGCTGCACAATTGCTTTAATGATAGATTCCGACATTTTGTTTTGGATATTTAATTGTCACAGAATTTAACGATTCACAAATTAGTTATTTTGTGTAAACAGAAAACCTCATAAGCCTAAGAACGTTTGAGACTCGCAAGGAATTTTCCAAGATTAGTATCCAGTTAGAAGCATTATAAATCATCGAATATTTTCGATGTGTGAAATTAGCATATGAAATATTCATTAAAATCTGAAATAAAGTTTAGGTTACCCTGTTTTTGATTGCCAGTTTAATCGTTGTGAATTGCAAACAAGTAAAAATATGTATCAAACACGTATGCAAACAATAAATGTTTCTCGTTGAATAAGAATAAATTCCAAATAACTCAAAATCACTAAATGCTTTATTATAAATAGACGAACAGAAGACGAACATAAGTGAAGAATTAATATAGGACTGTAGTTAGCGTCTCATTTGTTTTTCGCGATAAAATATATGACACAGCGAACAATGATGAGCAAACTGAAACAAAGCGGTCGTGTTGGAGAAACACAATATTAAAATGAAACCTTAGGGCAGCAATCAAACCGGCAGGCATGAATTTGCCAGACTTCAGAAATCGGAATCCCATCAAACCGCTCAATACGATACCAACACCTGAAAATTGCAGTATTAAATTGACACAAAATCGCACTATTAAATCAAAGAGGAAAACTAACCGATAAGTACATAAAAGTTGGAATAAAACGATGCGACTCCAGCCACAACTCCTGAACCGACACCAGCGACCAAGGATGGAATGCTGCCTAAATTTTAATAAGAATTAATAACATTCTCGAAAGCTTTGTATGCTTTCTAATGTTTTTTGCCAGCTTTTAGGCTCCATTGCATAATGTTTACGTTTATACTTCTTTATTTATAGCCAGTGGCACATATCTGGCAGATGGTATGAACCACCACGATCGCTCAAGTAGACCACGGTAATGCCAATATCGAAGATCCCACCCAATTTGGTTCACAGCTATAACATTGGTTGGGGACTTTTAATGTATTCCCTTTGCTGTCAATATCAACTGAAAATAACACATTTTGGTAAGCAATTTGCTAAACTACTAAATCGAATAGCCATCACCAAAAGTCTAATGATGTCTTTTACTAACGGTTGTCAATAATTTTTGACCCGAGAATGGCAGAAATATGATAATTGCTAGTTTTTGTAAATTTTAGCTAAAAAATGTTGGGCGTCAGTGTCAGCGTTATGCAAAGCACTTCGTTTTTAGAGTAAACGATTTGTATGATAAAAGGTATATTTTTACATTTGTATCAGGGACGTTGGCTCTCTTTACCAAATGCTCCGAGAATTGTGTCTGTTTAAACTATTTTATAATTCGGTTTATTGCATAAACTTAGCCTCTCTCAGTTTGTTCAAGAAAAATATTTAATTAAAAATTAAAACATGGAACTACTAGCGAAGTGGGGCCGCTTCGCGGCCCTCACTTCGCTAGGAAGCGGTTAGCGTGCACAGCGGCGCTTCGCGCACCGCCATCAGTATGCCCTCGTCTGTATCAGTATGCCCACCGCCATCAGCGGTCAGCGTTGGGTTGTTCAGGAGTAAGGGTTGTTCGGCATTTTTTCAAATTTTTAAACTATAGAGCCAATATTTTATTCAGCATGAATGAAAAAATAGCGCCGCAGGCGAAAATTTTCAATTTTAGGCGATATTCATAAAAATTTGCACTATTTTTAAATACTTGGAGAAAAAATGGCATCCAAATAGCGCAAACAAAATTTTTAGGAAAAGTTGCTTTTATTTCAAAAATTCCCATTTGAAATTGGATATTGCGTGAAATAAGGACAAAATAAGAACATTGGCCAAAAATAAGGACAAATCTTAGAAATAAGGACAAATGGCACCGCTGGTGTTATATGTGGCTATCCATTTAAATTATAGTTTTATAAATCTCAGCCTTCTGCAAGCTAAAATAATCTATGTTAATGTTTTGAATTTTTAAAATTTAGGATTTAACAATATTTAAAACCTTAAATCCTAAATTAGTAAGCAATCACACGTTTGTCATCTCCCAGTTGATCTTTGATATTTTCTCAGACATTCTACTAGATTAAAGGGTGGTAAATAAAAATCGGTACAACTTTAAATTTTATTTTTGGCAAATTAAAATACAAAAATCGAAAAGCATATATGGTGTCATATAAAAATAAAGTTTGTAGGTACTCATTTCTCGTGATACTTGTAAGTTCGGGACGAACGGTAAAAAGCAAATAATAGCTGCGTCTTAGGACCACAATGTGCGTATAAAATTTTAAAGTTGTCCCTAAGTGAAGGTTGAGAATTCCTCTAAAAGCCTCTGTACAGCTTGAAAAACGGGTGGTCCAGTTTGTCCCAACCGTTTACCTGGTTTCACAAGGCGAATCGAGCTGATCTTTTTTGTTAAAAACCTACGAACTTCTATTTTTATATGAGACCATACATGCTTTTCGAGTTTTGCATTTTAATTTGCCAAAAATTAAACTTAAAGTTGTACCGATTTTTATTTGGCACCCTTTAGTATTGACGAGAGTGGGGCGCCGCGGGTACTGGGCCTATATCGTGAAAGATTCTAGAACATACTGGAAGGTTACTCTGATCCCGGATTCGAACTCTGATCCCGGATTCGAACTCAGGAAGGTCGATTTGCTATATAGGGACAAAATTTGGGCCCTTTTCCTAAGTTTGTGTTCAGTCGCAAAAAATGACCATTTTTGGCCAAAAAATGCACTTTTTGGGGGTCCACTCCCATTAGCGACTTAGGTAGAGTGGATTGATTGTTGACTTATCTTGTGTTGCTGTTATTGCGTGTGACACAAATCTCAAGATATACTGTCGCGATTTGTTTATTTTGCGTTATATGTTGCGTTTTTGATTGAATTTGAACTTTACCAAAACTCGGAATTTCAGATGTCAGACATTCAAAAGAATTCCCAGCAAGAGCCTTCAAAGAAGGTGAGAAGAGTTGAAGAGGAAGCCGAGCAATCAGCTCCAGGTGCGGCTACTGCTATCTTTCATCCGACTCCAAGAATCATCAATGAAGTGATGTGTGCCCGACTGACTGCATTCCATGCAAGGACACGAGCAAACCGGATCCGTAAGGCTTGCTTAGTTCTGGCAAGCAGAAGTAATCGCCAATCTCGATTTAAAAAGGTAAGTTCTTATTTCAAATGAAAATTGATACACAATCCGATTTTATAGTTCGCAGCAAGATAATGTAACCAAAAACATCACAGATATATTAATACCTTTTACTTTAGACAGGTATGCTACTGAACAACTACTATTTCCGCGACATATTTGGCTACTTCAATCGCAACGATCTTTGCCGCTTGCCACTAGTGTGCCGTCGCTTCAAGCTCATTATCGACGCTGACTTTGCAGAAGCACCCTACTTCATATTTCCTTATCTTTTACAATTTGCAAACTATGGATATTACAAATATTGGAGGTATGCGAAGATAGCCTTGGAATGGGCCTGGAGTAACATCATACAAAGAAATCCCGACTACTTAAATATGATCCAAGACATACCTCAAGAGCTAGTCTATCTTCTACCAAAATTGAGATTTATTCGATTCAAGAAAAACCTCATAATTTTTGCCCCGTCTGAACAGAGCATAAAAACTCTCCAATCGATTTCCCATGTTTGGCAAGGTCAAGATTTAGTGGTGAGAATAACGGAAGAGTTTCCTCAGAGCACTCAAAGAACTACGCAACACAATTTGATCAGTTTATTTACTAAGTCTTCTCTCATATTCTTAGATCTCACATATCACGACATTTATAAAGTAACAGTACAGGCTATACTTGCTGGAAGATGCAACAAAATCCATATTCTTGATACTCTTCATATTCGGCTGCATTTATCTGTTTCGGAAATAGTAGACTTTCTCTTCCGCTCAATAACCGAGCACAATGAAATCCCACGAGAAGATCCATTATCGTACCTGACCATTAGAACCAACGATGGCGCAACTTCGGATCAATTTCGTAACGAATTATTCGAGGCAATTGCACAGGTTTGTGATACCGACTCATATTAGTTGGGCATTCAATTGGTTCGGTGATGGAATGTGTCCCGTTACTAAGTTGCATTTAGATTAGCAAGCTCAAACTTACTTTAAGGATTGAATTGAACATTAACCCTTCATTGCCGAGTGCTAGCAAGCCAAAGCTAATGGTAATGCAGACATTCTGCCTTTTGTCTATGGCTCCGGCAATGAAGGGTTAAGGGTTATTACTAGCCACTTAGGGCTAATCTATTTGTGACAATGTTATATCCATTTTCAGTGAGCTCTTTCATAGGCTCACAAATTACATGCCAATGTAAAAAGTTTTAAAAATTTTGTGAGCATTTTTGTGAGCGAACTTGAGCACTGGGCCTGATAAAAAATTGTTTTAAGTGATACTCATTTTTCGTCATTCATTAGGATTCTAAAATTTTCAGCTATTCATCAAGGCGACAAAACCTATAAACTTTGAGTTTGGATGGTTCAAGGGGCTCAATTTTGATAGAACTCGATCGAACAACGACTCCATAACTCGAACATTGAAACACCCGGACACCGACCAGGAATTATGTCTCTATGAATCCGAAAGCGAAGCGGAATTTCGTATCCGAATTCTTTGATGTCCCAATTTATTTATATATTGTATGTTTTAAAAGGAGCATTGCACTAAATGTAATACCGTAAACTGTCTAATTTATCCACCCCCTCTAATTTTACCCCTCCCTCTAATTTTGCCCCCTCTGGCGTTGATTGAATAATTACACCACCCTCAAATTTCCATACATTTTGTATGGATTTTTTGACTCTAATTTTACTCCTCCCTCTAATTTTGCCCCCCTCTAGAGCTCGATTGAATAATTATACCCCCGAGGGTTAAATTAGAGATTTTATGGTATGTTTAGGTTCTATTTTCATATTGTAACTCCTTTATAATTTCTAGATTCATTTAAAAAGAATGATATTTGAGTCGGTAAAATGGTGGCATTTAAAAATTGGGCGTTTTTACTTCCATTTTTTCTGCGTATGAATGCACTAAACACTGAAAATATTCGAATACGGTTTTGTACTTCGATGAGAAAGCCGAAAAATAGCACCCCAATTTTAAAACGCCACGTTTTTATGGGCGCGAGTGATAGTTATCTGATACATGTGCACTTTAATATTGTTTTGATAATGATTAATTTATGTGCCAAGCTATTTTGGTTTTAAAATTTATTGTGCAATACACATAATCTGAAATCACATATTTGTAAAATTTTATTTGCGCAACCAATACAAATAAAAACAAAGTATGCGACGTTCATAGATACAGTTCAAGTTTGGCCAACTTCTGAAATGGGCCCAAAATTAGTATATTGGGGAGATCTTTAAATTAGATACTTTAAGTTTAAAAAATTAATGATTATTTCAAATATTATACAACTGTTATAAGTTTGATTAAATTAATGTTAATCAACGTAAAAATTTTCATTAAACTTCAACATCACGAAAGAATTCCTCCATAAATTCATTCAAATGTATGATTGTCATGAATGTTACTTTCGAAGCAAAATTACTACGATTAACCAAGGTTTATTTTCAGCAAACTATGAACACACTCAAGTGCATCGTGGTCGGCGATGGTGCCGTCGGCAAAACGTGTCTTCTCATGTGCTACTGTTGCAACAAGTTTTCAGGCCAATATGTTCTGACGGTCTTCGACAACTTTACCGTAAGTTTTATATCGGGTGACCATTAATTTCTGACACCACTTTAAAACAATGAATATTTCTTTTAGAATGAATGGATGATTACGAGTGTTTGGTATTATTTTGTTGCCCATTTTGTCTGCTTTAATCTGGTGTATAGCTTGTATATATCACTTCACAAAATATTTAAAATCTCACACAAAGTTTGTTATACACCCCCTGTATAAATTTTTGAGGGGTGTATAAATTTTAGGCAAGTATGGTGTCTAAAAACGCTCATAACTCAGCAATAATTTAACGAAATACAAATCTGTAAAAAGTGTGTGGTAGAGCACAGAATGTAGAATAAGACTAGTAATACAGATTTTTCCGATAAGAAAAAATAATGAGCAGATAATTGAACGAATAAAAAATTTTTGATGGTTATTTTTTGAATTTTGAGGTTGTTGTATACATTGCGTAAAATATCGAATATTTCATGAGATAAAATATAAAAGTTATACATCATTGAAAACTTGACAAAATTTGCAGTTATTTGACCTATTGGACGTATTACGTTCTTATCACGCAGTTTTTCAAAATTTTTTATTTTGAACACTTACAAAAACATTCCTTAATTTGATTCAAAAGTGTGGTGTCGGAAAATGCTCATATCTCGCCGATAATCAAACGAAAAATTATTCTGTAAAAACTACTTTGTAGTCAACAAACTGTACAATAATACTGTCAAAACCGTTTTTCCGGAATAATTAAAATTGTTAACAAAAATTCGCAAAATATGGAAAATATCTTCAAAAAATTTATACACGGGGTGATTCCAAATTTGTGTGAGATTTTAAATATTTTGTGAAGTGATGTATAAAAGTTATATACCAGATTAAAGCAGATAAAATGGGCAACAACATAATACCAAACACTCGTAATCATCCATTCATTCTAAAAGAAATATTCATTGTTTTAAAGTGGTGTCAGAAATTAATGGTCACCCGATACATTCTTCAAAAAACTGAGCTGAAAGTATTGTCACTCGCTTTGCCAAGACAAATCGAGCTCTGGATACTGAGACAGAAACTGTTTTCAAAACCCTGTGAAATCTGTGAAAAAAATTGTATGCCAAAGGATTTTGAATGACTATAATTTCAGGTAAACGTTCAAATGGATGGCGACATATACAAATTGTGCGCTTTTGACACTGCAGGTATGCTCTATTTGATCAAAATCTCGATCCATTAATATCCAAGCGATAATTACTTAATCCCATGTTTAGGTCAAGACGAATTCGATCGAATGCGTCCGCTTTCCTACTCCAATGCCGACGTCATCCTCATTTGCTTCTCCTTGGTGTCACCGGCTTCCTTTGAGAACGTCCGCGAAAAGGTATGTTTATAATTTCTGCTCAGATTTTATATCAATTTGTTTAGTGCGTCCACGAAGTCAGACATTATTGCAAGGATGTCCCATATATTCTGGTAAGTCTTCAAATTTCAACTTTGATCTATTAGAAATCGTAATACAGTCTAACTTTATTTATCGGAACCTCATTTATCGGAAAATTCACTTATCGGAAACGATTTGGCTGGAACGGATTTTTTTCATACAAATTATAAATTCAGTTATCGGAAAAAATTCAATTATCGGAAACGATTTCGGAAAAAATGTGACAATAGGGTACCCCCTATTGATTTGAATTTTTAGGAAAAGTTGGCCAATTTTTTCCAAAATTTCACCAAAAATTTCAAATTTTTGGCTCGAATTTGAATTTTTTTGCAAAATTTTGAAATTTTTGACCAAATATTGGCCAATTTTTAAAACAATTTTCAAAAAAAATTTTTTTTTCAAAAGTTGGCCAAAAAATCATCCAAAAATAGGAAAAAATACAGTCAAAAAGTTTAAAAATTCGTTTATCTGAAAAAAATTTGGCAAGAAAGGATTTTTTCCATACAAATTTCCCTCATTTATCGGAAATTCAGTTATCGGAAACAAATCGGCAAAATAAATCGTTTCCGATAAATGAAGTTAGACTGTACACAATATTTAGGGTGCTACTGCACTTTAAGGGCCGAAACAGTAGGAATTCAAAAAAATTTTCAATTTTCAAAAACCACATTTCTAGGGGTAATTCGATGAGCTGAACACGAATTTGAAGTCAGAAAATTCATATCGTGCGATTTTTGCCACTTTTTTTGGCATACTGCAGTTTAAGGGCCGAAATAAAAAAAGTGCAGAAAAACGCAATAAGACCACATGGAATGTATGTTTCGTTGGGTTTTTGACCCCGCTGAGTTTGAATTTGCCATTATATTTACGTTGTCCCACCACCGAAATGTGATTAAAAAAATTTTTTTGGCCTAAAAATGGTCAATTTTTGAATGATTTTGACATTTCTGGCAGTGTTATCGATTTATTTTGCATTAATTATTCTTCATACACGTTTCATTATTGTAACAATTTAACCTAAAGGCATTTAAAAATAAATCCTACACAAAATTGATTGACGTTTTGTGTTTGACATGAAACTTTGAGCAACTATTGGGTTTTTACTTTGCATATTCATTGTTGTAAAATATACCAAGTGTAATATATTCTATTAAAATGTCTCTTAATGAGTTGAAAAATATGAATTACGACGAACTTTCTGCTAAAATTAGTTTGGACGACGATGATTTTGAAAATTGGCTTGTATCTATTGGAATGATTAAAAATTGACCATTTTTAGGCCAAAAATAGCAAATTTTTTAAAATCGCATTTTCATGGCGGGACAACGAAGAAATAATGTCAAATTCGGACTCAGCATGTTCCATGTAATCTTATTGCGTTTTTCTGCGCTTTTTATTTCGGTCCTTAAACTGCATTATGCCAAAAGAATGCCAAAAATCGCACAATATGAATTTTCTGACTTTAGATTCGTGTTCAGCTCATCGAATTACCCCTAGAAATGTGGTTTTTGAAAATTTTTTGAATTCCTACTGTTTCGGCCCATAAAGTGCAGTAGCCCCTAAAGGATATTATTTAGCAAGGATAATTTTCTTGTGGATCACCGCGAAGGAAGCACCTTAATTTATATTATATCAGATCCTTATTTGTGCGCAAGAGACGACCCAATCATTGTGCTTATGCTTGTGTTTGTGCTTCACAAGCACAAGCAGGGGCCGATCCTTATCAAGTGCTCAGATGCTCAGATGCTCAGAATCTCTAACCAAAAAATGTCTGGCTCTCTCATAAATAGCGTGCTCTCTCTCAAAGTGTTTGTCTGTCTGATTAGAAAGGAAAAGAAAGGAAAGGAAGCGGCAGTGGGAAATAACCGGGCAGACACATATCTTCTCTGCGCTCTCGTTCTGCAATAGTCTTTTTGGTGCGCCGCACAATAGCACCAAATCGACCCATAAACAACATAAAGGGCGGACGTCTAGCAACGAGTGTTCGGTTTAATTACCCAACGTGAGGAACTTAAATGTTTCTCTTATAAATTTTGGAAAATCGTCTGAGCATATGCTCAGACGAAAATACGTCTGAGGAAATTAACAAAGCATTTTCATTTTCTGAGCATTCTGTGTCTAACACAAAATAAGAAGAGAGATGTGATAGAGAAAATAGTGACGCGTTGTGCAATTGTGAAAAGCCAGACATTTTTCGCTTAGAGAATGCTCAGATCTGAGCATCTGAGCACTTGATAAGGATCGGCCCCAAGAGACGACCCAATCATTTTGCTAGAATATTGCATAGAATAGCATCATGCCAAAGGTTTTGGAGCAAATTTTTTTAATTCAATCTATAAATCCATTTTAAACGCTTGTAACAGTTAATTTTACGTAGTTTATTTGGAAATGTAATCTGGAAATACCTGATGGAATAGTCAGTCGTTTTTATTGCAATGTTTGAATATGCGCCAAATATAGTGTTATAAGTTTTTTTGAAATAGAAAAGAAGCTTTTAAATCCGCAATATTTAGCAAGAAGAATTTTTTTCTAGATGAGCGAAATTACGCAAAAGAAGAACTATAATTTATATTATATCAGGTATTTATTTGTGCGCAAGAGATGACCCAATCATGGCCCAGCCAAATGGATACTGCGGATTCGTCAAGACGTATTGTCGCAAGACCTCTCATATCGTGTCCTTCGTGTGGAGAAGAAACTGTCCAACAAACTGACAAATTTTGCCGAAAATGGTTAGTATCTTCAAATTTATGCTTAATTTTATCTTAAGTCTGTCTTTTCAGTGGCCTGCGCGTTCTTTTTGTGTGCACCAAATGCCAGCATTCTGTCAGGTTGGATGTTTTTATTAATTTTATGTTGGACTATTAAATGAGAACTTAAGTCCGAGCTTGAGTCCGCCCTTAGGCTCGGACTTAAGTGAGTGTAGGGCTTAAGTGGATAAGAGTCATGACTGTATCATGTTCACAAATTAATTATGGCATTTTCACATTATTTAACTTGGAAAATGCATACTAAAAAGGAAAAATCGCAAAAAAAAGAAATCTCAAACATACTTCGAATGAACCTTCCAAACGAACCCCAACTGATCTTTTCCCTATTTTGGCCCAAAAATCTTTCACACAACTCAAAGCTTACATAACTTATTTTAGTCTGTTTCATTTTCAGACCCAATGACAAATTTTGTCCAAATTGCGGTGCTCGGCGGTGGAAACTGATCGACTACTGGCGATACGGAATTTTACATCGATCTCCTATATACGTCAGTGGAATCTTAGCTTTAGTAGGCTGTTCATGGCTAGCGCTCTACTATTTGTTTGGAAAAACAAGAATGCAGCGACTCAGATAAGAACAAAATGCAGAAATAATGAATACCATTCATTAACTTTATGTTAGGAGTAAAATTGATAGTTTTTATACGAATCCTATCATTCTGATGTCAATACATATTTGATGCATTTAACATTTTTATTAGAAAATACCAGCGTTATGAAATATTTTATCGTGTTAAAAAGCGTACTTAAATAAAATTTTATGTGCGCTATTAAAACATCCTATATACCATGATTTTAGTTTCTGTTCAGTGTCGCAACTTTTTCAAAAGTCGTCTCCGGGCCTTTTGTCGGAGGTCGACTCCGACAGCCCCGGAGTCGACTCCGGGGAAATTGAAAAATGATCAAATTTTCCCGTTTTGCTAAATTTTTTGTGTTTTTATGCTATTTTTCCATTTTTATGCACTTTTTCATCAATTTGACATTAATTTACCTTAATTTTTGCCAAATTTACATAAAAATTTTCCAAATTTTCGAAAAATCGATTTTTTTCGAAAACCATGTAGCTTTTCCCTATGGTCAGAAAATGGCAAAAAAACATTTTTTTATTTTCAGCAAAATGTGTTTTTAACGGTTTTTTGATGAGCTGATCATGAATCTGCAATTATTTTTAATGTAGCGCGTCAAAAATGGTCAATTTTGAAGGTTTTTCGCAAATTTTTGAAAATTTTCTTTAATTTTGGTTAAAATTTTTTCAAACAAATTTGCCTGTGGCGCTTTTTAACGCGACTTTCCGCATATATCTAGGAAAATTGTGTATAAATTGTGCCTATATTAGTGTATTTTTCCAGAAATATAGAAAAACTCACGGCACAAAAGCGCCGCAGGCAAAATTTTTAATAAAAATTGACTTTCTCCTTAAAAATTGACTATAATTTATCATTGAAATAAATTTAAAGATTGAAATTTTTGAATATTTATTGAAAAGTTCGCAAATTTTCAGCTCAAAATTGCCAAAGGTTAGTGTTTCATACCTTTTTCCTGAAAAAACGATAAAATATTTCCAAAATGAGATGTTTTCCCTTAAGAAAAAATCTTTAGTATCCAAAAATACGGCGACGAATTTTTGAAATAAAAAAAATTTATTCCTAAAATCTAAAAATCCATTTTAAACGCTTGTGACAGTTAATTTTACGCAGTTTATTTGGAAATGCAATCTGAATAGTTCTAATGGAATACTTCATGCTTTTATTAATATTCATCGAACAAATAAATTATCAGTCAAGTTTTTTATTACGCTTTTCAATATTTTGCTCCGCTTCTTTCAATCGGTTCAGCTTAGCGTCATTGTCTTCCGTTCCAAGTTTTTCACTGATTGAAGATGTAAGCCTTTCAGCGAGTGTAATTCTTTGCTCCATTTCGAGATTAGCTTCTCGATCTCTCGCCTGGAAACAAATTTGCATTTTATCAATATATCGATTATTTATACCTCGTTTAACTGTCCGATCAGAGTCGAGAAGTCGTCAATTTCTCCCAGTTTTGTAGGATCAAAGCTCGAAGCCCTAAACTGGCCTCCAGAAGTCCTGTTCAAAACATTACCAAAAATATCGGTGACATTGTGATCGCGATTGCTTGATCCTGGAGCGATTGGTGCGGTGGACGGATTCACGGTTTCGGCAGCTGTGAAATCGGGCTCAGTTTTTGATTTGCTTTTCCGGTTTTTCTTTTTCTTTGATTTTCTCAAGTCATCATTTGTTTTCTGTTCGTCAATTGGCGAAGTTTCTCCTGGTTGTCCAGATCGAGATTCGTGAGCCTAATAGTCACGAAATATTTAAAAATTGTTTTATTAAAGGCTTAATTTGTTACTTGTTGCAAGTTATCAAAAATAACGTTGAGAGCCTGTTCTGTGTGAAAATTCGAGATCCATGGATTGGTTGGCCTGCCCAGCTTGAGCTTGTCGAATAACTTCAAAATTGCAGCTAAAGAAATGAATTTATTACATTGTTGCTATTATGAGTAATCGTCCCATTTTCCCAACTTGAAAAGTCGTTTTGTCAATTCTGATTAATTGTTTATCGGAGTTGTTTCATTAAAATGTTTCGCTCAAATATTTATCAAACATTAATTAATTACTATGTTAAAATTATGTTAAAATTAGAAATTTTAACTATGTTAAAATTAGAAATTTTAAGCAAAGATAGCAAACATATTAAAATTTACAAAGAAACAAGCAGTAAAATTGCGGAAGTTTTTAAGACATATTTATATAGTGAAAAATCAATAGGGGGGACCCTATTGATTTTTTCACAAATGTATTTCAAAATTTTTTTAAAAATCAGTAGGGTACTTATGGATTTTAAAATTTTTGAAAATTTTTTTCCAAGAAATCCATAGGGGGGACCCTATTGATTTAAATGAATTTTTTGAAAAATGTTTTGTGAAAAAATCAATAGGGTACCCCCTATTGATTTTTTCACGAAATGTATTTCAAAAAAAAATTTTCAGAAAATCCATATGGGGGACCCTATGGATTAAAAAAAATTTTTGCTAAGTTTTTCAAAAAATCAATAGGGTCTCCCTTATGGAATTTTTGAAAAAAATACGACAAAAATTTTCTAAATTTTTTTTTCTCGAAATTTCCATAGGGAGTATACTATGGATTGAGAAAATATTTTTGCTAAGAATTTGTGAAAAAATCAATAGGGTCCCCCCTATTGATTTTTCACTATATAAATATGTCTGGAAATTCCCCCCCCCCCCGATAATGGGAAAGTACCGATTATCTATTAGACTTTTAAATTATATGTGCTCTAAAAATTGTATAAAAAATACCTTCATCTTCGGAATCCGGAAAGTCAGGGTCCTCAGGCTGCTTCGAATGCATTGGGAGTAGTTCCATTTCGTAGCCTTCTTCGTCATGGCATTTGTCAATATACTCCTGAAGCCTTTTTCGATGTTCGGCCGATGTGACTGGATTTTTTTTCATCCGCTTGTTTGGCCAGTTCACACTCTCGAGGACTTCCCACATGCGCGGCACTCCCCATTTCTCATGAAATTCCACGAGTGAGGCCTTGGCTTCCTGAAATAAAAATTATGGGTTATCCGAGAAGCGATTATAAAAGATTTAATAAAAATTAATCGGTGTGGAAAAAGTTGCCATTGATATTATAGCGCATTAAGTTTTTAGCTGGCATTATGAATTAAAGTACTTGTAATTGAAAGTGGTGGATACCTCATTCGGGTGCAGTTCAATTTGCTCGATACCTTCATCAACACAAAATCGTTGCATCAAAGTTTGATTTGATGTGACGATACTGACGTCTCCTCCCACAAGAATGGCCTGAAAATGCAATAGTAACATGAGAATTTTATTTGTTGCTAATAACTGCATAAATGCTTCATCGCATTGCTATTTAAACGATATTATAGTACAAACTACACTAATAATACTACAAATGATCCTTTATATAACTAAACTTTTTTGTCTAGTAAATACTTAAAAATTATTTTCTCCTAAACTTCGAATAGGAATTTCTTTTTAGTTACCTGCGCTGTGAGGCACTAAACACAAGGCAGTAAATATTATTTTTAAATAAAGTTGTTTTGCTATAAAATTTCAAACAAGACAAAGCAAAGAAACAAACCCGAGTTTCTGTGTTGACCAATCCGTTCAGTTCTCTTATTTGTGAAAGAAACTTTGCCGATATTAAGGAAATATGAGCCTTCACAAAGAGTGCATCCAATTTCTTTTGCTTTGACTTTATAACCCATTCATGAGCTGTGGAGAAATTATCAACAGTCTTGAGCTCAAATTCGGCTGTGTAATATTTGGTTTCGATCGGTATCAAATATGATTGGGATAAGCCGGATGCGTCCTGATTCTGTAGTGCGCCATGTTCGAGAGAATTGCTGTGGGCGATGATTTCACAAAGAAATTCCTTGCATCTGTTGTCCAAGTCGATCAGAAGGCAAACTCCATTTTCTTTTGTCTCCATTCAGCTAAAATTTGGTTTTTAATTAAAATTAAAACCCATATTTTAATTTAACTCTGAACAATCCGATCCCACAAGTTCCGACTATAATTATCAAATTATGCTCTAAACTAAAAAGGTATTTTTATTTTAAATTAATAAAGCTGCACAATTGCTTTAATGATAGATTCCGACATTTTGTTTTGGATATTTAATTGTCACAGAATTTAACGATTCACAAATTAGTTATTTTGTGTAAACAGAAAACCTCATAAGCCTAAGAACGTTTGAGACTCGCAAGGAATTTTCCAAGATTAGTATCCAGTTAGAAGCATTATAAATCATCGAATATTTTCGATGTGTGAAATTAGCATATGAAATATTCATTAAAATCTGAAATAAAGTTTAGGTTACCCTGTTTTTGATTGCCAGTTTAATCGTTGTGAATTGCAAACAAGTAAAAATATGTATCAAACACGTATGCAAACAATAAATGTTTCTCGTTGAATAAGAATAAATTCCAAATAACTCAAAATCACTAAATGCTTTATTATAAATAGACGAACAGAAGACGAACATAAGTGAAGAATTAATATAGGACTGTAGTTAGCGTCTCATTTGTTTTTCGCGATAAAATATATGACACAGCGAACAATGATGAGCAAACTGAAACAAAGCGGTCGTGTTGGAGAAACACAATATTAAAATGAAACCTTAGGGCAGCAATCAAACCGGCAGGCATGAATTTGCCAGACTTCAGAAATCGGAATCCCATCAAACCGCTCAATACGATACCAACACCTGAAAGTTGCAGTATTAAATTGACACAAAATCACACTATTAATTCAAAGAGGAAAACTAACCGATAAGTACATAAAAGTTGGAATAAAACGATGCGACTCCAGCCACAACTCCTGAAGCGACACCGGCGACCAAGGATGGAATGCTGCCTAAATTTTAATAAGAATTAATAACATTCTCGAAAGCTTTGTATGCTTTCTAATGTTTTTTTGCCAGCTTTTAGGCTCCATTGCATAATATTTACGTTTATACTTCTTTATTTATAGCCAGTGGCACATATCTGGCAGATGGTATGAACCACCACGATCGCTCAAGTAGACCACGGTAATGCCAATATCGAAGATCCCACCCAATTTGGTTCACAGCTATAACATTGGTTGGGGACTTTTAATGTATTCCCTTTGCTGTCAATATCAACTGAAAATAACACATTTTGGTAAGCAATTTGCTAAACTACTAAATCGAATAGCCATCACCAAAAGTCTAATGATGTCTTTTACTAACGGTTGTCAATAATTTTTGACCCGAGAATGGCAGAAATATGATAATTGCTAGTTTTTGTAAATTTTAGCTAAAAAATGTTGGGCGTCAGTGTCAGCGTTATGCAAAGCACTTCGTTTTTAGAGTAAACGATTTGTATGATAAAAGGTATATTTTTACATTTGTATCAGGGACGTTGGCTCTCTTTACCAAATGCTCCGAGAATTGTGTCTGTTTAAACTATTTTATAATTCGGTTTATTGCATAAACTTAGCCTCTCTCAGTTTGTTCAAGAAAAATATTTAATTAAAAATTAAAACATGGAACTACTAGCGAAGTGGGGCCGCTTCGCGGCCCTCACTTCGCTAGGAAGCGGTTAGCGTGCACAGCGGCGCTTCGCGCACCGCCATCAGTATGCCCTCGTCTGTATCAGTATGCCCACCGCCATCAGCGGTCAGCGTTGGGTTGTTCAGGAGTAAGGGTTGTTCGGGAGTAGAGCAGCATGAGACTATTTCGGGCCTTCGGCCCTCAAGCAGCTGTTGTTCGGGAGTAAGAGTTGTTCGGGAGTATATGTTCTAAGTTCCCTCACATTCCAAGGGGGAGGGTCGGGCGCTCCGCGCCCGACCAAAGGACTGGCTCGTCGCCTCCGGCGCCTTGCAATGTATATGGGGCAAGATATGGTCAGCGTGAGGTCGACAGTCGCGGTCTTCGGCCGCTCCTTCTGACTGATGTGCGTCTGACAAATTTATGTCTCTGACTAATTTGTGTCTCTGACTGACTTGTGTCTCTGACTCACTTGTGTCTCTGACTGACTTATGTCTCTGACTGACTTGTGTCTCTGACTGGCTTGTGTCTCTGACAAAATAAGCACCCCTAAGAATGACATTTTGGGTGAAAAAGGTAGAAGGGACAAAAAATACACCCCTAAGAATCACCTTTGGGTGAAAAAAGGTAGAAGGGACAAAAAATAAGCACCCCTAAGAATCACATTTTGGGTGAGTGATCCGGCCCCTCAAAAAAACCGTGACAAAAGGACAAAAATTTGGTCCGGCCCCTCAAAAAACCGTGACAGAAGGACAAAAAGTGATCTTTGATCCCTCAAACAACCGGGACAGAAGGACAAAAAGTGATCTTTGATCCCTCAAAAAACCGTGACAGAAGGACAAAAATTGGGTCCGGCCCCTCAAAAAACCGTGACAGAAGGACAAAAAGTGATCTTTGATCCCTCAAAAAACCGTGACAGAAGGACAAAAATTGGGTCCGGCCCCTCAAAAAACCATGACAGAAGGACAAAAAGTGATCTTTGATCCCTCAAAAAACTGTGACAGAAGGACAAAAATTGGGTCCGGCCCCTCAAAAAACCGTGACAGAAGGACAAAAAGTGATCTTTGATCCCTCAAAAAACCGGGACAGAAGGACAAAAAGTGATCTTTGATCCCTCAAAAAACCGGGACAGAAGGACAAAAATTGGGTCTGGCCCCTCAAAAAACCGGGACAGAAGGACAAAAAGTGATCTTTGATCCCTCAAAAAACCGTGACAGAAGGACAAAAAGTGATCTTTGATCCCTTAAAAAGGTAGAAGGGACAAAATAAGTGATCTTTGATCTCTTAAAAAGGTAGACGTCTCAAAATAAGTGATCTTTGATCCCTTAAAAAGACAGAAGTCTCAATATTCCTCCGTCTGTGCGCGCACAGACGGAGGAAGTTTTGCTTCAGCTTACTATAAGGATAATAAATTTTACCTGCTTTTAAGTATCCTATCAGGCCACCGGCAGCCACCAAGCCCGCATATACCAATCCAAAAGCGTCAGCGGGCATGTCCAAAATTCAGTAAATACCCTCACCCGAATAGAACGTGCGTAATTTTAATAAGCGAGAATATTCAGGACTGAATATTATTCTGTCCTGCAGATAAAAGAGGAGTTGATAACAATCTGATTCTTGAGAGTTCATATTCGGAAAGTGCAATTCAAATTCCCGGCATAGCACAAATTTTGGCATTGCCAACGGATGAAGGAAATGTTGACGCTGGCAAAGCCCTTCCAATTCTGTGCTGTGACTTTGTTTGACTTTCCATATCCCTTTGCATATAAATATTCCTCATTGCGGATCATATCTTTTAGGTGCGACTTTGATATTTGACGCTCGGTTTAATTTTTGTTGACAGGATGTGTATTCGTCACAGATAGATGAAATAAAATCGTTTGTTTATTCCGCACCCCATTTATCTTGCTATTCTGTGTTTTGTTTCTTCAGAAGATATTCAAAATGAAACTTCTCCAAAGTATTCTTTATTGGGTGCAGAACAACATTTATTTTTGCTTGCTTACTGATGCTTAATCTCTGCCTAGACTAAAACAGCAATTATCTTTTGAAAGCTAAACTTTGTAGTATTGCATCTATCGTGGGGAATAAATTTTCTTTCGTGGATTCGGAAAAAGTTAAATTTTCAATGACGATTCTCAAAAATTCAGGTGATAACATAATTTTCTTTCCAATTACAAATGAGGCAGAAATTTAGCATTCATTTATGACCTAAGAAAAAAGGTATTAGTAATGCCGAAAAGGCATAGAAAATAAAGAATTAGGTTTAAGTTCTACTAAATCTCATTTATGGAAAATTGTTCTTGTCGACTGGAATATTCATAAAGTTTGAAACTGCTTCATAGTGAGTTATATTGCTCGAAAACTTCTGTAGTTTGATTTTTAACCGAAATGCCCCTTTACTGTGTTTTCTACAGCAGTAACATGTCATAGCAAATTGCTCTCTATTGATATTTTATTGCGTATAATATCCTCCAAAATGTGATTTACCATTTATTTTTCAATTTTAACAAAATATTGCGATATTTGCAATTTTCGCAAAGGTATTTTTCATTCTCGTATAAAGAATAATGTCTATATTTGAAACTGAAAAAAAGATTTAGAAGTTTTGTCTAATCTCATTTGTTTATTTTTGTCCCAGACTTTTTTCGCAAACCTTTGCTGTTCCTTCTCGACCTTGGACCTGGTTTATATTATGTTTCGCTCCATTTTATTTATTTTCGCCATATGTAGGACTGTCGCTTTTTTGGCTACTTAAGTGGCTTTTGTTGCAGACAGGAGTGATTGACACTGTCTGATAATAATTTCTTACGACGCCATTATTGTACCCTTGCGGTCCCTTGCCACTGATAACATTTGACACAAGCAACTTTGCTAGCCGACGACGTCGCTTTAGTTGTTTTATCCAATCGTCACCATTCAATCAACTTCCTTCAGTTCATTTCATCTTTCCTTTCCAAAATTGGGCGTTTTAGTGCAAATCGGCCGTTTAGAGGAATTCCAGCAACTATCGGCATCCGCTTGAAGGAGGAGGAATTTTTATTGGTACTGATCAGTACTGCCCTGCTCTCCGAACCAGTAGCAATGTTTTGAATGCCCTATTTGTTCATTGCACCGCCACTATCCAATTTCTTCTTTTTGTCTTCTCAATCAATCACTAGCGCAGCAATGCGGCAACAGCACAACCTTGATCTTCTCCCAGAGAAAAGTCTTCTAGAAGCGCCCCTCTATCCTGCTGCGTCCTGCACACTCTGTCCATTCTAGCACGTGTCTCGCTCAAAGATGCATTCTCTAGCCGACTCGATGAGTTTCTCTGAACTTTCTGATCATAGCCATAGAAATGCAAGGAAGATCCCTCTGTGGAGCATAAAGGACTGTGGGTCTAAAATGTTAAGCGAGCGGTCCACTTGACTCGTCAATTCACCGAAAAATGGGCAGAGAGCATAGAGTATGAGAATGAGAGCAAAGGGTATATAACAGGTGCGTCCCCACACAGGCCTCCGACCCAATCACGGCTCACTCGCTCAACTTTTGATCGATAGACACACAGAAAAGTGTGTGTGTGGGGGAAATGCATATAGAAAGATGCTTCGTTAAAGAGTGTCTGGCCGTTAGCGCGAGGATCTTCCTTCATCCCCAGCCATTGACTGACAGTTCCGACGCTACCTTCCCAGAGGTTTTTGCCATAGCTTTTATGCATTTCACGAAACGGTGGCCGCCGCCGTTTTCGTTGTATTTTTTCTTTCATAGACGATTGAAAATTGATTCATTCCGATTGGGAGGGTGTCTGACTATTATTTCCCGAATTATTGCTTTAATCAACGGCGACGAAACTGCGCTGTTCGCTAAGGCGACACGAAAATTTTATTCAGTCGGGATGATCAGCGGAGGCGCTACTTCAAAAAGATTTGCTGCGCCGTCCCGTTTGGTTGATGTGCGTCTGAACTCTGCTGAGCACACTTAGAACTGTATGCGCTTAGACACGCTGAGCGGCCAGTAATATATTATATGCGGATTGGAGGAGTGAGTGCGTCGCTCCCACACACCGTCATCGCTTAATTTCCTCTAATTCTTCCGTCAGCACCACTCCATTCCTGGCGGCTTCGCCCCGCTCTTTCCAAACGACTACTCACCTTATTAGATAACTGCGCACATAGGTGCAGCGGAATTTGTTGCCTATACTTCCTTTTCCTGCGCTCATTTGTGTGCGTGTTGTAATTCATTAATATTAGTAATTATGGTTCGAAGGCGACAGGTAAATTGGCTGTCCTGGACTCCGGGTCCTTATCTCCTTCGATGGGGTTGAAGAGGCTGGAAGAAGTGTTCTGCTCGCTCGAATGAGACCGTCCCTTTTTGTCGTACAACCAATGATAATTGATTGAATTAAATCGATCGTGCTGAAGGCGAGCAGTGGTGGCGAGAGCGGATTTGAGTTTATAATTTGTGTTTGTTCATATGTCTGAGTGAGAGATTACGTGCCGTTACTTTTATTAAATCGCGTGAAATGGGGCAATCATATTTTATTCCTTGAACATGAATAATCAGCAGTAGACGTTATGATCTTTGTCCTTGGGGAACACATATTTTGCTCTCTGTTTTCTGTTTATGAATTTTCTTTAACGCTTTGTCGATCCCACTTGCAATAGCGATTTATATGGAAAATGTTTAGTGTGTTATTGATATTGTAAATAAATTTATTAATAACATAATAACATAATAATTTAATAATTTAACACCTCGAAAACTCATCAAAAGATGTATCATCGTTGTCAATTTTTGATATTTTTAGAAATTTTAGTTTACCGGGCTGAATTAGAGATTTATGGCATAGTTGTGAATGTGATACATCTCTGAAATTCATATTAATAAGTTCCCATAAGCTGTACGTAAAAATGTTTGGCCATATCCAGTAATTCGTTGCAAAGACTAATTCTGCTCCGGTAATACCAATCCATTAATTCCATGCCACTATTTTTGCAGTATTGACCTTTGAAAATTGCAATTTTAATTCTCCGACAATTTTAGAGCGACAATTTTTTCAAGCCCATTTAGAAAACTTTCGAACAAGCAACTTTGTGTTGCATTTTCGAAAAAACCTGTAATTTATAATCTCAACGAAATTTCATCTCACACTTTCGTTTGACCGAAGCAATCGCAAATTGTAACATAAATTTTTCCCAATTAACTTCTATTAACTCACATCGCATCGTGTTTCAATATGAATTGTATGATATTTTGCATGAATTTAAACTTTGTAATTAATTATTTTGTTTAGTATTTGTATTTTTGCTCCCGCCCGTCGCTCATTCGTCATGGCTGCGTTTCAAACCAAGCAAGAGAAGAAGATTATGGACGAAAAAATCGCCAAAGTGCGAGAAGTGGTCCGCAATATTTCCACTAATGACGTCGTACTCGCTTTGCATAACTTTGAAATGGACGTTGAGAAGACAATTCACGCATTTTGCGAAGGTGAGCTTTATCTTTGTTTGTAATTAAGCAAACACAATATTAGCAACAAATTAGCTATATTCAACAGTAGGCTTTTATTTCTTCATTCCTATAATAATGGAATTTTGCACTGTTTCGTCTATAATAACGAAAAAGAATTTTCAACTTTATTTAATATCTAAGCCTTATAATGAACTTAGTTCTAACTGTCTAGAATTAGAGTCGAAACGATTCGAAAATCATAAACCTATCATAAACATGTCTTGGTATAATAATGTAAAGATTTTTCTCCAAATTTCTTAAATATAATTTAGGTTACAGGAAATTATATTTTAGCAAAATTTTAGTGCATGACTCTTTAGCTCATAAGTATTTTAGGCGGTTCGGATATTGCTCTCGGCGATTGGGAGACCGGCGGAGCGGCCAAGAAAAAGCAGCAAAAGAACAAAAACAAAAATGGCGCTGCGAAATCGCAGTCTTCAAGCAATAGTGTTTCGTCGTCTCGTCGGCCTCCAAGTGTGACTAGCCAAGCAAATTCGGTAGTAAACGGCTACACCACAGGCAAAAACTATGCCAACGGGCATTCTGCGCCGAACGACGCCGCTAAACCTTCCCAGGCGCCACCACAAGTCAACGGCGTCTCCAATGCTATGAATGGACAAGCTAACATCAAAGTTGCCTCTGCTTCTTCCTCTCTTGAAGCCAAACATAAACCTGTGCAAAAAGTCACCACTTCAACTAACGCAGCAGCGACGGGTATTAATAATGCTGCAAAGCGTGGATTTGAAACAGGTGAGCTGTTTATTACAATATTTGCTCTATAATATTTAGATTCCTAAATATATTATTGCATAGTATCTAACATGTTTTTATGAGCCTGATTGATAGTACTTCACTTAAAATCATTTTTGAAGAAAAAGGTCCCAAAATGTGTGTCTTGATATGTTTCTATGGCTGTCTTGAAAAAACAAGAATATGTTATGTAGTGAATTTTTTGGATTTTATATTTCCAATATTTGCTGTTTTAAGTCTTTGTATATAAATTACTAAAGTGTATTTTTAGCTTTTAACAATAAAGAAAATAAACGATTGTATATACTTCATTTGTTTTGTGATCAAATTACTGACCCATTTTTAGGCATTGCCTCAAACACAAGGGTTTCCAACGAGAGCTACGAGCCTATTTCACCTGCTGAGACTGACGTTTCCAAGTGTTTTCAGGTAAATTTTATTTTTCTTTAGCAATGATCTGTTTTCTATTTTGATACATTTTAGCAAATCCGAAATGCTTTGGCTCAACGGGAGCGCTATCTTTCTGCACACTTGGGCCCAAATGCTCGTTTTCACTGTGACATGTCGAAATTATTGGACGAGATTGCTAAAATAGGTGAAGGTAAACTTTGCGGGATTTTGTTATATTTTTGAATAATTTTATAAATTCAGTGATAATTGTGGAAAATGAGATGGCACATCCGAGCGCAATTCCTTCACCTCATATCAATGGCCAAACCGTAAATCATTCTACTAGCCATTCCAGCCTGGTTAGTTCGGTTGGTGAAGATTCCGGTTTAGGGCTTGGCCATACTAGCCCTGTAATGCCAGGTATGTATCTTACTTGTTCAATAATTGTATACAAATTGTTATATATCCTATAAGTTCACTAAACAAGATTTACTAAAACGGAACTCTGCTGGAACGAGTTCGCCAAAAAATTTTAATACCTTATCTCGAACCAGTAAATTTGAAAAACCGTTGATATTGTTTGTTTGAGCCAAAATTAGCATTTATGGAATAAACGAAAGTTATATTTAAAAGAATTCCATGACACATAATATTTCAGATAAAAATGTGGCCCAGGTGGTCAATGGCGGTATGGTAATGCAGTCAGACGATTTCTCTGCTGACCAATTGGCAGAAATTCAACGAAAAGTCGAAGAAGCTATGAAGTCAAAGGGCCTTGACGCTTCTATCCTCTCGGAAGCCTTCAGTTCGAAAACTGTCGCACCGCGTCGCCGACCGCCTCCCAACAAAAATGGACATCCCGGTGGAAATCGGCGTGATGGCGGCGATAAAAAGGGTGTAGCTTCAGGCAAAAACCAACGAGAAGTGAAGCTTTCCATCATGGAATAACGTCGGTTTATGGTAATTTTTGATTTTTATTAAATTTAGAACAAAAAAATGTAATGTAGAATAAGTTATGCAACTCTATACCTCTAGGAAAAGACTCAGACTTGGAATGAATTTCGCTTCCTGAACTGTTGGGAATAACAATTTTAAGATATAACGAAGCATCGAACTTTAAACTGTGTTGCATAACTATACGCACCCCATTCCCTTTCTGGAAAAATGCCTGTTTGAAGCAGTGGTTGCATGCAATCGTGGTGGGACAAAGTACAGTTATATAGCGTAGAGTCTAGAGAACAGGAAAACAATAACTTTGGTGGTGATATCCAATAAATTAAGAAACTTTGCCTTGGGCGTCCGGAGACACCCCTATTTTTACCCACTTTCTCAAGTTGCATAACTATACGCACCCCTGACAAAGTTCACAAAACCCAGTAAAATCTAAAAATTAACGTCATTTTCGTGATCAGCGCATCAAATTACCCTAGAAAACACTTTTTCAGGCAAAAAAATCGACAAAAATTTTTTTCGATCCATAGGGGGGACCACATGGATTTTTTGACATTTTCGAGACATTTTCAAAAAATTGCCAAAATTGGCACTTTTTGGCGTTCTGCCAAAATAGGATGAATGGTGTAGAAACTAGAGACTTTTCCAGACCAGATGCAAAAAACCGCACTGAATATCGCAAATAAAACATGGATTTTCGAGTAGGTTACATTTTAAGTTCACAAAAAATACCAATTTTCTATGGAAAATTGCGAAAAAATGTGAACTTAAAATGTAACCTACTCGAAAATCCATGTTTTATTTGCGATATTCAGTGCGGTTTTTTGCATCTGGTCTGGAAAAGTCTCTAGTTTCTACACCATTCATCCTATTTTGGCAGAACGCCAAAAAGTGCCAATTTTGGCAATTTTTTGAAAATGTCTCGAAAATGTCAAAAAATCCATGTGGTCCCCCCTATGGATCGAAAAAAATTTTTGTCGATTTTTTTGCCTGAAAAAGTGTTTTCTAGGGTAATTTGATGCGCTGATCACGAAAATGACGTTAATTTTTAGATTTTACTGGGTTTTGTGAACTTTGTCAGGGGTGCGTATAGTTATGCAACTTGAGAAAGTGGGTAAAAATAGGGGTGTCTCCGGACGCCCAAGGCAAAGTTTCTTAATTTATTGGATATCACCACCAAAGTTATTGTTTTCCTGTTCTCTAGACTCTACGCTATATAACTGTACTTTGTCCCACCACGATTGCATGCAACCACTGCTTCAAACAGGCATTTTTCCAGAAAGGGAATGGGGTGCGTATAGTTATGCAACACAGTTTACAAAGGGTAATTTGCGTTGAATTTTAGGCAATCGAATGAAAACTGCGATGTTCCTTGATACCTAATGTGATTCCAAGGCTCTGGAAAATCTACGGCTTCATTTTATTTTAAACTATTCCACATTTCTATTCCAAATACAATTATTTTCGCAATAAGTAACAAATTTATTTTCTTTCACACATTTACTGTGATGCATGGATGTCCTTTTATGGCTATCTAGCGCATCTATGCTCAGTTTTTATTGTTTCTTACAAAATATGCGGGAGCAATTCGAAAATTTGTTTATCTCTCCCATTTTAGTCTCTTAAATTATTTATTTATGTCCTTCATTTTCAAAGTTTGACCATTTTATAATGTAATGCGCTAAGCAGTTTTCTCCTCCACTGTGATTTTGTTTTGTCAAATTACTGTAGAAGGCTCAAAATATGACTCACTATATTCATATCCCCAAATGGACGAGCGCAAGCCAATGGCAGAATAACGGATTTCGAACACTTCACCAAATAGTGGCCTTATTAATTTATTGTTGTTCATTTCAAACAATAAATTCATTTGTATATTTTGTGCGAATACAATATAAAATCATAAGAACACATTCCTACTTCATTATCCGAAAAATTCTTTATCTCTACTATTCATATTTTCAATGTTCATAGGCCCAATTTTCTGAGCTTACAACATTTAAATACAATTATAATTTGATGCATATGATCAAGAATTTAAACAGTGCGTCAAAATGATAAGGCAGGTAATGTTTTTGGCCATAACTCTCGGAAAATTGAAGCATTTGACCTAATTCTTTTTGCAAACGGTCCATAATGGATTCTCGCACAATATTTAAGCAAATTGAGACCAGGTAAAAACAAATTTTTACGGATAAAATTCGATTTTCAGGATTTTGGTCAAAAATCCAGTGCGTCAAAATGATAAGGCACCCGTTTTTTTTCGCAATTTAATCAGACGTTAATGAACTAATTTTTGCATAATATTTATACACTCGCTGCCCTCTTTCAAACGAGGTATCACTTGCCCTATAAGGTATGTAAAAAGCTGGTTAACTAAAAACCAGTTTTTCCACAGAAAATGGGATTTTTTTCAAAAATCCCGCCAAAATTGGCACTTTTTGGCGTTCTGTCAAAAATCGGATGAATGGGCCAGAAACTAGAGACTTTTCCGCACCAGACACAAAAAACCGCACCGAATATCGCAAATAAAAATGAATTTGCCGGAAGGTTAAAGTTCAAGTTCATAAAAAAGTCCAATTTTTCCTTACAAAATCGCGAAAAATTGGACTTTTTTGTAAAAAGTGTGTAAACTTAAAATGTAACCTACCCGTAAATTCATTTTTATTTGCGATATTCGGTGCGGTTTTTTGTGTCTGGTGCGGAAAAGTCTCTCGTTTCTGGCCCATTCATCCGATTTTTGACAGAACGCCAAAAAGTGCCAATTTTGGCGGGATTTTTGAAAAAAATCCCATTTTCTGTGGAAAAACTGGTTTTTAGTTAACCAGCTTTTTACATACCTTATAGGGCAAGTGATACCTCGTTTGAAAGAGGGCAGCGAGTGTATAAATATTATGCAAAAATTAGTTCATTAACGTCTGATTAAATTGCGAAAAAAAAAACGGGTGCCTTATCATTTTGACGCACTGGATTTTTGACCAAAATCCTGAAAATCGAATTTTATCCGTAAAAATTTGTTGTACCTGGTCTCAATTTGGTTAAATATTGTGCGAGAATCCATTACGGACCGTTTGCAAAAAGAATTAGGTCAAATGCTTCAATTTTCCGAGAGTTATGGCCAAAAACATTACCTGCCTTATCATTTTGACGCACTGTTTATAAGCATAAATGACAATAAACAAAGTGACAAAAATTCTATAACACTGAGATTATAACAATATTTAACATTTTAAAATGCTTAGGAGCTGACCAAATTGCCATAGTAGCCAGAAAGAGTTTTCACTTTATTATTGAGTACACTGTGCTCGATTTCCACACGACCTCCAGGTCCAGCGAGCTGGACAAGTTGCTTCACATCTGTTTGTCGAGGCAAGAAATAGCAAATATTCGGGGAGATTTTACGCGCCGTTTTGAAAATATCGAACCCATTGGGCGTGACGTGAAGATCCAAGTCGAAAATGCGGCTTTGCAAATATGATGGACCTCCCCATGGCGGGCCTTAACATTCATTTTCCTCAATTGAACACATATTAAAACACTTACTGAGGAAAATAGCGTCAATTCCATACAAATTAGTTTCAGAGTTCTCTTCGGTGCCACGTGACCCGAGCAAAGATTTGGCAACATGGAAGAAGTCTCCACATATGAACGTAATTCTATCCAATACACCATATATTCTGGCATTATGAACGGCACATCGGATTTTTACAGGATCTATGTCAACGGCGTAGACTGAAAATCACGACGTTTATATTCAAAGATAAAAAACAAGAATTATTAATTTTGTATATTAATATTTTGCGTGCGCTATAAAAAGTTATTTTCAAAATTCTTACCAAATGCACCACTCGTTGCGAACTGTATAGCATTTCCTCCGGCACCCGTGAAGGCATCCAAAATAACAGTGCCTGGCATCGGCACCATTCGGTCAGCGATATGTTCTGCAATTCGTTCTGGTGTCACACTGAACCAAGCCTCTGAAATATGAATGACTCATAAAACTTTTAATAATATAAAAGCGAAATAAGTTTCATAAATTTCACTTTCACATATGCAAATAAATGTGATTAGCCTTAAAAAAATCGAGCTTCTCATAAAACTTCGCTTGGCTCCGTATATATTGTAATACATAATAACATATTTATCATTTATTATTAATACTAACCTCGATCCATCAGGATTCCTTTGTTAAGCTTGGAGAAAAGACGAAATCGCTGGAACCAATACTTCATAAGCTCCTGAAACATCAAAATAATTATTACGGAAATTTTAGAGAACGTTACTTATTATTTGCTTTATATACATTCTAGGAAACAGTTTTATTTTTATTCCGCACTGTTTCAGTGATTACATAAAGTTTGTGTTTTGCAATTTTTATCTTAAATTTATTCATAAATTAGTTAGAATCGACATTAAATTCAGAAAGAAAAATACTATTAACCAAACGAAAATGTCCTTAACCTTATCATTTTTGAAGAAATCATCTGCATTTTTCGCCACAAGCTTCTTGTCGCGTTCTGGATCATAGTTGAAGTCGAAATTCAGTTTATCTTCTTGCGGCGCGTCATTTATTGTGTCCATCTGCGAACTTTGTTCAGACGTATTGCCATCCAGCACAGCTTCGTTACTCGAAGCCTGTTGTTGAGGTCTGCGATCGACTCGCCTAGGATTGAAAGATGGCTTGTAGACTTCATAATCGACGTCGAAAAGATTCAAATCCGAATAGCTAAAATTTTGAATAACTTTCGCTATTTTTAATCCTATAACGACCAATATCATGATTATAATTATTAAAAGAAAACATAAGAGAAAAAGGAATAATATGCTCTGAATACCCACCTACAGTGGGATTTGTACGAATCTGTAATGTTTGTACGAAAATAATATGGTTGCACATGAGTAATTTCAAAAAACCGTAATATACGGTTCGCATATATTTCTGTGCATAAACTTAATTGCTACCTTTGCATATCACGATCCCCACTGCTGTTTGGCGGTTGTTCCTTGTTTTCCATTAATTCCGAGCTATCACCAGAAAGTGAAATTTCGAAGGTGTGGGCGAATCCAAGCTGGTTGATCTGAAATATATTTAAAAATATATGTCGGAAACTTAGCTTAATTAAAACCCGGATTATGAGGATTCAATGTAACTGATTATGATAAGCGATAATACATAGAGATTCGTTATTGGATTATAAATTCTTGAATTTATTATAAATATATTTGCGTAAATTTTGATATAAATTGGCAGAATATTTTGTGGCTGAAAAAAGTTAATTTGTGTTAAAATATGTTTACAACGCTGAACTTACTTTTGTCAAGAATTTATTGCACTTCTTTTCTTCAATTGAACAACCTTTCAATTTCTTCGTAATCGCATTAATGTCGTCAGCGCCCTTATTAAGGAGATCGTAATCCCTGCAAAATAATATTTTAACAAGAAAGCAATTATAAACCTTACTCTAGATAAACTCTTGAGAAGAAACAAATTGGGTCAAATTCGGAATCTGGATTCAACTGGCCACGGAGCAGAAGGTCCCAATCAAACAGAAATTGACGACCTTCTTTCCACGACTCCCAGTTTTGCGGTTCTTCTTCAGTCATCAGTAAAGAAAAATCCGACTTTGCAAGTTGTAAAATTAAGACATTGGCGGCGAAGCAATAATCACTTCTGTAAAAGGAAATATTGTTATTTCAAAATCTTTGCAAGTCTTCGCGCACGTTCAAATGCGAATATAATTCCAAAAATTCTAAAGTCCAGAGTCAGTTCGTACTGAGAACATTTATCCGCAGGGTTTTCATCTGTCCTTATTTCTAAGATTTGTTCTTATTTTTAGCGTCCAAATCTTAGAAAAATAAAATGTCCTTATTTCTAAGATTTGTTCTTATTTTTGGCCAATGTTCTTATTTTGTTTTTATTTCACGCAATATCCATTTCCAAATGGGAATTTTTGAAATACAAGCAACTTTTCCTAAAAATTTTCGCCTGCGGCGCTATTTTTTCATTCATGCAGAATAAAATTATTGGCATTATAGTTTCGGCGCAAATTTGAAAAAATGCACCTCTAAGAATGCACTTGGAAAAATGGCAAAAAATTTTCCGAAAAAAATTATTGCCAAAAAACCATAGGGGGTCCCTATGGTTTGAAAAATAATTTTCTGAAAATTTTTGTCAAAAAATCAATACGGTACCCCATAAGGTTTTTTGGCAAAAAATTCTTAAAAAAATTTTTTTTTTAATTTTGAAAATTGTGAGCAAAATTTGCTAGATTTTTTGAAACTTTTGAAAAAATCCTGAAAATCAATAGGGGGGACCCTATTGATAAAAATGTATAAAAATGTTCTTATTTTTGACCCCGAAATCTTAGTTTTTGGGCCAAATGTTCTTATTTTTGGACATGAGTCGATGAAAACCCTGTTTATCCGTCATTCCTTCTGTCTGATTTATTATCCACAAATTTGTCAGCTAAAACTGATCAAATAGCACAAAAACACACAATAGCACACAAACCCTACTTCAATTCCGGGCATTGTTCATCTCATGTAACCTAAAACTTTCGCATATGAAAAGCTTTGAAAGTATTTGTAGCATGGTTTAAAAGATAATTTTCGTAGCGAGTTATGGCAGAAAGGAAGGTGTAACATAAAAACTGACATAACTGATGGTTATTATACATAATATGTACATATCTCAGCCATGGATATATGTTCCTGGGGGGGGGGTGTCGCTTTCAGCGTCGGGATTTCAACGCACTTCGCCTTCGACTCGTGAACATGTGATTATATATATTTGTAAATTTATGTGACATATTGTTTATTGGGATTCTATTCTTTTCTAATTGTGTCAAAGTTGTATTGTAAATGTAACTCAAAAATAGTTTGACGCATTAAAATTTATAAATCGATTTGTCGTAAAGAATAAAGACGAATTTTGTATTGATTACCATACAAAATGTGTTTGCAAAAAAATGTGCTACTGGCATATGTTTGCAATCAAAACACTGCCTCTCTTTCAATAAGCCAAAATTGTAGAAAATAGTTTATAAATCGCGGATTGTTAAAATTTTTTTTGAAATACGACCATCCAAAAATATATGCTTGTTTCCATACTTTCGGACTACTCTTTTTTGGACTTCAATAGAAATGGCTTTAAATTGAGTATGGAGTTGGAACTAACGAGAGGCAGTGTTTTGACCTGGAAAATATTATTTTACAAAATCTCGTGCTGTGGGTCACTTTAAACCCAATCCGAAGCACTCATGTTTTAGACGAACATGATATAAAGATAGACGAACATGAAATAAAGAAAATGATTCAAGAATATTGCAAAAGACAAAATGGATAGTGGTCATTGAATTATTCTGTTGATGGAAATGTTTATTTGATATTACAAATGTAGGACAACAGCAAAACTTGAGAAATGGAAAGTGTAAAAGATGAGAATTTTGGTACATTTATGCTTGTAATGCACTTATGCTGGAAATACCAAAAAAGCACTTTTCAAACGACCGCCATTAATTCCCGTTTCGGATCTCATTAGGTCATTCTCTCTGATGTCTTTTTAAGCACCTAAATGAAAGAGTTTGAATCGATTCGAATTTAATTAAAGTATAATTTTAATTACTCAATGTTTAAATATTTATCAGAAAATTGTTGTAATGCACTCATAGTGGGCTTTAAATGCTCTTTTTCAAAAGCTCAAGATAATATCAAAGATTTCTGTAACATTCTGCAATGTTAGAGTGTTGTTAGTTACTTTCACGCTTTGTTAGAAATACGGGTTTTAGGACAACTTTTAAACAATAACGAGCAAATGAAACTGCAGTATCAAAAAATAATTTTTTATCAGAAGTTCTATTTTTAGTGTAAATTTTAAAATATATAATTTTTTCAGCAATGCAAATTTTTATCAGAAAATTTTGTTTCAAAATCCATACTTACCTCAATCAGGGCATGTACTTTTCGTGCAGTTCCCTGGCTTAAACCGAACGAAGTGAGATCCTCCCGTTTGAGCAGCATTATTGCCTCTCCGTCGTACCCCTAAAATTAGTTTTGCAAACAAAATTTGTAATACCATAAACAAAATTTATACCTGGTCAAGGAATTTTTTGGCAAGTGCTTGATATCCGGCGGACGTGAACCAATCGTAGACTTCTTTACCAGTCCAGTTCTTCGGGTTCACTTTGATTGTCGGATGAGCGATTCTTAACGTCTAAAAGTATAACCCTTAAAATCTATGTTTTTGTTTTATCGTTGCGCTAAACTCAAGTGCAAAAAATACATCACATGTTTTCAGTTGTTCGCAAAATTAAGCTAAAGAAATTAGTAGCGGTATACGAACTTTTGAATAATCCTAAATAATAATCCTAATAAAAATATAATCCTTTATCTATGTTTTTGTTTTATCGTTCCTGGACTTTGGATATAAGGCCCGAAAATCTTCATCCCCTTATTGCTCAAATTTCGCATTTTAAATATTTATCAGATGAGTATTGTAAAACCTTTACATATATCAATCAGTGCGAGAACTTTGTGTGCTGTTCCCTTCCCCAAACCGAGCCAAGTGAGATCCTCTAGGTTTTAGGACAACTTTTAAACAATAACGAGCAAATGAAACGGCAGTATCAAAAAATAATTTTTTATCAGAAGTCCTATTTTTAGTGTAAATTTTAAAATATATAATTTTTTCAGCAATGCAAATTTTTATCAGAAAATTTTGTTTCAAAATCCATATTTACCTCAATCAGGGCATGTACTTTTCGTGCAGTTCCCTGGTTTAAACCGAACGAAGTGAGATCCTCCCGTTTGAGCAGCATTATTGCCTCTCCGTCGAACCCCTAAAATTAGTTTTTTCAAACAAAATTTGTAATACCATAAACAAAATTTATACCTGGTCAAGGAATTTTTTGGCAAGTGCTTGATATCCTTCGGACGTGAAATAATCGGAAACTTCTTTACAAGTCCATTTCGCAGGGCATGCAGCTCTTGCATTTTCCGTAGAGGACTAAAATCTTGTCATCAATTTTTGGATATTTAAATATTTGGCCCTATCCTATTTCTATGCCCCCGCTTTCATAGGCAAAAAAACAATAGGGGGTACACTATTGATTTTTTTGACAAATTTTTCAGAAAAACGATTTTTCAAACCATAGGGTACCCCCTATGGCTTTTTGCCAAAACAATTTCTTTAAAAAATTTTTGGCCAAAAAACTATAGGGGGTACCCTATTGATTTTTGACAAATTTTTCAGAAAATGCTTTTTCAAACCATAGGGTACCCCCTATTGTTTTTCCCTATGAAATCGGGGGGGGGGGGCTCGTGTAATAGGATAGGGCCAAATATTTGGATATTTTTGACAAATTGCAGACTTCAAATTATCGCTTAGCATTTGATGCTTATATATTGCCATCGTTGTTTATGTTACCTTGATCTGTTGCAAACGTCGAGAAATATGGACATGCAGAACACTGCTAGTCCTTTTCAGTCTCTTCATGTTCTCAACTGTCATAAATTGCACCACGTCGTATATAACCTCCGTAGGGAGAATATTAGTCCCTTGTAACTTTACAAGCCGTGATTGAAACATTATTAAAATTTGGCAAATTAGTGGAATAGCGGAACAGCAGATACAGAATATTAAAAGTACGTTTTTGCCTGGAAATTTGTCTTATAGGTCAACTTCCACGAACGTTTAGAAAAAACTCCTCTGTCGAGAAAAATGTTATTGACCAAAAAAGAATGCCGTTGGCAATGACAAAGGGACTTAACCTCGAACCGATATTAATTCTATTCTTTTCTAATTGTGTCAAAGTTGTATTGTAAATGTAACTCAAAAATAGTTTGACGCATTAAAATTTATAAATCGAGGGTTGTAAAACTTCCCGCTGGATTTACTCTTGAGGGGTTTTCTTTTATATATTTACTTGCCCCTTTTCATAGCCAAAGCGTCTTTTGACCGATAGTGTTTACCTTTGCATCTCACAGCGAATGTTTCTGTGTTTGGCTTTCAAATTGGAACAAGTTTGGCAGTATGATATACTCATATTGTCATTAGAGTTTATGAGAAAATATGAATATACCATAATCCCAAACTTGCACTCTTTTCCTAGCTACTCCACTAACGCTTTAGTTCAATAACTTTTCAAAATCTTGATCCACTCTTACCTAAACCGCAGTGGTTGTGTCACGGCCCCCCTGTCGTCAGACTCATCACGCCCCGCACCATATGCGACGTGTGATACACCAAACGACAGCTCTCAATGTGCCAAACAATATGCGCTATAAATCAGCCGTAACCTATCTCGAAATTTTCGAGTTTTCCAGGATCGGGAAATCCTGGATTTCGGTCAAAATGGAGGTTCTACATTGAAAACTTTTCACGCCCCGCACCATATGCGACGTGTGATACACCAAACGACAGCTCTCAATGTGCCAAGCAATATGCGCTATAAATCAGCCGGAACCTATCTCGAAATTTTCGAGTTTTCCAGGATCGCGCATCCTGGATTTTGCCCAAAATCGGGCATCTACATTGAAAACTTTTCACGCCCCGCACCATATGCGACGTGTGATACACCAAACGACAGCTCTCAATGTGCCAAGCAATATGCGCTATAAATCAGCCGGAACCTATCTCGAAATTTTCGAGTTTTCCAGGATCGCGCATCCTGGATTTTGCCCAAAATCGGGCATCTACATTGAAAACTTTTCACGCCCCGCACCATATGCGACGTGTGATACACCAGGTAAAAGTTACAAATGTATGCACAAAAAGAGGCCCCAAAACAGTGAGAAATGGAAAGTTTTAAAAGGATGAAATTTTGGTACATTTATGCTTGTAATGCCTTATCCTGGAAATACCAAAAAAGCACTTTTCAAACGACCGCCTTAATCCGTTTCGGATCTCATTTCATTCTCCTGGTCTTTTTAGCATTGAAAGAGTTTGAATCGATTCAATTTAATTAAAGTAAATTTTAATTACTCAATGTTTAAATATTTATCAGAAAATTGTTGTAATGCACCTATCTTTAAAGCTCTTTTTCAAAAGCTTTTCAAAGATTTCTGTAACATTCTGAATGTTAGAGTGTTGTTAGTTACTTTCACGCTTTTTAAAATACGGGTTTTAGGGACAACTTTTAAACAATAAGGCAAATAAATGCAGTAAAAAAAAATTTTTTATCAGAAGTTCTATTTTAGTGTAAATTTTAAAATATATAATTTTTTCAGCAATGCAAAATCCTCTAATAGGGGAAAAATGTTGCTGTCAAAATTTTTACCCCAATAAGGGCATACTTTTTTTCCAATCTTAAAGAACGAAGTGAGAATCTCCCTTTTAGGGGGCAATTGTCCCGTCGTACCCCTTTAAAAATTAGTTTTTTAAAAAATTTTTAAACCTAAAAAACAGTTTATTACCTGGAAAATTTTTTAACTTGATATCCGGCGGGGTCAAATTTTTACCCCAAACCAAACTTCTCATTTTTGACGGGGAACATGGCTTAATATAAAAGTATAACCCCAAATTAGGTTTCGTTTTTATCGTTTAAATCTCAAAATACTCACAGTTTTTTATAGTTCGAAAAATGAAGCAAAGAAAGATAAATTGGCTCAATAGTATGGAACAAGTATAAAGAAAATGATTCAAGAATATTGCAAAAGACGAAATGGATAGTGGTCATTGAATTATTCTGTTGATGGAAATGTTTATTTGATATTACAAATGTAGGACAACAGCAAAACTTGAGAAATGGAAAGTATAAAAGATGAGAATTTTGGTACATTTTATGCTTTTAATGCACTTATGCTGGAAATACCAAAGAAAAGCACTTTTCAAACGATCGTTGTTAATTCCCGGTTCGGAACTCATTCGGTCATTCTCTCTGATGTCTTTTTAAGCACCTAAATGAAAGAGTTTGAATCGATTCGAATTTAATTAAAGTATAATTTTAATTATTGTCATATGTATTTTATCAGAAAATTTTGTTTAAAAATCCATACTTACCTCGATAAGGGCATGAACTTCTAGTCGTGTTCCCTGCTTTAAACCGAACGAAGTGAGATCCTTCTGTTTGAGCAGCATTATTGCTTTTCCGCCAAACCCCTAAAATTATTTTTGTAAACAACATTTGTGTTACTACAAATTAAACTTATACCCGATCAAAGAGTTTTTCGGCAAGTTCTGGATAACCTGCTCCCTTGAACCATTCCAAGACTTCCTGATAATTCCATTTCGCCGGGTTTCCCGTAATTGGCGGGTGCTCATTTCTTAAATTCTGCTTCAAGCACTAAAACCTTATAGTTAAAAATATATTTAGTTTTTAAATGATAAAATGAACTCTGTGTTTTTAAATATATTTCACAGTGTTCAAAATTAGGACTGTTGTTTACTTTAGAATTAACTAGCGCCTTCGGCGCTAGTTAAAAAAATGATGGAGACTGTGTTAATATTGTGTATGGGTTTGTGATTTTAAGTGGAAAGCGGTCATTGTTCTTGAAGCCGCTAACGCGGCTTGGCCTGCTTCTAGCTACTGCGATAATTTGATGATTAGGGTTGGGTTGTACGTCCGTCGCGGCCTTCGGCCGCTCCAAGCGCTAGTGGTCGGGGAACGGTGCTAGGGTCCGGGAACGGCGCTTCGCGCCGCTCCCGGACCCTGGGAGTATACGGGCTATCCCAGGTAAGCCTGAGAGTATACGGGCTATCCCAGGTAAGCCTGGGAGTATACGGGCTATCCCAGGTAAGCCTGAGAGTATACGGGCTATCCCAGGTAAGCCTGGGAGTATACGGGCTATCCCAGGTAAGCCTGAGAGTATACGGGCTATCCCAGGTAAGCCTGGGAGTATACATAACTTTCTGGAAGGTTCCGGGAAAAATTCTGACCCCGGATTCGGACTCAGCGGGGCCGATTTACTATAGAGGGACAAAATTTGGGGCCTTTCCCATGCTTTCCCAGCGATTTACAGCCAAATGCCCTCCAGGCATCTAGAACCTTCTAGACGGCGATGTGCTCGACCGGACCTGGCCGATTTAGGGGGTACCCCCCCCCCCCCGACCCTGAGGTCCGGGAGCGTGAAAAAGCGGGAGAAAAGGGTCATTTTGCTTAAAGTGTGGTTGGTTTCTATTAAGGGGAATTTTGTAAAAATTTATATTCAAAAATCAAGCTTAAGAAATTAGTAGCGGTATACGAGTTTTTGAATAATCCTGGACTTTGGGTGTAAGGCCCGAAAATCTTCATCCCCTTATTGCTCAAATTTCGCATTTTAAATATTTATCCCCCCAGTAAGCTAGCCCTGTGATTCCGTCCGTAACATAGCCGTTAGACCCCTTGCACCGCGTATTTCTGGGCAAGTGATAGCTTAAAATGTTCGTACGGATGTGCTGATACGGGTTTTCGAAAAATTTAGACCAAAATTTAGACTAAATTTTTTAGACAAAAAATTTTCAAAAGCTTAAATAGTTGGTCAATTTTTGGAAGTGCATTTTTCACTTTTCGTGCCACTTTTTCAAAGGTTCGAGGCGCCGGAGGCGGCGAGCCAGCCCTGTGGTCGGGCGCTCCGCGCCCGACCTTCACCCTTGGCATGTGAGGGTACTTAGAACATAGGTATACATATTTACAAATTTTTTAACTGGCTTTTTAACTCTCTGAAGCTAGACAGATGAGTATTGTAAAACCTTTACATACATCAATCAGTGCGAGAACTTTAAGTGTTTCTCCCCTCTTTATACCGAGCCAAGTGAGATCCTCCCGTTTGAGCAGCATTATTGCCTCTCCGTCGTACCCCTAAAATTAGTTTTGCAAACAAAATTTGTAATGCTAGCCTTACAATCAGGGGCGATTCTGATGTGTGATGAAATTTCATCACACATCAGATTTCCCCTGATTGTACGCACGCCCATGCCCTCTTACAATCAGGAAATATCTGATGAAATTAATTTTCATCAGATTTTCCGATGAAATTTCATCACACATCACCCGCTTACAATAGCGAAAAATTTGATGAAATATTCCAGTGTTAAATATAGCAGTTATTTTATCTACATATTTTATTTCCATTTTTGGACCGTGTTTCGCTATGTTCGTTATAAATCTGATGTTACTCACACTATATCAACTTTTTGTTTAGATTTCAACGCGTTTTTCAGAATTTGTCTGACTTTTATTTTTTCTGGATATCGCGGCGCCATTGACCATTGTCCTCATTTCGTAATCCGTAATCGGCCATTGCCCGGGCCTTTTGCCGGGCTTTTTCATGGCTTGTTTCGATAGGGCGCAGCAAAATTCGGAATTATTTTAACAGGATATATTCAAAAAATATATCAAAAACGGTGATTTCATCTTAAAAAGAGGAAATAGAAGACAAGAACAGAGAAAAAGACAAAAAGAGAGAGACAACGCAAAGAGATAAGATATGGAAATAAATCGTCCCTTAAAATCGTCTCTTAAGAGTCAAACAATATGTTAGAGACACCAGCAGACACTACAAACCGCAAAAGAATTATGAAATTAAGCTACAAATTTCACTTTTGTACCAAAGAACAAAAAAATTTTACACAAAAAGCAATATATTTAACCCTTCATTGCCGAGTGTATCCGATCGGATACGATGTTAATTTGCTAAAGACTTCATAAAAAGAAAGAAACGAATGAGTGTTCATTATTCATACAAAGAGTGTGTCTGAAAATAGATCACATAGAAAAGAGAAATAAACAATGCAGCCATCATAATTTTGATAAAGACAGCTCACCAAAAGGAAAGCTAATGGTAATGCAGACATTCTGTCTTTTGTCTATGGCTTCGGCAATGAAGGGTTAATAGACATATGATAACCACAATGGAAAAGCTCGAAAAATGCACCCAAAATCTGATGAAAATTAAGGTGGTTGAAAAAAGTGCATTTTTGAGTGAAAAAATGAAAAGTTAGAAAATTTCTGAAAAACGCGTTGAAATCTAGACAAAAAGTTGACATAGAGTGAGTAACATCAGATTTATGACCAACATAGCGAAAAACGCTCCAAAAATGGAAATGAAATCTGATGAAAAAAATCTCCCCACAAATCTGATCAAACTTTTGTTTGATCAGAATCACCCATCAGATTTTTCATCACACATCACATATTTCGCTATTGTAAGCACCCGATGAAAATTTCATCGCCCGATGAAATTTCATCAGATTTTTCATCAGAATTTTCATCAGATTTTTCGCTATTGTAAGCGGGTGATGTGTGATGAAATTTCATCACACATCAGATATTTCGCTATTGTAAGGTCAGCATAATACCATAAACAAAATTTATACCTGGTCAAGGAATTTTTTGGCAAGTGCTTGATATCCTTCGGACGTGAAATAATCGGAAACTTCTTTACAAGTCCATTTCGCAGGGCATGCAGCTCTTGCATTTTCCGTAGAGGACTAAAATCTTGTCATCAATTTTTGGATATTTAAATATTTGGCCCTATCCTATTTCTATGCCCCGCTTTCATAGGCAAAAAAACCATAGGGGGTACCCTATTGATTTTTGACAAATTTTTCAGAAAATGCTTTTTCAAACCATAGAGTACCCCCTATTGTTTTTCCCTATGAAATCGGGGGGGGGGGCTCGTGTAATAGGATAGGGCCAAATATTTGGATATTTTTGACAAATTGCAGACTTCAAATTATCGCTTAGCATTTGATGCTTATATATTGCCATCGTTGTTTATGTTACCTTGATCTGTTGCAAACGTCGAGAAATATGGACATGCAGAACACTGCTAGTCCTTTTCAGTCTCTTCATGTTCTCAACTGTCATAAATTGCACCACGTCGTATATAACCTCCGTAGGGAGAATATTAGTCCCTTGTAACTTTATAAGCCGTGATTGAAACATTATTAAAATTTGGCAAATTAGTGGAATAGCGGAACAGCAGATACAGAATATTAAAAGTACGTTTTTGCCTGGAAATTTGTCTTATAGGTCAACTTCCACGACTGTTTAGAAAAAACTCCCCTGTTGAGAAAAATGTTATTGACCAAAAAAGAATGCCGTTGGCAATGACAAAGGGACTTAACCTAGAACCGATATTAATTCTATTCTTTTCTAATTGTGTCAAAGTTGTATTGTAAATGTAACTCAAAAATAGTTTGACGCATTAAAATTTATAAATCGAGGGTTGTAAAACTTCCCGCTGGATTTACGCTTGAGGGGTTTTCTTTTATATATTTACTTGCCCCTTTTCATAGCCAAAGCGTCTTTTGACCGATAGTGTTTACCTTTGCATCTCACAGCGAATGTTTCTGTGTTTGGCTTTCAAATTGGAACAAGTTTGGCAGTATGATATACTCATATTGTCATTAGAGTTTATGAGAAAATATGAATATACCATAATCCCAAACTTGCACTCTTTTCCTAGCTACTCCACTAACGCTTTAGTTCAATAACTTTTCAAAATCTTGATAAAACTCTAGATCTCACCTGCTGTGGTATCTCTTGCGGTTGACGAGCATTTGAAAAGTGTTTACGGTAAAAGTTGCACACTTCCTTTATGCACCAAAAAGGAGGTACACACAATAGGCAAGTGCATAAATACACAAGATTGCATAAAACGGCATAAATCTGGTTCATTGTGTACAGTGGTGTATACAGTGGTGCTCCAACAAAGTGGTAGAAAAACGTGTTCATGATTGTTTCTTTCGTTTGTGGGTAATCATAACCGTACCCTGTAAATATGTGGCTACATGTACTATTATTATCACGAATATTGGATGAAATGTTTTTGCCGGATTTTGTTCCGGTTTGATGATTATGCTCCCGGATTTGGGAATTGTGTACAAACATGTTTTTAATGAGGGGGATTACTCGGCAGGGTCTCCTCTAGAGATTAGTAAAAAAATTTGAGTGGGGCCTTATTAGAGTAAAAATTTTCACAGTCAACACTTTTCCCTATTAGAGGAGACTTTTTCCTGATGCTGAACAGAGCCTCCTCTAATAGGGAAAAGTGTTGACTGTGAAAATTTTTACTCTAATAAGGCCCCACTCAAATTTTTTTACCAATCTCTAGAGGAGACCCCTGCCGAGTAATCCCCCTCATTAAAAATTTTCAGCGGCCCCTTTTAACCCCTTTGGCATGCAATTATGTTTTGGCGCAAATTCAAATCGCCATTTGCCCGTACGGAACACTTTTTATTACACATTTTATTATAACACATTTTATTATACATAACAAACAAATGTTAAGATAATAAACATCGAGCAATTTAATTTCATTGACGTTTTTAGCGAAAAATAGTATTTTTCAAAATCGACATTTTTAGGTAGGTATTCCATAGGTCAAAATAATTCTTACCAACAGTCGAGCTCGTGGCATAGCAGAACAAAAATTTTTCGTGGCTTGTTTTCTCTGGTTTTACATCCAATAAAGGGATAATATATGTCCCCATAAAAATATAACACGAGACAAGGTAACTTTCTCAATATTGGTAATATAGTCTTACGGGTGAAGGCAGCCTTAGTTTCCGAAATTTCGAGATATAACTGAGGGCCAAACCCCACTTGGAGACCTGGCAATGATGAAGCTGCTACAGCAGAGAAAAATGGTCAGACACATGATGGCACGTGAATCTATTTCACGTGCCATCATGCCCTAAATCGACTTAGGCTTGGGGCCTTAGGCGCTGTAGCCCGTTAGGCTACTGTGCACGCACCAATCGGACTTAGTCTTAGGCTTAAGCTTTAGGCGAAGAGGCCCGTTAGGCTGCTGTTTAGGCTTTTCGGCCTGCTAATGTCCCCGGTTTCGGCCTTCTAATGGGCCTTTTTTTGGCGCAATTTCTGCGAGAGAGTGTGGGCAGAGATAGGCAGAAATTGTCTTTTGGTCTCCAAGTGGGGTGTGGTCATAACTGAGCACTGATATTCATTTTGTAGAAAATAATGAATAAAGAATATGTGTGTTTTGGACTGTAAGGTAAGTTCTGTATATATCTGCATAAAAATCAATCCCATTGCAGCAAAATGATGAGGCTTAACACTTTCAATGTCACTTTAATAATGCGCACAATCTTTGTCTGTTATTAGTTGATTGTGTATTCAAATTGTGTTGAACTCCTTTTTATGAAGTTACCTTTAAATATACGCAACTTTAAATGCACGCAACTTTTCTTACTATATAATTTTTATCGGTATTTTACCGGTAAATCTTGTTTTTAAATCGTTCTTAGTTGGATATGACTTAACTTGTCAGCAGTTTTTACTAGCGAGATGGAAGAACTGTCTTTTTCGAATGGTGAACATATATTTTTAAACTTTGAGCATATCTTGCCGAGATGTGATACGACACATGAAAAGACGGATCACTTGCGTCAGCCGAAAAACGACGTCTTTTCTCCTCCTTCGTTAGATCGGGTAAAATTAGGATCCGCACCCTAGGATCATATAGGGTGCGGATCCTAGGTCCTTTGTTAGATCATTGTCAAAAGTCATTACATTAATATTATAAGAAATGTAAACAATTCTTTGTGAATAACTGTTAAATTAATTTTTTCATGACGACACCATGACAGAACTGGTCAAAAGCTTATTGAAGATTCAATGAGGCACGTAATATACAAAAATCTTAGCGTATTTGTGTATCTTGTTGCCTAAATGCTTTGGAAGGGCACAAAAGCATCATCAGAAGGCTCCATTAACTCATCAATCTCAGAGCCAGTTTTTCTGCATTAAAAAGTAGAGTGGGAACTACAGATGGGTTAATGGATTTTATTCAAATTCTCGGCTTTTGAGAATGGAAAAGAATTTTAATCAAGACATTGATTGTCTCTCTAAAGTTAAAGTAAGAATGAATTTACTTGTCTCGGTTTTTGCAGAAGTTCGCCATCTCTTCCAACTGCTTCAGCAATCGCTCGTCGATCGGGTAAATCCATTCGCCTCTGTGATTAGAAAGTTTTGTAACTGTCTACAATAGCGACGTAATTATGTCTTCAATATTGATCTAAATGATTTTAGATCAATATTGACGATATAATTATGTCTTGAATCATTTATATCCATTTTTGGTGTGTTTTTCACTACGTTGGCCGTAAATCTGATGTTACTCATCCTATATCAACTTTTTGTCTGGATTTCAACGCATTGTTCAGAATTTTTCTAGCTTTTCATGTTTTCACTGAAAAATGCACTTTTATCAGACACACTCATTTTTGACTTTTTTGCCTGAATTTTTTTGCTGTTTTCAATTTTTGTGTTTTAAATTAAAGACAAAATCGCAAATTTCAGATTAAGCCGGGAGATGGCAGATGCCTTCAAATATCTATTTTATTTAGCAATATAATATCTTTATTGATCACAGAGCAATTACAAATACAAAATTTACATTAAAACACATTCAGAGATCATTTCACTTCTTTCTTTTCGGTTCCTTTGGTAGAGTTGACTGAATTATACAATTTCTTATATGGTGAAACTGTAAAAGTTTAACGGCGGAACTTACCGTGCCAAGAACAATTTTCTTCTTTTCTTCCTCATCGATCGGCTCCACATTGCTCATTACCCTCTCGACGCCCATTATGCGATTACGCAAAAGCTTTTGCTTCATGAATTGTTGAACCAGTTCTCTTTTGCATCTCTGCTTCACCGCCAGTGCCTAAATAAGCACCTTTAGATGAATGAGCGGAAACAGCAAATTTGACTAACCAAATCCAGCCAGGTCCAATTTTTCTGAAATTTAATAATTCCATTCTTCATATACAAAATGTCTAAAACATACTTCATGATACTCGAACAACGGAAATGTCAAACTAAAACGCTCCACATCTTCAATATTCTTCTCTTTGTTTCCCTGAAAATGATTCACAATTGGGATGGACATGAATACTGTAAACAGGAAACCGTAGCATACCAAAAATTTAAAAAATTGGACACGAAAAGCCTTTTATATGGAAAATGTTACTTATTGCTTTGACTAAATAATATCGAATACTTTCATTGGACAATATTGTGTGAACATTTTCGAATAAGTGTACCTTATATGATACCAAAAACGGCACTTGCGGTATGATTATGTAGACGAACATATTGTTCTTTTTCGCCCGCTCTTTCATTTTGTCAATCTCATCACGAATCGCCGCATAATGGCTTTGGTCGGGATTCTTTGCTGTCCGAAAAGAACTCGTGACGGCGCCTCGCACTCTTCTAGCCAGGGAAAAGCTCTAAAAAGACGGTTGCTTTGTTTGCTTTAAGCAGATATTATTTTTGGGACATATGTTTCTGGGATCAAAGATTGTGACATTGGTTTTAAAATTTTTGGTAATTATTCCGGCTTAAATGGCTAGAATAAAATAGAGATCGAATGGTTTTCAACCGAAAAACTATCCGAGTTTTCCACTGAAAAATAATACTGTACCATCAAAACTATTTATAATTAAAATAAACTCATTTAACGAAGATTTATTTTACCTGCTGTGGTGGCTGTTCTTCACAGGAGTCTAAATTCTGTTGATCTTCTTTGTCAATATTTCGACCCGGGAAAAAATAAGCCATCATTTTCTCGAAAAATCTATATGTGATCTGCGCATGCATCGGTACGATATTAACCTGAGTACAAAATATAGAGTAATTTACGTAAGCATGTTATTTAACATACCTCAAAATGTTCCTTGATACTGATTCCACCAACTGGCGGCAATTCTCGGCAAATAATCCTTATGGATGGCGTCCTATCAGTGCTTGTACTTCCCTCATTGACTAGCCGTGCCAAAGTTTCCTAAACAAAGGCAATATCAAATATAATTTCAGATAGAAAAATTTTGAACAATTCTCGGGCAAAGATATAGAGATTACATATTACATTACGTGATTACATTATTAGAAGAGGCTCACTTTATATCGGCTATTGGGCAAGAGGTTCATTACTTTGACAATCCCAATCTCGAGTAAATGGTCTCCGGAATTGTCAATCCGGGCGGTTCTCGTGTACCTACAATACAATTTTCGAGTCCGTTATTACATAAGAAAATAACTAACAGGAAGTTTCGAATTTGCATTTCGGCGAGCGATATTTGTCCATCACTTTCCGTAAGGCGCCAGGTGCAATCTTCAAAACACACCTAAATTAACGCAACATTTATGATGCAAATCAATAAAAATATGCCATCCGTTCAGATATAGAATTTAACCCTCCATTCGAGCCATAGACAAAAGGCAGAATGTCTGCGTTACCATTAGCTTTCCTTTTGGTGTGCTGTCTTTATCAAAATCAACATGGCCGCCACGGTTTATTCATAGACGCTCTCTTTCTTTGTGTAATAAACACTCATTCGATTCTTTTCTTTTTGTGATGATTTGTGAAAGAAAGATAAAATCGATATTGTTCCAAATTTGGAACACTCGGCAATGAAGGGTTAAATTGACTACAATGACCTTTATTATCTTAGGACCGTTTATAAAAAGAGCATGTCAAAATTTGTATGTACAAAGGCAAAAATAAAACACTTATTTGTTATAAAAAGTTAAGGAAAGATTGGAGAAAACGAAACGTACGAAAGCATATGTACTATTTCTGTATGCAATTTTTGATGGAATTTCTTCATAACAAATTTCGTTTATAATCGATCGATGCATTTATACTATAATTTCCACCAGCTCCAATATTGCAACTTCTTAGCGTTGTTAGTTAGACTTACCTCAAAACGTCGAGCGATGAGAGAGTGGTCGTCATCTTCGTGAAGCATTTTCATGCGGTATGCCTCTGTCTGTTCTTCGACTTCTTTTTCACGAAACACCGAAATCATCATAGCCAACTCATCAATGAGTTTGTTTTGACGTGCTTTATGCTCATCGATTTCGGCCTGAAGCTGTACATTTTCGGCGTTTAATCTAAAAATAATTGAATAAACCCAATATGAATCATAAATTATTGGATGTACTATCCAAGATCATAAATGTATTTACGGGGAGTCCGGTGAAGCGGTGGCAAGTTCTTTATTAAGGAAAAAGGATTGTCTCTCCAACGATCTCACAATGGAAACCTCTTCACGTAATTCGCTCTATAATATAGTCCAAATTATAAAAATCCAATAATAAGGTACTGTCATACCTGCATCTTTTGGATGGTCTCTCGGATTATTTGTCTCGGCTTTTTGCCCAATTTGAACCAAAGTCTTCGTCGGTTTTCCTCAGATTGCGTCTTTTTGGGGTCGACAAAGAGTAAAAGCTTATTCACAATATCCAGAATCATTTGGTACTGCTCAGAATTTGTGCCTAAAATGGAATTGAGAAAATGAAAATTCGAAACTTAAACGCACTAATTTCCAGCATATTGTGCTTTAATGTAAAGCAATCCACTGCTTCTAATTTCTTTCGCCAATTTCCGTCTTCGTTACGATTCATCTAGATACATGTCATTGAATTTTGGTTACGGATGGGGTAAATCCGAAACTCACATTGGGAATGACAGCGTCCTCCAACTTCTCCATATTTATAACGTCAGAAAAGTAGCAGAAAAATAACTGACATGAGCATCGTGAGGCAACTCTTTGCAGCTGGGGCTCAGAAGCAGAGGAATGATTAACTGGAACTAAAATGCATACATTATTAAAAATTAATATTAAAATACATGTTCACAATTTAACGAAACGATGGAAAACCAAACAAGGCATGATTTCGTATGGCATGAAGGCAATATTTTTTCATTTCCTTGGAATATTAATTTTGTATGTATTTGGTGTCTTTATTTTATATTCAAGTTTGTGGATGTAACAATTATATATAACGTTAGATGAACCATTATGAAATACGGAAGATAGGTTGGAATGGTAATATATGATCTTTATAAATATATAATAATATATTTTTAAAATATATGATCTTTCCAAAATGTGTGTATTTCTAAATATAAATGAAACACGAAGTAAGTACCTGCAACGACGCCCCCTACTGCTTCGCCAGTACTGCTATAGTTGTTCACTTTATCATCCATGGACGGATCTGACATGACCTTTTCCTCAATTACTTCTCGACTTAGCCACCGAAATCTTGGTTGCCCTTGTTCGCCGGGCGTCTCACCAATCACTAATGGCGCGAAGTACTATAATTTAGATTTAAAGTAAGTCGAACTCCCGAATTTAAATTTAAAGTACAATCGAACCCCGAATAATGCCCCTGAATAACGGAAATAATAAATTCAAATTAATCTCCGAAACTTAAAAAAACCCCAATTAACGTCCATCTTACGAAATTTTGATTGCAAACCTCCAAATAACGCTGCCCCCGAATAACGCCGATTTTGTCCGGTCCCTTGCGGAGACGTTATTCGGGGTTCGACTGTATCGTATAATTGATAATCAAAATTATGAAGCGGAATATACCTGCATTCCTGACAGAACAGCAGTCCATGACCTCTTAGAAAGTAACTGTGTGTGACGCCAAATTGGATGATGAAATTTTTGGGTTACACTGGCTCGCGCGGCGGTCACCAGAACAAAACCTGCCTTGTCACATCCTTTTAGCACCAACTGAAATGTAAAGAGCAAAGCTAATGAGAATTTTTATATTAATATGTAGATTTCAGTAATTTATTTTAGTTAACTTTTTTGACCATAAATTTCCAAAAATCAAGACATTCTTAGTTTTTAACATGCTAATGTACTCTCGCGTTCATTCAAATGCACATTTACAGTTCAAATTTTTCACCCGTCTTCTATATAATGTGAAGAATTATATAAATATATAAGCATTCATTTCTAAATTATGAAATAGACATACCTGACTGTTTAGCAAGTCGACTAAATGAAATGCAGCAGTTAAAAAATTATCATAGTTCTATAAATAATTAACTTACTTTGCCAATTTGTTAGAATGACATCTTCGACTCCCATGCACAAGGCGACACCATGGAGTGAATCAGCAGGGTGTTCCAATACCTGAAGATAACTGTAGAGCCCATATTTTTACTCTGTATATTTACTTCTTCGCTATACGCAACGAGATTTGTTTCAGCCTCATCTACTAATTTTAGCAACATTTCATCGGAATCATCTTGCAGGCTCGTGGATGCGTGTGAAGAGCGTTGGCCAGGTTCATTGCGACTGTAAAAATAATCAAACATTTCTATAGCGACTTGAATACATTCTAGATTTTCTTAAGAAAAGTATGAACAAAATTACAGATTTTGGGGCTTTAAGATTTTCACATGAGGCACTTCACCAGACTGCATGCGCAATTGTCCTTTAGTAAGCTTTTATGAAAATTCTTTACCGATAAGTCAATACTTCTAAAGAGTGCTTAAATAACATAAACATATAAACTCTCAATGGATAATTCATTTCATTTTTATTCAAAGAGCTACATTGTTCAAACTCATTTCTCAATTAAATTTAAGTCAAAATCAGATCTAGTTGTATACAAAACAGTGCAGATATAACTTCATTGCATAAATTTTTAAAATTAAAATACAATCTTATACGCAGAATGTAAACAAAAATCGCTATGAAAATAAACTTTACCTAGTTGCAATTTTCCCGGCTAACTGTGGGTCCATGTTATGGTCAGTGTTCGCTCTCCCATACAAGGAATCTGAAGTGGATGGTCTTGGCATATTTCCGCCATGTTGTGGGCCTCCATGTTGGAACTAAAATTGCGCTTTAAAAGCAAAAAAGGGTATGGTAATACCTGAAACATCTTCATTGCATCATTTCCAAGAACTTTTCTTAGAATGTGTGCCCTCTGAACGCCTTCGGCAATCACTAGGCAAATATCACGGTTCTCCATGGTCCACGAAGCTTTCAAATCATATACCTACAACTTAACGTTAACATACTGAAAAATTCAAATACCGTAAGTCGATGGACAGCAGATGCATCACCGCTTAATAACGTTTTAGTCGGAGCATGAGCCAATGTCTGAAAAGATTTTGGAGGTATTTTGTGCACCGAATATTTAAACACATACCAAATTTGTAGGTGACCACTCACGGACGTAACTTAGTCTAGCAAGCCCCACGAAAAAAGAATCCTAAATTCAAGAATCGTTAATGATTACTTAACCTGATTTTTACTTATTAACCTGATTGTCTGCAGAATTTAGCCTATCCGAAACGGGTTGCCTTGTATCACCGAATAGGTGAATTTGAGCATTTTCGAGAAGAGCCGACATATGCGACACTTTCCAAACATTTTGAGCACGTCGAGAAACTTCTTCCTAAATTTTTAAACTTAATTAGTTACTAGGTGAATGAATATCCGTTATTTTGAATAATTGCTTTTTATTGTGTAGAATGTGTATTCAGAAGCTAGAAACGTAAGTAAATAAATAAAAATGGGCTTCCAAAATCATGATTGCTCAAAACACAAGTTCAACGTTCATTTCAAAAATTTCTTAAGAATATTATGTTATAGAGCTATAATATAGAGTTGGACCTACCACGTTATCCATTGTGCTCGATTGAAGAACTGCCGTCATAGTCAAATGAAGACTGTCTCCTATAACTCGGAATCCATATGGGGAAGAAAATGACATCCAATACGAGATTAGAAATCGTGGCAAGCTGACACTCAATTGTACATGTCTATAAAATTGCATTTAAATTTGACGTTTCCTAAAACCAATCTTACTTGAAATGCCGGCTGAGCTGATATTTCTTCGGTGGCGGTACACCAAAAAGTGGTCCACGTTTCACCGGTCTATTCACAGTTGTTAGCGTTTTCTGAAAGTGATATGTAAGAGAATTATCGGTACCCATAATTGAAGACCATAATAAAATATATGGCTATTATTCTCTCGGAAATAAGTAAAATTCGGAGCTAGTCATCAGAGTTGCACGCAATTGCGGATTGGGCCTGTTTTTGCCGCAATCCGCAATCTTTAAGCACCCCTAAGAATGGCCTCGGCCGTGCCCGATAGGGCGCGGCCGAGGAAAAATTTTTGAAAATTTTGCCTCAACATTGAAAATTTTCAAAGGAAATTTTCTCCAAGCCCACTAAATTTTTGAAAAATTTTCGTCTGCGGCGCTATTTTTTCTTTGATTTTTCCTTTGTATCCCACATTTTTTCTAAATTTTTTCGCCAGTGGCGAAAAGTTTTATCCTTATTCTTACTGCAATTTTAGATCCCGGCGAATTTTAGATGCCATTTTCTCCGGTAACATTGCGCCGCAGGCAAAATTTTTCAGAAATATTACGCTGTTTGCCAGAAAATTTTTCTAGTAGAGTTAATTTCTCAATGAAAATTGACTCTATTTTTCCAAATTTCTAAAAATTTTCGCCTGCGGCGCTATTTTTCCTTCTTAATCCATTGATTTTGATCTTTTCGCATGGATTTTGTAGTAATTTAATGCATTTAATTGAATAAAAATTGATCATAGGCTGTAAAATACTATAAATTGGCAAAATTTGGAAAATAGTGAAAAAATGAGAAAAATTGCGGTTTGCGGATTGCGGCAATTTTTCGATTGCGGATTCCGCAATTTTATTTTTTTGCGGATTGCGGATTGGGAAATGCCGATTGCGTGCAACTCTGCTATGGACGGGTTTGTTGGAGCGGGCGCCGATTGTCATAAAGTTACCAGGCGCCAAAATGAGCGTTTGAATATTCGAATTATTGTTTTGTGGGGGAAGAAGCGGTACGAAGGGGTTTGAGTCAATATGATGGAACATCTCAATAGTAAATCGACCCCGCTGAATCCAAATCCGGAATCAGATTTGAACTTTGATCTTTGATTTTTGAACTTTTCCCTTTAAAATTTCGAAAAAGCCAAATTTTAAAGGGAAAAGTTCAAAAATCAAAGATCAAAGTTCAAATCTGATTCCGGATTTGGATTCAGCGGGGTCGATTTACTATTGAGATGTTCCATCATATTGACTCAAACCCCTTCGTACCGCTTCTTCCCCCACAAAACAATAATTCGAATATTCAAACGCTCATTTTGGCGCCTGGTAACTTTATGACAATCGGCGCCCGCTCCAACAAACCCGTCCATAGTCATCATCGACAAATTTTTAAAATGTGGCGAACTAATGACCACCTTCATAAAATCCAAGCATTTGAATGTGTTGGCATAAAGCAACACTTGGGGACACTCGCGGTCTGAGCTGGCTTTTTCTGTTGGCGGTTTTACGTCGTAACGAATGACCAAATCCACATATTTGGAACGGAAAGCGCGAAATGAGTCGTGTTCCTTAAACAAAGATACAATTTCAACATTTTACTTAGAAGCAATTTCACATATCATAGAATCACAATTCATGAATCGGAGAAATCGTAATCTATTTATTAAAATAAAACTGACATCATTTGTTGAATATTCGGGCAATTTGTTCGGAGCTATAGGCGTACAGGAATGATGATCTGAATTAGAATATTTATATAGAATCATACGTTTATTTTGACATTTGTACCGAATTGATCGCCGAGACAGTTCCAATCTAACTGAATGCTACATTTTAGTCTCGGTAAGTGCAGCAAGCGACTGTCATCGTATTTCGAAGCAGTTCTAAAATAGATAAAAGTTTGATTTTCATCTAATAATTTGACTGACCGTACAAATGCATCCAAATCTGTTTGGAACCGAAATTGTCCTAAATGTTTGCAAATTCAATACCATCCCCATAAAATAAAGGAAAAAGAAACCTATTAACCATTCAAATTCAAAATTATTCCAAGATAATTCAACCATTTCTGTGTCATTATACGGATCTGTAAATAAGTTATAAACAAGTAATAACGGGAGTAATATACAGGGTATCGAAATCAAACCTGTGGAAGCCAACATTGATGTTACCAACTTTTTGCACAACATCAAAAATTTTCCATGCAACAAGAGCCGAATCTTGTCCCAGAATGGTAACGGTTCTGATGGGTCCTTCGAGGGTGGATTCACCTAAATCGATACTCGTAAAAATAAGTCGGAAGTAAATAGATATGGAAAGAATACCAAAGAACTCTTTATGCTTTTAGCTATAGCACAACGAATCTATGAAATTTTTGATTTAACGAATAAAACTATTATACTAAGAGCTTTTGATTTCCAAAGTCTTAAATTTTCTATTAAGAATAGACACGTTAGTTTTAGCCACGGATGCATTATGAATCGAAAAAGTAAGTTGTAAAAAGCAGTACTTGGAAGAATTCCACGAAAGCATCATTGTATATATATCCGTAACGAAAATAATAAACTTACATAATTCCAGCATAAGCTTATCATTGACAAACACGGCTCCCAACAGGGACCATAGGTTGCATTTAATTCTTCGATTTCTGAAAATGAATTTTAGAATTGAAATTGTATAAAAAGTTACCGCATTCTAAATCGTGGTAGAACTTCAGTGGGCACATATTTCGTTTCACACAAAACCGACCCCATGGCTCGGGAGTGTCAATAAATTGGTGACGTATCGAGCGATCGCCTGAAAAGGTAACGTGATATATTCAGTACTATAATCTTCATCGTTCTGATCAAATAAAAGACAAAGCGCATTTTTATGAAGGCAGAGCCAAAAAAAATGGCTAAACAAACCAGCAAGCTGCTCTGCGCCAACCAGAGTTCCCCAGTAGTGGCCATCCTTCAAAAGCATGTAAGGAAGAGGATAATCCCGAAACGTCCAACAACCTAAAAATAAGGTGAAAAAAGCTCCATTTAAATTTATTTCTGTACTTTCGCCGACATCCAATTCAACAACTCGAGCCCAAAGAGTAGAGAAATCCATCCCTTCCGAAGGAAAACAGCTAAAAATGTTCAAATAAAATTATAGTTGGCAGAAATTTTAAAATAACCTTTCTGGATTGAACTGCCGCATGAGTCGAACGACATTGTCCTTTCCGTGAAGCGTTGGATCGGCAAACGCATGCGCTTCAACGTCCTTCATAACCCACAGAAAAAGGCATCTCTGTGGCTGATGTTGCACTTTTCTTATCCGGTCCATGTAAATTTGGCTAAAATTAAATTTAAGCAATTATTTTTTGGACCATTTTTTGATCCATAACTAATGAAGAATTTATGGCCCCAAATGAAAATTTTGCAGAACTCAAGCCCTGAGCTGTCTATTTTTAACTTTACCATATAACGGTATCCAGCCTCTACAAAAAAACAATATTTGACAACAGTTTTTGATTTCTGCAATTTCGTAATGCTTGTGAAGCTTTAAATAATTGTCGACAAAAAATTACCTGTCTTTCTTTGTCAATGAATGATAGAGAGCCTCAATTTTTGTTTCTTAAACATAAATGTGTTTATTGGCATGAAAACATAAATGAAATTTAACGAAATTAGATTTACTTGGGAATAGCGGATCATCTTTCATAAGTTGAGTAACTTTGGCCTCCAGCATTTGACGACGTCTCTCTCGCTCGAACACTTCGTCCATCAAAACTCTACAGAAAATATTTATCATATGATTTTTATGAACAAAAACATACTCATATATATTTTGTAACTGAATCTCGAATGGGTCATCGTCCAATTGCAATGAGTATTTCTGAAAATGATGACTCATATCAGGTACAGAATATTTAAAAATACCTTTATTGTAATTTTCACATCTGCTGGAAGAGGGCTGTCGACAGTGAAAGGCTTTGGAGTAATTTCGTGAACCAACTTTACCCATTTCACAGAATTTACCACCTAGATTGCTCAGTGTCACCAAAAAATATTGAAGAATATTAATGACAGAAAAACTAAAGGATGTGCAAACAGAAAACAAGATATAACTTTGCTGAACATTTTCAAAGCAAAGAAACATAAGTCACTATAATTGTATTTCAATATTTTTTTTGCATTCGCTTAATATATACAATAATAAAGTCCATAATTTTAATGCACCTACACTGCGTTCCAAAATGATAGAGCCACCCATAAAAATGACCGCTTCAACTGAAATTTTCATGAAAATTTTTAAATTTCTGTTATAAACTATCGCAAAACATGTGAGAAGCATTGTCACAAAAAATCAGAATTGTCGTCAGAGAAATTACTGGAAAAATTCCCGATTTTGTCCAAATTGACCAAAATCAACTGTTCCAAAATGATAGAGCCACTTTTCATCCATCGAGAAATCACAAAAATCACAGGTGAACGCGTGTTGTTTGATGTGAAGTTTGTAGCAAATTTTCTGGCCATTCTAGCGACATATAACTTGCCCTGGCATCAAATCAGAAACTCAAGAAATTTTACCGCCAATGAAAACATACCAAAAATGGCCATTTTTGACAAAAGTCCCTGAAATAACGCCAAAAAATGCCAATTTGGTGGGATTTTGAAATTGAGCCCAGATTTTGGGATATTTTAAAACAGCCTAAATCTCAAGTTTTTGGGGCGATATCGTTTTTCTGAGTGCACTTTTCTTACCCAACTCGACGGGAAATAGGGGGTAGGAAAAGGTAATTTTTGTCGGAAGTCACATTTTCGGGCCCTTTATGCGGGACTTTTGTCAAAAAATGGCCATTTTTGGTATGTTTTCATTGGCGGTAAAATTTCTTGAGTTTCTGATTTGATGCCAGGGCAAGTTATATGTCGCTAGAATGGCCAGAAAATTTGCTACAAACTTCACATCAAACAACATGCGTTCACCTGTGATTTTTGTGATTTCTCGATGGATGAAAAGTGGCTCTATCATTTTGGAACAGTTGATTTTGGTTAATTTGGACAAAATCGGGAATTTTTCCACTAATTTCTCTGACGACAATTCTGATTTTTTGTGACAATGTTTGTGTCATGTTAAGGCTTTATTTTGAAAAAATCCCACAGCGATTTCCTGAAAATTTCGGTTCAAACGGTCATTTTTATGGGTGGCTCTATCATTTTGGAACGCAGTGTATAACGAAAATCAATAATTCACTTTACTTCCAGTCTCAAATTTTTGAAAATTAATTACTGCCGGCCAACTAATTTTACCAAAAAACACTAACCTCTTCAAATGCATCTGCAAAATCGTAGCCGTAAGGAAATACGAGCTGGAATAAATCCGCACTCCACCACCACAATCGATTGGTCTTATTATGCAATTGTCTGTATTCTTGCCGAGCGATTCCCATCAAAATATCTAAGGTGGGCAGTATTTGAAGCATTGGCGACTGAAAAGTAAATTATTACTAGGGGTCGGCGAGCCCGAGCCCGAGCTTTGCCGAGCTTTCGAGCCCGAGCGGTTAGGTCGGGCTCGAAGCTCGGGCTCGGCCAAAATGGAATTTCACCGAGCCCGAGCCTGGGCTCGGGCTCGAAGCTCGGAAAAAAGAGGCCGAGCCCGAGCCTGACGGGCTCGGTCATTTTTGGCCGCGCCCAACGGGCGCGGCCGAGCGAAAAATTCTAAATATTTCGAAGAACAAGCAAAATTTTCAATGTTTATTTTCGCAAATTACTCAATTTTTCAAATAAATTTTGCCTGCGGCGTTTTTGCGGCTTGTATTTCCTTCCATTGTTTTCGTCTCACTGTGTACTAATGCGACGAAATACGACAAAGCTGAGCATTTTGAGCAACACTCAATGACCAGTTTCAGGGAAAATCATATGGTCGAATAATTTTCGCCGGCGACGCTGATTTTTATTTCTTTTGCCAGTGTTACTAAACGGAAATTGTCGTGTTCAGTAACAAAAACTACCGATTTTCAAGCTAAAAAAGCCGAAAATTGGAAAATTTAAGTTTTGTGCAGGCGAAAATTTTAGTTCATATTTTTTTCCAAAAATTTGAATTTTTTACCTATTTTTTGCCATTTTTGCAAAATTTTCCCAAATTTTTCAAAAATTTCGAAAAAAATCTAAAATTTTTGGCCCGGGAATTCAAATTTTGAATTTTTTTGAAAAATTGTCAAAAAATGACGAAAATTTTTGAAATTTAAGCAAAAAGCTCAAAAATTTTCGCTGCCTCCGGCGCGGCGCGAATAATCAAGCGGTTTAATTTTGCCCCCTCTATTTTTACCCCCCCTAATTTTGCCACCCCTAGAGGTCGATCGAATAATTATACACCCGGGTTTAAATTAGAAGGTTTACGGTATTTTTGAAATAGTGCAAATTTTTTGTGACAAATCGGCATGAAATTGAAAAATTTTCCAGTCGGTCAATCTCTTCTCCATCAAGTATTTTAAAAATATTAAAAATTTTCATACGAAAATCATCAAAAATGGAAAAATTTTGCAAAAACCATAAGCAAAAATGGAAAAATTTGGACATTTTGATATCTTCCCGGAAAAATTTTTGGAAAAATACAGATAAAATTTGACTTTGCATGTAAATTTTATTTTAAAAATTAACTGAATCGTCTCAGTTTTGTCTATTTCAATTAAATATACGAAATACTAGCAAAAAACAACAAAAAAGACCAATTTTTGATGACCAAAAAATAGGCGGGAAAAAATAAAATTCAAATCGGGCTCGAAGCTCGGGCTCGGCATTATTGGCGAGCGCGAGCCCGGGCTCGAGCTCGCCAAGTGAATCCGGAATCATGTCGAGCCCGAGCCTGGGTCGGTCAGGCTCGAAGCTCGGGCTCGCCGAATTTTGCCGACCCCTAATTATTACACATCTCAGCTGCCAGAGGAGTCCAAGCGTGAAACAGAATCGGAATTTTGTCAAAAATATCGATGGAATCAGAAGATTACAAAACTGACGCCGAAAGAAAAATACAGCGCCCCAGAATTTTGGTAGATTCGATTGATGAAAATTTTAGGACTAATTGCATACGAGATGCCGACAGGGCCCAATTTTCATAGGGGGAAATAGGGGAATTCCCCGGGGTCCAGCTTTGAGAATCCTTATGAAAATTGAAAAAAAATGAACCCCTAAGAATGCATCCAGACACCAAATTCCCCGGGATTCAAAAAACCTGAAACTGGGGCACTGGATGCCGAAATCAGAATGATTAATTTATCTATAGTCGAAACTTACTTCTATGTTCAATATCATGTTTGAATCCATTTCAAGTAGAAATGTGGGCGCTGCTATGCTTACTGTGCCCTCAGCCTTTCGAAAGCTTATGGATGGCACAATCCACCGCATTCTGAAAATAACAATTATTTAACTGTATCATGATTAATGAAAATTACATGTGATCTCTGGGAAGTCTGAAACCCAATTCAATGGGGTGATCACTCATTATTGTAAAGGAGAGCGATTTTTTGTGCCCCCTAGTAGCAGCTGGAGTAGAGGATGATCCAACAGAGAAGCAATCGGTCATAATACGTCGCAAAGCTCTGTAATAGGAGAAGCATGTTATTACATGCAAAAATACAAATAATAAAGTAAAGTAAAGGGAAAGAAGGAAGGAAAGTGATTTTATTAACAAATAACATAGCCTAGCCGTTTCGACCCTAATCCTAGACGGCTAGACACAAATTGGTTATGTGGTTGGGTCATCCTCAGTAGGACCCACATAACTACTCTAATAAATAAGTTTGCAAATGCTCTAAATAAATTTGCAAATGATATAAAAAGCTATTATACAAATATGTATTATGGTCAGAGTATGTCTATCAGTTAATAGGTGGATGCAATGTTTTATGAAGGTAATTTCGTTACATAGAGTATTTTCGGCTATTATCACGAAATTACCCTTTAAAATTTCTCTTTCATTTCTTCCATTTCAGTTATTAGAAGCATCCTTAGTTCAGAAAATGATATACAGTCGAGCCTCTTTATAACGGCGATTACTGTATAACTGTGATTTTGTCCTACCCGCAGATTTTACTAGTAAAAATGGAAAAAAGTCTAGATAACGGTGATTTTGAAAAAAACAATAGAGCCCCCGATTGTTTATTTTCGGGCATGCCTACGGCGGTGCCCGAGAAATTTTTAATTAATTTTTAGCCATTTTAGCAGACATTTAGCTAAGTAGCTTAAAACAGCAAAATTATCGTCTGAGAGGGATAAGTATAAAAACCATTTTTGATAGGTTTAACCTAGTAAAAATTGAGTTCTCTATCGGCGCCAAGTGCCTCAAAAAGCGTCCCAGCCGTTTTCAGCCAAAAATCAAATTTCAGGATGTTAGTGATTTTTTGCCAGGATGCAAGTTGAAGTGTTCCTCTATCATACCTCGTGGGTGAAATATTCATCCGTTCGATTATTATTTATATTTTGGGCTTCAAAGTTGGTACACTTTGCGTTTTTCAGTGTTAAATGAGTCAACTTTGTGACCCGATTTAGAAATAATAATCGAACGGATGAATATTTCACTTGTACCGAATGGTCGAGGAACACTTCAAATTTTACTTATTCATAAAATTTCAAACACATCCTGAAATTTTTTCACAAAAAATTTTTTTCAGATTTTTTTGCCCAAAAATGCCCATTTTCATGTATTTTCGAGAAAAAGTGAAGTAGTACGTCTGAAATCCACTGGGATTTTTGGTACATACCCTATTTCGGCTACGGCGAGTCCGATTTTGACCTCAGATCGGGGGTGGTCCCGCCACGAAAATTGGGAAAATTGCGTTTTTTGGCATTTTTGGGCGAAATTTGTCACAAAATGGTGCCAGAAAATTAGTATTGATGGTAATTCATTTTACGATTCCAAATTTTTAATCAATTGAGGTCCGGTAAACAAGAATTTGTGGTTATTTTTAAGAAAATTCGGTAGTTTCGCGAGAAAAAAAATGATTGACGGACGTGGGGTTCGAACTTGAGACGAAAAACGCTCAACAGATCGTCCGAAAATGGCCGTTTTTGACGTGATATGAAAAAAATAATTGCAGATTCGCAATCAGCGCATCGAATTACCCCTGAAAACACTCATTGCAGAAAAATTTTCCACATTTTCAAAAAATCGATTTTTTTCAAAATCCATGTGGTACCCCCTATGGTGAAAAATGGCCAAAAAATGAAATTTTTTTGGAATGTCAGCAAAATGTGTTTTTACGGGTTTTTTGATGCGCTGAGTCCGAATCTGCAATTATTTTTAACGTAACGCGTCAAAAATGGTCATTTTTGGGCCATTTTGTACCAAAAATGTGATTTTCCCAACTTTCGTGGCGGGACCACCCATGATCTGAGGTCAAATTCGGATTCCCCGTACCCGAATTAGGGTATGTACCAAAAATCTCGACATTTTAACGACAAAAACATGGCTGTGACGCATTTTGAGACGGCTCCCGTACATTTGGCGCCGATGTGCTATATAACGGCGGTCTCTACATAACGACGATTTTGTCCGGTCAAGAGGCCGCCGTTATAATGTACCTCGACTGTATAGAAAACTTGAAAATAATCAGAAAAATACTAAAAATCATGCATCGATAAGGAAAGGTAACAAGAGGACTAAAAAAAGAAGCTGTTGCTGGATAGGACGTAAGTGATAATGTTTCACCTGGTCGTCTCAAAAATAATCAGGTGCACCGATGTAGACCAAAAGAATTCAACGGAACTTTTGGGAGTGATCAAAATTTCAGTAGATATTTGATTCCAATTGCATTTCCCTGCGATTTTGTCAAAGCCTCCGCACTAAAATTTGTATTATTGTAAATAATCAGTCATTGTTATCAAAACAGAGACTTTTACGGAAAAATAATTATTGTTAATTAGTATTGAATTAAAGTACAAAACAAAGTACCTCAATCTTCAACAGGCAACATTACCGTATTTTCTCCAAACAAGACCCGGGGCTTTTATTTTTCATTGTCCCAAAATTTCGCAAATTTTTTCTCTAACCTCTCATTTTTACATACTATTTCTCTTTCTGTAGGGGGCTTATTTTGGAGCGGGCTTATTTTAGAGGAAAAACGGTAATACAACATACTTGTATCATTTGCACTTTTGACTTAGTGTCTTTCACGGGACTAAATGCTGATTTCCACCAGTCGCAGGCAATTCCATTGGGAAAGCTAAGTGTCATATCCGATTGACCGATTCGCACATTGTCGATTGTTGAAACCGCCGAGACAACCGTGCTGCTCCCAAGAACCAGTGACGCATCCACACGGCATTTTTCAACGGAAATACAGAGAAATGTGCTTTGACGAGCAGTCAGGAATATATCCAATCTGAAATATAGAAATAATTACTGCCCAAAAATTTGGAGCCTACATGATAGAATAGATGGCCTACTTATAGAAAAAACGATATCCAAAACGGTCCATGAAACAAAATGGTTATGCTTACATTTAAAATTTATCGGCATAAAATAAGTTTTGTACAGTTTTGATTCCTAAACTCATATTTTTTCTAAAATCATTCATAAAAAGAAATATAAATTACTTCTTGGCTGAAATTTTTACAACGATAGGCATTTTCCTTGACGGAGAAGAGAGAGTATCAACCGAAGACCACGAGTCATCCCTGGTTAGTGGTGAGCTACCGTTACCATTCGTCCATTGCTCGGTAATATTTGGATTTTCGGTTGTAACTGATGGATTAGATGGAACGATATTCCGGAATAGGCGCACAAATTCGACCAGCTGCATCATCATTCCTTCCTCCCATTCGACTTGACACTCATCGATTTGGATGCATAACTGCGAGCCACTGTCATTTAAGCTTGTAAACTGAAAATTAAAGTTTGATGCAGTCTCAAATTAGATGCTGATCTTTTAAAATGCAATATTACTATTTTGCACAAAACGTTACGTATAAAATTTAAAGTTACCTGAGCCAATGCCCCGCCGAGTGCAAGAGCGGTGCCCCACTTGTGATAACATAAGTCGGAGGCGAATTTTTTGCTATGGGCTGATATCCTTTGGCACCACAACGCTTCAATGCCAGCTTCCCATTGCATAGGATGCTAAATCACATAGGTGGTTAAAGGTTTACATTCATATTTATTGCTAAAGGTATAATCTGCGTCCGCTAAACACTACGTATTCAAGGCACCTACTTTTCTCATTGCGCATAATAGTAGAAGAAAGCATAAAAGCGCTTAGTACGGTAACCATATTAATATAGTGGCAAAATATATTAATATGGTATATCTATTTCAAATTTTGTAAGGTACAAGATCGTCTATTATTATTACAGCAAAATTCAACTAAGATGCTAACTTCATGCTATCTCGCCTGGTTTGAATTTTAAAATTTTATTTTTATTTATTTTGTTATTTATTTTATTTTTAAATCTGTAAAAACATTCGGCAATCACATAAATAGGGTCCAATGAAATAAACTTTCTATAAGCGTGAAGTATAAATGGGCGATAAGTTAAGTTATAAAGAATCATTCGAATTTTGTCTCAAGTTTTCAAAGCAAATGGTCTTAAATTTTTGTCTAGTGGCTAAGTAGTTATTCCTATTCCAAATATATTTCCAAAACAAAATTTTTCAATGTAGGTAGATAAGAAAGTGTAGGAAAATATTTACCATTGGTATAAGAAACGAACAATGTATTATTATAAAATTAATCACAATACGTACATTACGTCCTGTAAAAGTTGCCAATTCTATCCCAAAAACAATTCCTGCTCCGTTTATGTCCCGAAGCTGTGCTTCAAATTCGTCGAGTTCAAATTGTAAGAAGTACGATATTTTATTCGATGTCACTGGTGATGTTTTCGACGTTAGTTCTTCTGGATTCGAATGAGTGGAGAAATCGTCTGCAAAGCAACTGGACGGTTCTCTGACTCGAAATTTCGATGACTGTTCTGATTTTGCACTTTTCGACACCCAAAGATGGAGCAAATTCTTCTCTTCTATAAATCCTATCCACCAAACCACGTCGTGCTGATAGAGCAGCATAACCGGAGTATGTAACTTAATGTCGACTTTGATGGTCGGAAAAGGCTGGATTGTTTGATCGTCCACATACTAAATTGTAAGTTTCAAATTCAAATAGACGCATTCCTAATAAAAATGAAAGTACCGCAAACGATGCCAAAAATTGTTGGCATTTGAAGAGCGAATTGGTGTTATGCTCACAAATGAGTAAATGCTTGAAGTTTGTAGAGGCGATTTTGTGGAAATAGTCGAGTTCCGCTTCAAACTTTGTTGTGGATAACGAAATGGTTCGCCTGAAATATTCGTAATAACTTAATTTGATAATTTTTCAAATTTCAAAATAATTCAAGTTTTCGGAATCGGTAACAGTTACATCATTATGAAGCGTTTTTAACGCGAGAGAATGTGTTTAACTAGAGAATTTCAGCAGTAAATTTTATAAGAAAATGTAATAAACAGTAATAATAGTACATATCATTACATAAATAAGAGATGTTTCACTACATTCTGCGCAAAACATTTAATAAAAAGAAAGAATGAACGGAAAAATGTTGAAATGATTTTTATTATTTTTCAATAAATATCAAAACATTAACGCTGTCAAAATTTTACTACCACATGGCGACTTACGAAGTGAGATTAGTTCGTGCAATAAACTGAATCGTAGAATTTGTGATGTCAATATGGACACTCGGCAATTTATTCAGATATTTTTGCAGACCGCTTGATTTCTCGGCCGCAAATGTAACTCCTGTCTCAGGATCGTAATCATTAAGTGAGGAAAAATTTGACGATGAATATTTCGATATATACAGGAAAAGATCTATAATATAATCGAAATGCTGAATAATATATGTGAAGAAAATAAGTTAAAAATATTTACCGTCAAACACTGAGACCTAAATTCGATTTATAAAACTCAAACTCCAATAGAATCGGCCATAAACGTACCCGTGGATTGTTGAGATTGATATAAAGCTTTTGAAGAGTAAAGCTGTTTTCTGTGAGATGCAAGGAGAAGAATCCTGCCAAATTTATTTCACATAAACAAGTTGGCTTCTGGGAGTCACGTGAAAACAATTTGGCTTGAGCCAATTTATACGACAATTCCAATTGTAAGCTAAATTATTTTGCAATTATTAAGGTTGATGTTTCCAAACTACAACCTTTCTTTCGCACGATAAGTTTCGAGTTGAAGATTTTCCAAGGACATGTGACACAGACATCCGGGAATAGTTTCCAATAGGACAACATTGGCAGCAGTAACCCTTGCTCCAAAGTACTAAATTTTTTTGGTCAAAGTCTTGAAGTACCGGCTTTATCGGAATTTTAAGTCACTTATTTCTAAATTGAAATAATTGACATAAATAAGCCAAATACATAAATCTGTCATAAATTATTGTATTTTTCGACAAAGAAGAAAAATTAGCAATATATATATATATCCGTTGTCTCTATCGTAATCATATTAATACGTAGGAGATAACCTGTATGAATTGAAGGAGCCTTCCGGGACCATCGTTAGTGTTAACTGATTTTTGGGAGTGGACGGATTCCGCGTCATTTACGTTTTCGCTGAAGAGTCGTTTGATTGAAGATTGGCTTTCGATGCGAATATCTCCAACGGATATTGTAAGCGGTTTGCTGAAAAGTGCGTAAATGTTGCGCTGTTAATAATATGCAACTTACGAATATGCTTGATTGAAAAAACTGCTATTCAAGCGAAGACTTTCAATTTCGACGAGAAGACCATTTTTGAACAGAAATTTAGCGTGTTCTATGGAAAATAGAGAACATCCCTGGAGCTTCACATTTATGCAGCGCAGATATTTGGTCAGAAGCACGGAAACAATAACACCGATGTATCTGGAACAGAATGAATAATCTCTTTGGGAAATATAAAAATTGAATGATCTCATAACATTATCGGGCCCCAAAAATTTTAAGAATAAAACACAAAAATCCTGGTGTTACATAAGCAAAGTCACTAGTCTTGGAACTTTTGGGTTGACTCTCTTTATATATTTACTAAAACAACTACACTAAAAATATAGCATTTTTGGAGTACTACTTGATATTCAGATGGCTTGTCGTCAAATGTCGAAGAATCGTATAAGTTTTGACTCTTGTTTTAGGTCTGAAATCCAAAACTTCAGTCTTTCACTATGTTTCCATTGTTCGCTCGAAAATTTATTGTTCTTCAAATTACAGCTTAGGCAAAAAAAATAGGCCCAAAAATTTGTCACAGGTGAAAATTATTTTAGTTTTCGAAATGTTTTCCAAAATGTGTCAGGAACCAAGGATTATGTCCGTATTCAAAGTGCAACTATTGAACAACAACGTTAGAAGTTCTAAATTTCTAAGATATTAGCAAAATGATAAGCGCCCATACAAAATTCTTCCATTAAGAAAAACCTGCGATATATTTATTTGATTTTTCTGCCTGCTGTTTAGTATCCTAGATACCTAGCGGTAAGGTGTCAGTCTAAGGATCTAAAGTGCATATTCTAATTTATTTCAGAACCAGCTTTTCTACTCATTTCTCGTATTCATTGGCAAGAGGACAATTTTAGCGTCCTAATTTGACGATGCAATCAAGCTTTTCGTACCTTTTGACTAGGTATATCACTGTGATTATGATGAGTAAACATAAAATGAGATCCATAAGTCGCAGCCTTGAAGTTACATGTCGAAAATTCACGGCATTATCGCATGTCAAAAATACGCTCCTAAGCATATGTTAAAGTAGCAAAGTAATTTCCAATCTTAAAACATGAAAGAACAGGCGAATAAACGTCGTGATAAACACTCAGCAGTTGTTGTAAACTTTATTATTACTATATAATCAATATATCAGTAGACAAAATTTGATATTCAATGCCTTATCCGAGAAGTCTATAAAATATTAATACAACAAGAGAAGTATCACAGCTTTGAATAAGAATAAATTTCCCTAATACTACCAGAAACGCTAAGTGAATGTTACATAAACAAACATTTGGAAATTTGAATTCATACATTTTTACTTCCTTATTTTTTATTTGCAGAAAAATTTCAATAAATGCGTTTATTCAAAATATAACAACAGGCAATGGAATGTTTGGTTGTCAGCAGAAACAGTCTACAAAATTTTGAAACAAATAAAGCACCTCGTATAAATTATATTTGACTAAGGTCTAAATTGACCCGCAGCTTAATAGATTAAATAATTCAAATACGATCATGGAGAATCTGGAAAGAGGGCCACAAAAATTGATATAAGTGCAAATCCGGCGAACAGGCAGAGCATTTTTACGAGGCGATATCCTTTTTGATTGAGTTCATGAGGAAGAATCTCGAAACATGTTATGTACAGAAATGTACCTGAAAAGAACGTTCCGCTTAAAATAGAAAGTTGAAGAAATACGAAACATTACCGCAAGCGACTGCCTAAAACAAGAAAATTGCTTACAAGTCATATATATTATAATAAGTACCTGTAAAATTCCTGATACCAAGTCAGATACCGCTGTTGACTCTTTGCCTATAAATGAAATCAAATTGAGCTATTTTAAATTCACGATTATATATGCTTTTAGTGCTTTCCTTTTTATTTCTTATCAAATATTCTAAGAAATCCTTTTACCTAGTATTTCAGTGCTAAATCTCCGGGTTTTGGAAGTGCATTCTTAGGGGTGCTTATTTTCAAAATGTACCTGTTTTAGGGTAACTTTTTGCGGGGAATCCGAATTTGAGGTCAAAATTTAGCTAAATTTAGACAAATTTTAGATAAAATTTAGCTAAAAGGTACCATATTTTTTGTCTGTCAGTCCATAATTTTGGGCAAGTGCATTCTTGATAGTGCTGACGCTGGACTGGCCTAAGAACGCTGGCTGGCCCCAAGAATTCTGGACTGACCTAAGAAGTAAGGACCGGCCCCAAGAACGTAGGGGTTGGAGCGGCCGAAGGCCGCGACGGTCGACCGCACCCTAACGCTGGACTGGCCTAAGAACGCTGGCTGGCCCCAAGAATTCTGGACTGACCTAAGAAGTAAGGACCGGCCCCAAGAACGTAGGGGTTGGAGCGGCTGAAGGCCGCGACGGTCGACCGCACCCTAACGCTGGACTGGCCTAAGAACGCTGGCTGGCCCCAAGAATTCTGGACTGACCTAAGAAGTAAGGACCGGCCCCAAGAACCTAGGGGTTGGAGCGGCCGAAGGCCGCGACGGTCGACCGCACCCTAACGCTGAACTTACCCAAGAAGTAAGGGCTGGATTGACCCTATCCCAAGAACGTGAGGCTGGCAAAAAGCCTAGTCTATATAATAGTTCATTGAATCCTTTTAAGCTTTATTAGCAAAAAATACATTTCATAATACTTTAACTCACGCATAGCATTCGTTAGAATCATCCCAATGGTTCCACCAATGACAACCTGCCCGGCGAATATCAAGAAACAAATCACAATAGTGATCCGTTTCAGTCGCGACTGTATTAGACGAACACCTGGAACATATGTAAATGTAGACGATAAAAATTAAGAGCTAATCTCACCCAAGGTGAAGCCAATGACGGTTTTGTGGATGATAAGAGCAGCGAAGATCTAAAAATAGATCTTAAAACAATGTATAGGGCAAGGACAATAATAAGAACATACCTGCAGGAGTTGAGATACATCAGCGATCATACCTGAAATGATTTATTGTTTTCATTGTGTATTTTTGTAAGCTACAAAATTTTTATAGACAACTGTTCATAGGCCCTCTTTTTTAATTAATGATTATAAGGAGCAGGACATTTCGTCCCCAGGACACTTCGTCCCCGGTAATATATTCTATTTCAAGTACTGAACAAATTTCAAATTAATAGAAACTATACCGTACCCAATGAGAGACCTTCGAATACTGCGTGAAGTGACAAAGCAAAAACGAGTAATATTGCACGAATGTTTGAGTGAGATGACGGATCTGTGTGAGAATGCGTTTCACCTGCCACACTTTCTCCGTGTGTATGAGTTGACACTGGAGGCAAAATTGGTGAGGTTTCGTCGTGTCTGAGAGAATTTACAGAAGAGTGGTCCACGTTAATAACTGTACTGTGATGTTCGGCAGTTGGTTCGTTGTGGAAGTGTCCTATCGCGGAGTTGCCAAACCAATGTCTTTCGTGCGCGGACACGATTACCTGAAATTTATGGCTAAAAACGATTGTAAAAATTTCAAAATCCTAACCTGTTCAATGAACAAAACAAGAAGGAAACCAATTGCAATACACAATTCGGATATGGGAAAATCGAAGTGGCCAAGGCTCTCTTCAGCTTTCTCAACACTCTCGATTGAGTCCGGAAGGAGATCTAACAGACATGTTGCAAGAAAGACGCCCGCACCGAATACAGACACGAATGAAAAGGCACGTGTGAAAGAAGGTGAACCATGCTGATGCAGAAGCCGGCTTTTTAGCACAAGGGTAGACTAAATATAATTAATTTTATCGGCGAAATTTTCAACTTCACTGGCCAAATTTTCTCCTAGACAAATTTTTTATTGAAAACTTTGGACTCAATGTAAAATAATGTAGAGAAATAAGTTTAAATTTTCATGTAATGTTTCGTCTCAAGATAAACTCCTCGCTACAATTTACATTACCCATTCGTAGTCAATATATTACAGGATAAACGTACAGCACTGGCGAGAAACGTTGCAAATGCTAGCACAATAAGCAAAATTGCTTTCAACGCATTTCTAGTCGGAATGTAAGGCACCGGCGTCGGAGGGTCACTAGTCGTAGCATTTAGCATAGCCCTTCAAGAACCCAAATAAACCATTTTTGTATCAAAAAACAAAAATATTTCATTAATCGGATATAAAGAAGTCAATCGAAAAACGAATGATTGTACATTTTATCGAAACAAACATTTCAAATATTTACGTACATGTGCAAAACAGTTAAAAAGCTCATTCCCAAGAATCAATACAATAGTGTAATGTAAATATTAAGCAGTGAAATATATTTTGAGAAAATTGCACTTGTTTGCACCCGATAGCGATCAAAAGAAACGAAGGCGGCTTTCATAAAAACTGACGATTTGCTGAAATTGCAAAATTTTAAGGAGATAGATTAATTGCTAAAGATACCTTCGCAGCATGATCGCAGAGCACAGAGGTAGGTACAAGTTCATAGCTGTTGTCGACATAGCGAACCAAAGCAACGAGGCCAGGAAACTTGTCGGACTTCTTCACTCCTGAAAGAAAGACAATTTATGCCCATTGTTTATTCCAAAAATACTAATATTTTTAGGATTTAGCGAATTCGGAGCACCGAAAGTTTCCGTAATAAGGAAGTCTTTCAGGCATGCAATTATTGACCAAATATTTATTCTTTATTTTTGTTTCTAAATATCGAGAAGAAAGATTTTGATATCGAGATCCCAAAAATTAATTTTTATTCGAAATCAGACAATAATAAATACGCGAAAAGTTCGATATTAACCAAAAATAACAAGGAAGGAGATGACTTGTATTTTAGGAGCGTCTTCCCACATAAGGAGATATTAAAAATAACGCGGTATCACCGCTCATGAGTAATAAAATTTCATAAGCAATTTTATGAGCATGAGCATCTTCTTTTATGAGCAATATAATTTGCATAAAACTCGAGATATTAACATTTAGAAAATTCCGCACTGATTTTAAGGAATGTCAATTCTACGCAAGATAACTTACCCAAAACGCTAATCACTGATTTTCCTCTCTCCACATCGTATGTTTTGCCAAGACCTGGTTCAGCTAGAGCTAACTTAACGTTAACATCAAAGTAATAATATCTAGCAACATACCGAGACTAGCGTCAGTCTTCACTTCCAAACCCTTCGGAATTGGCTGAAATAAGTAAAATTAACGTAAAATATGCATTTATATTCCAAAGTACCTCATCAGGCTCTTCGTCGGATGAGTGATCTGCCGTTTCCTTGTTCTTGTTTTTCTTTCCAGGTTGCTAAATACTTCGTATAGTAAACTATGAAAGAAAAGGGTTAAAAATAAAATTACCTTTGTAGCGATTCCCATTGAGTCTTCCTTTTGCTTGCCGGATTTAGACTAAATAAGTTTACAAGTTGAAAATAATTGAACGAGCTGAAAATGGAACAATTCGCAGAAAATTTTGCATGATTTAAATAAAAAGTAATAAATATCCTTCCCAAAGAATTTAGCATTAACATCAATTTCTTGTTGTCGAAATTTCGAATAAAATTCTTTACAAGACTATGTTTCATAATCGTCAAAAATAGTCCAAATTTTTGCGATAACTGATTCCATGTTTTAAAGAATTGTAAGTTGTCAAGTAAATTACTAAAGTTTTATCAGACATACCGCTGAGCTGACTGGAGTTGCTTCAGTTAGTTTACGTTTCTTGGCATTCGCACCTGACGGCACCTTAGAGCTACCAGGAACTGCATGCTTTTCCTTGTACATCTTTTCGAATGCCTCAATGAGATCAGGACATTGCTGAAATTATTTATCGCTGAATAGAGAATGAAGATATTCCGACACATTTCCAAATAGTTGTTTTCAACATACACATGCAAGATTTGTAACCAAAAATTACATTCGATATACAAATGTTCAACGATTTTCTCTATATTCGTATACAACATTCCTATAGTTGAATTCGGATAGGTTTTGCTTCAAAAATTGCATAATAAGTTGCTAGAAGCTAAAAAATTTGAATGTCAATTTTGGGGAGCATTCGTCCTCCTGCCCATTTGCGAGGGTTGTACTGAAACCAAAAAAAGAAGTAAAATTAATAAACGTACGCAATTTTCTTCCGGCTCCCAAGTATTGTCCGCCGGATTGTCATATCCTAAATAACACAATACTTGTGGGTTTTAGAAAAACATTTGATACCTTTCCACTTGATGAGGTATTCGAACTTCTTTTTCACCTTGCGCTTGTCCAAAATAGCTTCGACGATGTACACCTCGTCGCCTTGCTCCTCGTTCGATTCGTCCGACTCGTCCGTTTGTACTTTCGGCAAATCGTCTTCCATTTTCGCTAAACAAAATAAATGTCCTTTTGATGGCCGCTGAAAACGTAAAGTTTTCAAGCTTTGCGAGTGAAGTCTAACTCAAGGCGATTTTAGTCCAAGCATGTTGGTGTTGTCATGTCCACGCAAACAATCCATAACTGTCTGTGGACCTATCATTTATATATGGCATGATAAGTGTATGCTATCCCTCAGGATCCTATAGATAATATCGGTGACTGTTCTCCATACATCACCTGAGCGTAGTCGGCAAACGTTTGGCCCACTCGCACACTGACACACCACCCGTTGGGCTATAGGAAAGGGGCATATGACGCCATTCAAGTTTGTACACAAAAAATGATGTCGCCAGAATTGGCTATATGACAGTTGTATATCAACGACATATTATCACCACGCATTATAATCGAGAAAGGAAATAATTTTGTTACAATAATAGACTGCAAAATCTCTTAAAATATTCTATCATAAAATTTTCTATAAAAAACTAAAATTCTATCACACAGTTTTCGTACAAATATTACTATAATATATTTTGAAATAGATACTGCATTATATTGAAACGCGGAAGGAAGTGTTTTGCAGACTATTGAACATTTTCTAATCGTTTTGGCAACTGATTATTTATTTGAAACACATGAATCATTTTTGTATTTAAAAATTATACGTCGAGGGATATATAAAAGAATTTTAATGCATTTTTGTGAAAAAAATATATAATCGTGAGGATAAACAACATTGATACATGCATTATGAAGCACTTTGCATTCATTTTTACATTTATATAATAGATCGTCTATATAAAATCAAAACAAAAATTTGTGTCAGAACATTTCTAAATAACTAGCGGTAACGGCACACCAAATATTGCAAGCATTGAATGGTCCTTTTAGTTTGCACAAAACAGTTTTCCTTTACAAACAACCCTAAAACAATCCAGAATGTGAATCAGAGTACTTGTTTAACCGATATTTTATGCAAGTTTGACCGCTTACAAACGAAATGGCGCGTTCATTTAAACAGATATACTCAAAGAATATCGTTGTAAGACAAACCCGATAGGAATAGATTTTTCCAATACCCAAAACGAAATGCTTTTTACAAATGAAAAGGGGAGAGTTTAATTCTCGGTACAATTTATTTATTTATTTTGTAATAAAAAATCGCATATTTTACCAAAGAACGGAAAGTTTCTGGGGCCACTTGCGAATGTCCCCCCTCGAAAAACGCTTCATACACCCATGGTGTCAATGTAAAAGTTGTTTATCTCGACGAGATAAGCCCAAAAAGTGCGAAAAAAATTCGAAGATTGCTTCTAGAACGTTCTAGAATTTTGAAATATACCTGTCCGTTAGGTATCTGTCACCTGACTAACAAGTTATTTTAACACACTTTACCTACTGAGTAGGTATGTGATCCTCAGCAGGTACATCCGCCACCCAACCTGCAGGTAGCGCAACCCAAATATGGCGCCTTGTAAGGGTTGTTCGGGAGCTTAAGCCTAAGACTAAGTCCGATTATGCCTGCACAGTAGCCTAACGTAAGGGTTGTTCGGGAGCTTAAGCCTAATGGCTTGTTTGGCGCCTTATAAAGGAGAGATTTTCGTTGGAAGGGTCTAGTTCGGCTGACTTGTGTCTTACAACGCTTAAGGGTTGTTTTAACGTACATTGTTTTAACTTTAACCTGCAGGTTGGGTGGCGAATGTACCTACTGAGGATCACATACCTATACAGTAGGTAAAGTGTGTTAAAATAACCTGTTAGTCAGGTGACAGATACCTAACGGACAGGTATATTTCAAAATTCTAGAACGTTCTAGAAGCAGTCTTCGAATTTTTTTTCGCACTTTTTGGGCTTATCTCGTCGAGATAAACAACTTTTACATTGACACCATGGGTGTATGAAGCGTTTTTCGAGGGAGGGGGACATTCGCAAGCGTGCCCAAGTTTCAACGTAATGCTCAACCCGAGTATTGGTTTACTGAAATATTGACTAATCGTCCAAAAATTACTGTATTAAGGGGTTTCCGGCCGAGATTTTGTACCGTTGTAGTTCGTCGACCCTGTTGATTTGACGCATAAAAACCATAAGGGTATAAAATCTCGACAGGAGGCATCGTAAAACAACCTTTTTTGTACAACCATTTTTGATCAATATCCCTGTTGACCAATATGTCGTTTGTTTTAAAATAAAATAAAAACAGAATACTAACTTTTAGATAACGAAAGCTGTCTAATCTTTTGTCGTATTTAGAAAAATGATATTAAATTTACGTAAAGTTCAGATATAACACGACTGCAAAAATAAAACAGAAGCCACATTTTTAGGAGAATGGTTCTTTAGTTAAAGTATATTTTGTGTGTGCAGAAACGAATGTGCGAAGTTTTAAGTTGAAAACAAAAATGAGTATGTGTGAAACATGGACATAAGTAAGCTACATTTTATTACAATGATTTGTTGTACTAAATGCGGAATAAAAAGTCTTCAATTTTCTATGTGTTGACAAATGTTCTTTCTTCTCCTCTGATTAATAGCTTTTCTCCTTGCACTTTGCGTTCATCCCTCATTGCTACTCGTTCGTAGTGTTTGCCAAAACATCTCTGAAACATTAAATCATCATTTAACGTTTTCTTTTTACAATGGTATTTTTTCTTTGATAAATCCAAATTGTTGAATAAAACTATTAGATACCATCTATGGATTTGAATAGTATTAAAGTGTACAATAAATGGATTTCGAAGATCTATAGATATAACATAATAAGCAGTTAAAAATAACTTTCGCCTGCGCAAATAATGCCATTATGCGCATTCAAATTAGGGCAAATCATACTCCACACATACCTGACATGGTTTCGTGGGCAAAACCTCAAAACAAATGAGACGCTGGTGACAGTCCTTGCATTTGAAGAAACGCTTATCTGCAGTATGCCGGTAGATATCGTGGCCCTGCGTCTTACAAAATGTGCTCTGATGAATCGCGGTGTAATCGCACTGAATTTCAGTATTTGTACTAGAATATTTTCGATGACAGATCTAACTTACCGATTTGCAAGTGATCACTTTGCAATTCTTGATTTCCATTAAAGTTGTCGCGCTGGATTCCACTTTTTCTTCAACTTCGCGATTTGCGAAATATTTTTCCTCTCTTTCTTTTTCTACCTAAATACAATATTTCTTAAGTCGGAAAAGAAAATTACGTCTACAATTAGAAAAGAATGAATAAAATACCTCTACTGCTTCAAAGTCGAATTTGGATCGCTTTTCACGGAGAGCGCGTATCTCATCTTCTGAGAGGGATGTTCCAAATAAAGTCCTCTTCTTCGATGGATCTGTAACGATAAACATGTTTATTCGTCAACTATCACGAAACAAGATAAAAAATGAGGAAGAAATTTCATAACGAATGCACAAAAAATTTTGTTCTATGCGAAATTACTTATCACTTTTTTGCTTCGAACCATACATTTAGAATTGGTAATTAAAATTAGTAAGAATATTGAAATGTATTACACCTAAAGGTTTATATTTTATCACTCGTAGTTTATTACTAAAATATGTTTTATCCACAAGGTGTGATTATGGCTGCAATAAAGCAAACCATTTAAATCTTTTCCATTCTTCGAAGTTCCCTGCTGAGATGTGGTGTTAGTGGAATTCCTGAGAATAGCAGCAGCTCGTTTCTAAATTATCCGTTTTAGAAAATATTCTGCCCAAAGCTCCTTACTATTTTATTTTCTTCTTGGATCTGCGCACGAGTTTTCTTTTGCGGACTAGTGAGATCGACAGTGCCTGCTAGAGCCCTGCTTGCCAACTTCGGCTAAATTAAAGAGAGTAGTTAAAATGCAGCATTAGTAAACACAAAAATACTTTATCATTCTGTTGAATAATAAATTCTTTCAGTGATTTTGGCTGGGACGTTGTAACGATGGTGGCACTTAAGCGTGGATCAAAGTTCTCTTTCGGAGTAGCTGACGGCTTCGTAGACCTTTTAGCATATGACTAAAATAACATTATTTGCAAAATTATAGTATGTTCCTCTAGAAGAAAATTTTGCATTTCAAAAGGTAGTTTTTCAGGTAGCGTTCAAGATGCCGTTAATGCCACGATTTACTCTATTTTATATTTCTATGACCTAGAAATTTCAAGTTAAAATGTCTCTTAGGTTATACAATTAAATACCTGAGAAGCGGGCAAATTAGTCAAATTGTGTTTAGCTTTTTCTTTCGTCGGCAGAGCTCTTCCCAAGTTAGGAGCCGAGTTAGGTGTTACATATCTGAAAGTACATTTTAAATGTGAAAAATTGCCGAAACAAATACTTCTTGTCGGAATTTCGGTTGACGGTAATTAATCCACGAGGAGTTTCTTGTGGAGGAATTGCTGAAGCACGAAGAGCCTTATTAACGGGATTTGGAGTCCGATTGAAGGTTCCCCGAAGCGCCGACAGTTTTCGTACGGCACTGAAACTACTTCATATATAAATACGGCAATATACTAAAAACAAACTAGCCTTTGGACATGGAAAGCACAATATTCGGATTTTGAAATGTTCACGAAATTTGTACATCGATTTCCGTCTGTAGCCTTTGTTGCCTAAAATAAAAATTTCTAGACGATATTCAATGGATTGGAATAATTATGACGACATTATCGGGCTTCCAGTACCAGATCCTTGATGATCCCATCCTCGTACGAGGAATTTTAATATACTAATATAGACCAATACGGATAATAAACTAAGAAAATACCTTGCAGTGTCCGTAATCAGGGCAAAAGCCAATTTCCAGCAGTTGTGTCGCTTTGAATAGCTTCAGTGTAACTTCACCTGAAGAGAGTGATTATTAATTACTTTCTTGGCATACAACTTTCAAATAATTTTGGTAAATATATAATTTTATAACGAATTAATGCATTTCATATCTGTCTTTCAGTTTGGTTTATATCTTTCTATCACCAGGCACGAATTTAGGGTTATTTTATTTACATAGTTTGTGGATTTTATTGCAATTTCTTTTTTTATCTTTTTGTACGCTTGGATTATTATGGATCATTTTCATACAGGACATAAATACAGACATTTGGTAGTTACGTATTTAGTAGAAAGTTATTACTCAAAACTTAAACAAACCTTTTGAATTCTTCGCTGGGTCTGCCAATTGAGCATTCGTTATAATGATGACTGTACCGGTTTGTAGTTTCCAATAGTTTTTGACACAATCTCCAAAAAGAAGAACTTTGTGAGGATCACCTTGTATATTCTGCATAAAAATTATTACCAAGTTACAAAATCGATATCCAAGAAACCTACGATTAAATCGGATACACGCCATATCATATATTCTTTGCCATTTGCGCTCTTCCGACATTCACTTTTGTCAACGATGACCGCCATTGTGCACCACTCCTCCGTTGGAACATTCGTAGGACGCAATATGCTCGCTTTTACTTTCTTCATTCCGCTGCAGTAAGTATTCGCCGTTTTAAGTGTTATTTGTGGAATACTAAAAATTATAAAATGACAAAACAAGCAGATCACTCAAATAGAGTCAGAGGCACCAGAAGGCGTGAAGAAGGAAGCTAGGGTGAGAAGCTAGCATAAGAAGGTTAATTAGTAACGAAACATTTTAGGATGTTCTCAGATATTAAAAAATGGGATATATGACTTTTATTTTTACCGTTTCACTGCTTATTAAAAATAATACCTGACTCGAATACCAAAATCTGGGTCGAATAAGCTGGAATCACTAGTAGTTGAAAGAGAGTTTCGTTTGATCCCCGAATCGACAAAATTATTTGTTGGAAGTGGATGGTAATTTTTTGTTGCATTGTCGACATTTGAGCACAAGTAGGAGCTACATGGGGTTTCGGTGGCAGATAGATCCTTGATGTGTGATGTAGATTCTTCCTCATTTGCATCCTCTGAGTCGAAAAAAGCGAGCAATTCGCTGAGTTTGTCGTTTTCCATGGCGCTAAAATAACAATGAAATTTCCATTCCCGTTGACGTTTTATAAAAAATATGACTGATTAATTCCAAGATATTATTATAGTCGGACCGTTTCTATCGAGGAACCAAGAAGTCAAGTGCCACTGAAGGCATAAATCCTAACTGAAATTTCGTACAGAAAATAAGACCATAGATATATTTCGGGAACAATGCTCTTGTAGTGCAACAGAACGAGTATTGTTTAAAGTGCTCTTAACGATGAATTCATATATTTGAAAAGTAGCGATTTACCTCCTTCCGTTGGATTCACGGTCCTATTTTGGTTGAGAGACCTCGCACGTTTGCATCAGAAATCAAATTCAAATTTGGCGGCTCTTGTTAGCGCCCAAACTACTTCTTGGCCTTGTGTTTTTGTAAAGACTTGTTTTTCGAAACTACTTCTGGCAGCGAGTACTACTCTCCGACATTCTACTTGTGCCCAATTTTCCTGTTTTATTTTATTAAATATTTTAGAGCAGTACGATGTCTAAAAATCTAAAGGTAGACAAGGATTATTTTATAAATCGAGCGACCAGAATCTATGAATTTTGGGTAAGCTGACATATAACGCTATATTAAATATTGATTTGTTGGCTTACAGAACAATGACCGGGAGATGTCATCCGTCAATTCGCTGATTTTCATGGTAAATTTATTACGAGCGTTTAGTATCAGTCCGTTTTGATCACCGCTTTCTTAGGTCAGCAACAGCGAAGAAGATGATACTGTTGCGTACTCGAAATCTCACTCACTTCAGGTAAAATTATCGATTGTTTTGCCTCATTCAATACCGTTATCTTCAGACTTGGCTTTTCAACTGCAGTTTGCCCGACACTTTGCTGATTCTTACCAAGGCTGGAATTTATTTTCTCGGTAGCGACAGGAAAGTGCAATTTTTCTCACCGCTCGTGTCCGAACGCGAGAACCTGAACGATGTGGTTCCACCGTTTACGTCCTATACAAGAAACAAGGTGACGCACCACTACACACATATGATGAAATTATTGATTTTCCGCTCTATAATTTTAGGCTGACAAAGACAAGGCGAATTTCGAACAACTGCTAGACATCGCAACAAAGGGCGGACAATCTTGCGGCTGGTTCGCAAAAGATAAAGCAGACTCAGATTTCTCCAAATCATGGGAAGCAGCGGTAAAATCGAAAAATGTGGTAGGAATATTTATGTTGTAAACTGTTTCTATCGAATTAATAGTGTTGAGCACTTGGTTTAAACTAGTTTAGTTACAAGAGAGAGCGACGTGGCTTTCATCGCGAAAGTGGGTATCGTGCGCTGTGTTATGCCCCAGGAAAGGTCGAGATTCTCGACTTTCGGTTACCTATAACTCACTTTGGCCCACGGTCGGATCCAAAATCTGGGGGAATAGAGTGACCCTAATGGGAGGTGTCCCCACACCAAAAAATAGTTTAATTGAATTTATTTCCGATTTCTCTCCATTTTGATCTAGAATAAAATGGAAGCATGATAATTCATTTGCCAGCGGTTACAGTAGGCGAACGAAATCAGTGCATCTTTTCCGTTTCCTTTGTAACACTATCTGTTTGTTTTCTCTGCTCATCATTGTGCGTAAAAAGACATCAGTGCGCGCATAAATGATATCAAATTTATGTAATTTAATTCTTTCACCATGCAATTGGTGTCAGTGCGACTGACAAAGTCGGTTAAAGAAAATAACAGAGAGACACTATAGAAAATGAGACAAAAGACGCTAACGGTACTTTACTAATTTGCTGGTGTCTATCAGTCACTGAGTCAGTCAGTGGTGTGTCGTTTAGGTCTCTTCCAGACCGTTTTAGACCCATAGTTTGTCTCAATATTTGGTTTTATCCCATAAGTCCGTAAAAATCGACTCAGATTTAAGGTCGAGCAGGTCGAAAATGTCATTTTTGGTCATTTAAGCGCATAGGTAGTTAGTTACGGGGTCGGGGAACACGAGTTCGACAAAATTTTGGGTGGTCTACATAGGTCGAAACGGGGCCGGAATGATCGAAAATGGCATGTTTGGTCTTTTCAGACGTGTGGGCAGTCATATATTGCACCAGTGGCGTAGCCCGCTGTCGCTTTTTTAGTAATCGACTAAAGCCGAGCTCATCAAACATGTTGACACGAAATTTAAAACAATTCCATCACTCTTCTCTGCTCTTTAATTATTTAAAAACAGTTTAATCCCCAAGACATTACAGGCGCACACATATGATCAGAATTAAAATGAATTTGGATTTAGCTAATTTAAGAATAGCTGGAATAATTTCCGCTTTTTTGCTCATTTTTCCACAAAGTTTTTTCCTGCAAAAGTTTTATGATATTTGTATATTGATTAATGTGTGCGACATTACAAAGTTTGACATTGGAAATCAAAAATTCAGATATTGTAGCAGGTAAATTAGGATAATATTGCATTGAATCGACAAAATTGATCGTGAAAATCACTACATCGTGATCTCTATTTTATATTTTAGTCTCTTACGGATGTGTCGTTGTTCTTCGCCAAGATTTTTGCCGTCAAGGATCAAAAAGAAATTGAGTTGGTAAAAAAATCGGCTGAAGCATCGATCAATGCATGGGGCTATTTGCGAAAGAAAATAGTTGAGGTCGTGGACACCGAAAAGGTAACTTTTTATTCAGTTTTGTAATTCTAATAACCGTTTTGCAGAAAGTTCGTCATAACAAATTGGCTGATGAGTTTGAACAAGCAATGACTACAGTGCAAGTGCAAGGACCGCTCGCCAAGACGAATGCACTAGAAGTGTGCTATGCTCCCATAATCCAATCCGGTGACCAGTGCGCTTTGAAATTTAGTGTTCAAAGGTCAGATAACACATTTAATATTATTTAAAAATGTTTGATTTAGCAACGAGAAACTGCTTCATTATGGCTCCATCGTTGGCTCCTTGGGGGCTAGATTCATGGTAATTTCTTTGGTATTTACAAATATGACTCAGAAAATTTTTGAGCCTTTCGTTTCTTCAAAAACCCACGAATAAGCGTTGGCATATTTAACATTCTAACTTCCACATTATCGTTGACCAAAATTATTGATGTCTTTGTATTTGTTGTCGGTCAAACAATACTCGCAGACTGAATTTAGTTTTACTGCTCAAACGTTGCAAGAACCATCATGGTTATGCCGACTCCGTTAATGGAAGAACTGTAAGTTATGTTACATTTTAGTCCCTTAAATGGTCATGGTGACATAGACAATTTATACTTCCATAGAACATTTATTGAGTAATTTGTTTCTATTCATTTTATGAGTTATGGATGAGCTTACCTTCAATAAGTAAATTTCCTCTGACACCAAAATATTGCTACTAACTTTAATATCAATTAACTAAGTAGTGATATTTTTTAGTTATGAGTTAGTTTTGACAACTGAATTAGCGGTCATTGAAGCGTTAAAGCCTGGAAGCAGAATCTGCGATGCGTATGAAGCTGGCTTAAAGCACTTCACTGAAAAGAAGAAGGACTATGTAAAATATCTCCAGCCTACCTCATTTGGGTAAATTTTCATAGTATATACGCGTTCAACTTATTTGGTGATTGTAATTTAGTTTTGTTACTGGAATCGAATTCCGTGAAGGGCTGCTATTAATTAATTCGAAATGCAAGCAGCCCGTTGAAACCAATATGACTTTCGTGGTTGCCGTTGGATTACAAAACTTCCCTAATCCAGCTTCGAAAGATGATCCCGGAAAAACAGCCTCTATTTTCATCAGTGATACGATCCTTGTTTGTGACGTAAGTTGTGTTTATATTTAAGAAATAACGTGTCTCAAAAATAATAGTATCAAAATATTTTATTTACAATTCTATCCAAGAACAAAATTAGACTATGAATTGTTAGTAACTTCAAAGTCGGTTGATAAGCCTAGGTTTATAATATTTAGCAGTGTATATATAAACCATAGGCGGGGTTTTAAGGAAAAAATTAAGACAAGTCAAAGGCGCCACTTCACCCCGTACCCTGCTCGAAACGCAAAAAAATCGGTGTTGATCGACCCCCTTGGTCGACCGACACCGATTATTTTCTTTGCTTTTTTCAACCATTTTTTTCAACTTTTGTTTTTCTTATGTGCCTGTAGGCAGCAAAACTTTTGATTTAAAAGTAATTATTTTTCAACCAAAGTTTTCAACCAACTTTAGATATGTACATAAAACTGTAAGTGTACTGTGAGCTATTGCTAGTTCCAGTATAGGGTATAGGGAGTACTGGAACTAATACAAGCTCACAGTACCCCTACATAGTAGTTAAAAGTCTGATTCCATGGCGATCGTGACACAGACACTGTGGTTTAGGTAAGAGTGGATGTGTATAGTAACAAAAGTTGAAAAAAATGGTTGAAAAAAGCAAAAAAAATAATCGGTGTCGGTCGACCAATGGGGTCGATCAACACCGATTTTTTGCGTTTCGAGCAGGCTACGGGGTAAAGTATAGTCAAGTCAAATTTGGTGAATTTTTGCTCCATTTATAGTTTTATTTTGTGGGAGTACCTATATTTTTTTGTCATATAGACAATTCGTCTAGCGGGGCGTCCCTAGATACCCTGTATGTAAAAATGAGTTTTAAATTGCTTCAAATTCAGAATGGACCTAACGAAGTGCTGACAGAACGCGCGAAGAGCCGTTTGCGCTCAAACACCATTCGTTTCCGAGGCCCTGAGACGAGCAATGCTAACGAAGCCCAGGAGGTTGCTAATGCGCAAGGCCGCGCAATGCGATCTGTTGTGCTCCAGGATCAGACTAGAGTAAAACTTTCTAATTATTCTATACATTTGTACGGTTCATTTGTAGCACAAGCAAACCAACGAGGAAAAGCGAAAAGAACGGCAAAAAGAACTGGCAGAAGCCCTGAACAACGAAGCACGTCAAAGATTGTCTGCTAAGCCTGGTGCTGCTGAGGCACATAAGTATTAATCCTTTTTCAGTTTCAAAGCTACTTTATCATTGATGATATTTAGAGCAAAGAAGTCAAACATATCATATAAATCGGAGGAGAAGTTTCCGGATGAACCTGAAGTTGAAAAACTAATGATCTACGTGGATAAGCGTAATGACACGGTTTGTTTCATCAGAAATACATATATGTGATTCAACTATTTTGTTTGGTTACCTAACGTCAGTCATAGATATCGCATGACATATGATCATTTACGACAACATATTTACGACAAACATCTAAAAACCCCTACACCTATAACAACCTTACCCAGAAAGCATGAATTAGATCATTGTATAGCTATTTCTATTAATACTATTTTTAGGTGATTGTTCCTATTTTTGGCGTGCCAGTTCCATTCCATATTTCTATGATCAAAAATGCAAGTCAGACAGTCGAAGGCGATTACACATTTTTGCGCATTAATTTCACTCATCCTGGATCTCAAATCGGCAAGGACAATGTGCAGTTCCCAAATCCATTGGCAAAATTCTTAAAGGAATTGTAAGTGTATTTTCATTATTTTTTCTGTTGCATTTTGCTCTTTATAGGAGCTTCAAAAGCAGCAATGTGCGAGAACCTGGAGAAGTAAACCCACCGAGTGCAAATCTTTCTACAGCCTTGCGATTGATCAAAGAAATGCAAAAGCGTTTCAGAACAATGGAGGCCGAAGAGAGAGAAAAAGAAGGGGCCGTGAAACAAGACAAGCTCATACTTTCCACTGGAAAAGGAAATCCTAAACTGAAGGACCTTTATGTCCGCCCTAATATTATTGCGAAGCGTATAAGTGGTTCTTTGGAGGCCCATGTGAACGGTAATGTATTTTTAGAACAGATCACATGATATATTTGATTAAAAACAGTCCTCACTTTTCTATAATAATAACAACTTGATTATTCCTTTAGGGAGCGTTCTGTTGTCTATTGTTTTTAGGTATTTATGATTTGTAATTTAGGTTTCCGTTATACTTCGCTGCGAGGAGACAAGATAGACGTTTTATACAATAACATCAAGCACGCATTTTTCCAGCCGTGCGATAATGAAATGATTATTTTGGTGCATTTCCACTTGAAGGTATGTAAACTTTCACATAATTCCTTATTAGCATTAGCGTTTTATAGCATCCAGTACTATGGGGCAAGAAAAAATATGCAGGTAATCAAATATTTATAAAAATTTACTGAATTTAGTATCCCTTGCTTTATTTAGATGTTCAATTTTACACCGAAGTTGGAGAAATCACAACCGATCTGAACAAATACCATCACATGCAAGATCGCGACGATATTCAAAGCGAACAGGTAAAGTAATGTAAAACCTGACTGGGTGCTAATGCTGTAAACATGTACAATTTTCGACATTTGTATAATATATCATTTCTAGATGGAACGCGAGATGCGCAGAAAGCTGAATGCTGCATTCCAAAGCTTCTGCGAGAAAGTCGTTCGGCTAACCAACGAAGCTGTGGATTTTGATATGCCATTCAATGACCTCGGATTCATCGGTGTTCCATACCGTTCTTCAGTTAGCTTGAAGCCAACATCAAGCTGCTTGGTTAATTTGACTGAATGGGTTTGTTGTATTTAAATAAAATTAGCGTTGTGTTCTTCTAGTCAATTTTTTGTTCCAAATTTTGTATTCGGTCTATTATGCGAACAAAATCGCACGTATCACATTTATATAAGTCATATTGGTTCATTTTTGCGGATTCAGATATATTCAAACAATTTAGCTGATATGGAGTAGATATTTAGAACATTAATATATAATTTACATCTCCATTTTTTTATTTCAGCCACCATTTGTTGTTACTCTCGATGAAGTTGAGTTGGTACATTTCGAACGCGTGACGAGTAATACTAAGAGTTTTGATATGGTAAAGGCCTCACTTTTTGAAATTATATTTACGTTTGTATTATAGGTAATTATATTCAAAGACTATCACAGGAAAACGCAGCAAATCGGCCATATCCCTTCCTCATCGCTTGATAGCATCAAGGATTGGCTTAAGTATATTTAATTCCTGCAGTAGATTAAACTGGTAGCAATTGTTTGTTTTCAGTTCGTGCGATATTCGATACAGTGAAGGTCCGATGTCGTTGAACTGGAATAATATTATGAAGACAATTATTGATGACCCAGAGGCTTTCTTTGAGAACGGTGGCTGGAATTTCATTCTAAAAGATTCTGATGTAAGTCATTTGCTCATTCGATTAAACACTCATAATTAATAAAATGCCGTAGAAAAGAGTTCGGTATTGGGTCATCCCTTTCAGAATGTCCCTCACGATTTCAAATGGTGGTTCGAATTTTAAACGTTTTGAGCGTTTGGCATTGTGATTCCATTAATTGGTTTTAGAATGGGTTTCCCGATTTCGTCTATTTTGGTCTATGTTGGATATTTTTTTGACCACTATTTCTGTCGTTTCAATGTCGCTTTAGTCCTCAAGTTTTTTTTAATTATCGAAAAACATGCATTTTTAAGAAAAATTCGTCAAAATCGGCAAATTTTGACGAGTTCTGTGAAAATTTGCCGATTTTGACGAATTTTTTTAGGACGAAGGTGAGGAGGATGAGTCCGATGAGAGCTCATTTGCACCATCTGGAGAAGACTCTGAAGAAAGCGATGAGGACGAAGAGGAAGGCTCTGCCGAACCGTCCTCAGATGAAGGTACAACATATTGTTGCAATAAACTAATGATGTTATCTACCGTCACTATTTTTAGAGTCTGAAGCCTCGTTGGATAGTGAAGAAAGCGAAGGAAAAGATTGGAGTGATTTGGAAGAAGAGGCTGCTCGCGGTAATTTCATGAATAATTTTTGAGGGTAATATTGGAGTTATATTTTAGCCGACAAAAGCAAAGACAACGAAGTTGATGATCATGATCGCAAGAGGAAGGGCCGCGGACCTGGTCCAGCACCGAAACGCCGTCGTTGAAAGGTTCAATGAATCTTTACATTTTCGTCCGATATTGTATGAAATATTCTTTTTATCATTTTTTATCAGTTTTCTTTTATTAAACCCTTTGACTCATTGAATAAATAATCCAATTGGCATATTTAAACTGATCATTGTCTCATATTATTGGTTGCACTAGTATTACAGAAAATTGTCCTTTTTAATTTGGCTAGTGCTTGTATGAGGAAATCTTTGACCATTTTTGTAAAATTTAGTAATTAGTAACATAATAATTAGTAATCAATGAATATTGCATTAATTCAATATTTACTTCCAATAAACAAATCATTTGTTATTACAGCATTACATAAACGTGTCCTGGTAGATACCGTAAAATTACTAAATATTTTAAATAGCTAAATTCTGCCTCTATTATTTTTATCTATTTGGTTTACGTTTTGCAGTCGAATTTAAAGTGAACAGTTAGGGAGTTTTACGGTAATAAAAGTTATAGTAGTATAACTTACTAGTAGTACTAGTCTTCAGAATTAAAGAATATTTAAAATAAAATACTTGGTTCACGTCGCCAGAATCGGCTTTTCTTTTGGAATGCAAATCAATCTATTCTGTCAGTAAACATTTCAATCCATTAAGGTTACAAATTAGACATAAAATACAAGAACAACTAATTTCTATACACAAATTCGTCAAGAGTGTAAAGCATTGTCTTTGATCCACGTGACTTAAAAAAATCTTTTGCAATTGATTTTGTCGTTTTTACCAAATTAGGCCTCCTGGCTTGCAGTGTGATGAATTTCAGGTATATCAATACCGCTAGAAGCGCTTTGTTGGCCGATTGCTAAAACCGGCGGAGAAGAGTTGGTCGGCGATGAACCGATAGCGAAAAGTACTCCCTGATACATAGTACCATTTATTTCCATTGACACAACCATGGAATTTTCTCCATTCGGCGTTCGCGTATCTGGAATAGTTAGTGATAATATTTAAAGCTATTGGATATGTACGAAGGAACAAAAGGATAAAATTATCCGTGAAACATGCTAAAAACTTGTTCCCTTGAAAATGATCTTTTGCAATTGTTCGCTTTAAAATCTCAAAAACGGACGGTTTAGCTCATAAAGGTAATTTTATTTGAGAAGAAATAAAATTGCTCAACTATCGAAAAATAATTACTTGTCAGCTTCATATGAGCCGAAGGCGTGTCTTTGAAAAGTTGTTCGACATTGCTGAAATTCACAGCCGCACTCGAGTCCAATGCAGAATGAATTGAAGAGTCCATTTTGGCCCTTTTTGCTGTAATCATATCGTTTTATGAATCATATTTAATGGAAACAGCATACTTGTTGGAGAAAAGTTCTCGTAATTATTCGGCGATTCCGAATTGCGTCCAGAATGAGGGTCTGCTTTTGTGTTGCTATGCCGATTTCCGCTTACTGCCTCGATAGCTGCTCTAAAAATTTGGTCCAGTTATTTAATTTTGAGAATCGTACATTAGAAAATAGCGATTAAAAAAGTTAAAGATACTCATAAAATTTACTTTTGCAGAAATTCGAGCTGGCGCTGTTGTGCAGCCTCAAGATTGGCCGATACGGTCATTGACTGTTGGGCATTGAATTGGTTTAGAGTGTTAAGTTCGTCTTCTAAAATAGTTACTGCTTTGTTTAAAGGCCTACTTGACTATCTATATCTTTGTGTTTTTCAAATTTGGCCCAAATTTTAACCCTTTCGTAACCATAAAACGTGAATAATTATTCTTAAAAAGATAGATGGTAAATTACAGCGCCTAATTTTGATGCATGTTGTATTCAAAAAAGTAAATATCCATTATACAATTTTGTGCAAAATCGTCACTTTTCAAAATTTCTTTAGTTTAAGTAATTATATTCGACAAAATTGCCAGTGTTTTGTCAATGACCCATTATTAACTATTTATTAATCTGAGACAAATTTCTGGCAAAAACCGAATTTTCTGAAAAAGTGCTGAAAATTGAAGGGGCGGTTTCAAACTTGTCATTTTCTTAAATTGCCAAGCATAAGCGTTTGAATGATGAAGGAATTTTACCTGCTTTCAGCCCTAGAGCGTTGAAGTGCTTTCCAAACAGAGCAGCGGCCACTGAATGAGGCGCCATCAACGGGTACGAGAATCCAGCTGCTGTGCTGACTGTCGTTCCAGAAAGGCTCGCAGACACATCATTTATCGACGTATGGATGTTGTTTGCAGTAATCGAGCCGTTTAGGCCGCTATTCATACTATTAAGAACATTTGAGCTTGGCGTAGAGGACGTATGGTGAGAATGCGACTGATGATGACGACTGCGACCCTCTCGGCGATTTCCTTCTATCGCCGCTTGCAGGTCGCTCAAACAGCTCAAATTCTCGTGATGACACTCGTAGTCGTACAAATATTTTTGGTATCTAAATTATAACAAAATTCATTTAAGGACGTGTTCCCAAGACTTTTGAGGACCTATCAGGGTGAAGGTCATTTAAAAAGCCGTTTTATGCCATAAAATTTTGTTTTGGCCTTCCAACAAGCTCCTGCATTATAGATAGTCAAATATTAACTTTTATGCCACGCTGATAAACATATACATTGAAAAGCCGTATGATCGAAAAACATAGTCCGTGATATTTATATCGGAAAACCAAGCACTAAAAACTAATAAAAATGGGATCCTACGCTCTTCGAATTTTATATAAGTCGCAGTTAATCTTGACGCTAGCTAGTTAATTTAGCCCAATAAATTTCAACCCTTGGACCAAGTGCGAAACTTCCGGGTCCGACATAAAAGCTCACTGTGTTCGAAGAGTAAATGCAGCTGAGGTGATCGAATTCGGCAGATTTAGTCCTTTTGTAATTTCTCGCCATAATTTCTTATTGATGATCTCGACGAGACCGCCGTGTTGCACAACCAATCGGTAGAGTTCATACAGGTCCAAGACTTGTTTTGCCATTATGGGGATTCTCGTTACGGGCTTTCCTGTAAATTAAATGAGGCTCATATAAATTATTCCGACTTTACACTATAATCAAATAAAATAATTTGATAGCGACCAATTAAATGCAATCTTTGTCGTCCTATAAACTTAGAAATTATTACGCCTCAGGCAAATAAATAATTGACATCTTTTCAGAATAGCTAAAAAAATTGGAAGATGGATCTTAAATATTGCAATGAAAAATTACATCGTGAACGTTACAATTTACGAACAATACAAAATCTTACCAATTCGATGCATAAAACTCAGCCAATCGTCCAGCCATTCCTTTCTTTTGGGATCGTCCGACAATTCGTACAACTGAAATATACAACTTGTGTAAAAATTATGAGTAAAATATTAATATAAATTCCTCAACAACAAATGTATTTGTCAAGTGTGAATAAAACTTTTACATTTGAAATTTGGTTTATAACATTTAAAGCATTTGGTTATATGTTTTGCTTGGCATATACCTTTTTATTATACGCTTATTATATGCTCATATTCTTTTGTGGACTAACGATTCACATTTTTCATTTATGGCAATACGATTATGTGTCGTAGTGACTTTACGACCATATCCATCTAGCAATGACCAGCCCAATACTATTGTCGTTCTGCTGCCAACTTGGAGGCCCAAATTATTAGAGCGATGCGCTCATAATTCAATTTAATTGGTCCCCGCGCCCCCAATTGCTATTGTACTCCGCAAGTATACTTCTTTAAATTGGCTTTTCTTCCTTTTGTTGTTATTAATGAGTTTTTACAACTGCTGATGCCCTAAAGCCAAAGAAAAGCCAATCCCAAGCATGAAGCCAAGTCATTCGTCCAAATTTTGCGATACCCAAAACAATATTTCTTATTTTTCGAATTTCCTTTATTAGGAAGGCGGAAAATTGGCTTTATTGCTCTCACAATTACAGTATACCGACTGCAGCGACGGCCGCGGATTATTATTATTATCTTCTTTGGGCCCACCCAAATATTTTGAATATTCCTTCCTCGAATTTTCCTCCCGAGGCCTTGACGACAACTGCTATTGCGGTCCCACTACGCACTAATGGCCCATTTATATTTCGCCTTAGCGATAGCCGCCGCCAAATAATAAGGATTTTTGGAATAAACAATGAACTTCGCTCAAAGCATCCGAAGAAGTGAATCTCTGTGCATTGGGAATATTATCGCTAAACTCATTGCCAAATCCGGTGGCGCTGTCGCCGTTAAACTCATTTAGTAAAATTGGACGCGAATGCATTGGCTTTTGGAAATTCGAAATGGCGCACTTTGTTCTGTTCCTAGGGCCAATGGGATTTCGGGGTGGCGGTGGGAATTATTTAACAAGCGCAATTTGGACGTACGAATAATCCAGAGACAAATTGTTTGCAATAAAGACAACAGGTATTGGCTGTCGTCAAGGGAAATGAATCAGTTTACAATTCTTTTATAATAAACCTTGGCTGGTAGTTAATTGTTGAATATATAATTTTTGGTGCTGCTTTGAAATAGAACCGGGTGGAACCAAACGAAATATGCACCAACGTATTCCGTTAATTATTATACGTGATGGAAACTTTCTTTCAACTAACTTCTTCCAAATTCTTTTTGCTCTAGCTTTACTGTCATTACCCATTTCCCAGTTAAACAAAATCGAGTGGACGAAATTGAACACGGCAATCACTCATCCACAAAATTAACGGCAGAATTAATGGACCTGTATAAATGAAAAGAGCGTGGATGTCCATAGAATGACTACTACTTAAAGGGGAGATGTCTGATTAATGAGAGGCTCATTTCCCTCCGAATTTAATTGCGAAAAAACTTCGCACCCCACCACATTTGATATACTGAAGATTCCCAAAAAGACAGTAAAAACCACAGAAAGGCGTTAATGAGGGAGTGTGTCAAAGCGCAGACAAACACCCATTAATGCACCCCATTACAGAGAAAAAGATTACAGAGAAAATCCAACTGAGGCAACTTTTAACGAGTACATTGGAGAAATGACAAATCACCGCTGTTTAAATTGCTCCTCATAACTCCAATTGCTGGCAGCCGTCGCACAGCCAGATTCATCCAATTCCAATTTGCGATCTCTGCCGGAGCTGAAATGCGCAAATGAAATAAAGCAATTTCAATATAATGAACATTGAAATAATAAAGTGAAAATTGAATGATTACTATTACTACAAAATTCATCAGTATTTTCCATATAATATTGGGCAAATGTTGCTAAATTTGGGGAATGCTTTGTTAAAGAATTTCCTGCAATTAATTTTACAATAAATTGCAACGTTAGCTCTTGTTGAATTAAATAGAAATTCAGATTTTGCTTAAGATTTTCAACGGAAACTAATTCTTTATTTTCACGTCAGATTCATTGTAGTCGCATTTTATTTTATGCATAAACGTTATTATTATTATAAGAAATGCAAAGAATCAGAATTAAGAAGACTCTCAAAGACGAAATTTTGAAACTTAGAGTCTATTTATGAAGCTCATATGTAGATATTACAAAAATGTACGTTAGCTACTCATAACTTCGGCTCTCATAGTCTGTATATCTCGAGAATCCAAAAAGGGATATTTTTATTTACTTACGCCCACTACTATCAGGACATGGAATTTACTAGCATAACGAAAAATAAAACATTAAGTGTTGTTGGACTAAATCCAACGTGCTAGTATGGCTTGTGGATCATTGGTTTGGTAAAAATTTCCAGTAAATGACTAAATTTTTGTCAACCACTGCAAATTATTAAGCTGCTGTTTAAAAAAGCAAAAATTTTATCAAAACATACCATATACTGAGATCCTCGGGCTCTGCACCCCCGCCAGCCATACAGATATCGCCCTCATCTTCGCCCTCAGACATGCAAGTTCTACTACTCGACGCAGTTGAGCCTTCCTTTTCCGCGTCACATCTACGCATGCCTGTGGTTGAAAGGGCATTTGCATTGAAAAATTGTTGATGCAAAGTCTGTTGCTGAAGGGCAGCAATAAACGGAGATAGTGTTCCCAAGTTGAAGGGATTGCGTTGATCAAATCCTTAAAATAAAGAATAATTCACGGTATACCGTAACACATTGAGTTTATAAAAGCATGAGAAAAAAATAGCTAGATTTGAAGATCCATAATTATTCAAGCCACCTCCGAAGGGGTCTGAAATTATTGGGATCAAAAATTTGTAAAAATGTAAATTTGTGGTCTATAATTATTCAACCCTTTTCTAGAGGCTTCGAATTTTTACGGTAATAATAATTTTGTTATCTTCCATTAAGAACGGCTGATTTATCCAATTAAAAAAAAGGTTCTGAAATCTTCTCTGATGTCTTGTATAGTGTATTGTTGAAACATTTCGAAAGTGGTAAAACATAAATTGCATATTACGAGGATGTTTCATTCTAAAAATCATACCATAGGTTTTAAGCGGTTCATTTTCGTTAAAACAAAATTTTAATTGGTACAAACAAACCTGATAACTGCGATGTAAGTTTCTGAAAAGCTTTTTGTGCCTCTAGGAAATTTTGCATGCTCTCCACGCTACTTGCAAGTGATGCAGAGGGTAGAATGGTGGGTCGGGTGATGGAACTTGCGCTCTCTGTGGAAGATTTATTGCTGCCTGGTCGGCTGGATACTAGCTCACCTTCAGCATTTGTCAGAATTGGTGCGCTCTCTTCTTGTGGAAGATCCTGAAAGTTTGAATTTAACAGCATAAAAAATTTTGAATATGCAGAATTCTTATTTCAATACAGAAGAAAAATTTATATATTTTTTCACTTTTAATTTTATTTAAAGACATTCGCATTTTCATGGCTCAACGAATGATGATAGCAGTCTAGTTAGGATAAAGTCGTATCCAAACTATCGTATTAAACAACGGGATCTGGTGGATAGAGACCTAATGGATTATTATATTAGCTCCAGTTTAACATAACATATACCTATTCTAAACAAGGAGTTACCTGAGAAGAAATATGGCCGTCTCGAATATCGCACATCACTTCTCCATTTGGCAACTTTCGCTTTAGAGTGTGCCCGTTCGTAATGGAATTTGCATCAGAATTTAGTGCGAATCCTGCAAATATATTTCCGTCTGTTGAGGTGAGCGCCGAAGTATTGTTGTTATTGTTTTTGTTCCTTTCAGGACTCGCCGCTGTGGGGTTAGGTCCGGGAGACTGGTCCTTAGCAGGGGCTTGTGGATGGCTGTGCGACATCAGGTCAAAGCTCAACGATGAGATCATGCGAAATAAGCGCGTCAATAAGCTGAAATTGATTATGACATTGCGTAAAAATATTCCAGATAACGGTAAAATGTAACATTAAATAAACGAAACCCGAAAGTAAATTTTAACATCGTACATTACTAAGATATGGTAAAATTTTAGGATTTCGAGGCGTTGATAAATCTAAAAGAGCTTCTATAAAGCTCTTTTAGATTTATCAACACCGATGTTTCAATCCTCGGATCTCATTCAAATGCATCATGGAACTTGAATCTCATCATTTTGGGGTTTGAGAATCCTGCAGTTGTCAAGGATTCCTAATTCCGTAGAATTTTTTCTCTTTCGGACTCTCTTCTTTTTTAAATCAAGAAAAAGGGTGAACATTGAAAGGTGTCCTGATTCTGAATCTCTTGTCATGACACTATAATTTTCACAGAAGCATTTGCATGATGATTAAGGATTTGGGATGTTTCAGCGTTTATCTATTTCTGGGTTCCGTTACAACTAACACGATATCCGACAAACATTTTGCATAACTTTTTATGGACAACCAGGCCACCTACTGTAATCCCATAATGCCTTAGCGCCGACGAAATAATATTATTCTGCTCTAGTGCAGCAATGAGAAATTCTCCGGCGGACCTCTCATCGCAGCGCTTTAATTGAGTCGCAGAATTCTCAAGGATGGGGAGGAGGGAGAATTAAGTGCGCGCCCTCGCTCGGCTCTTAGTTTCCCCGCATGAAATAGGGAGGAGGATATTATTTGATTGGTGGAAATAAGATGCAGTCTTTGAATGAGTCTCCGCGAGCTCGGCCCCATTACTCCTTTACAATAGCAGCAATAATTCTTATTAAAAGCTGAGGGAAAACGTATACTGTAAGCCATCTCAGGTGGGTGGGACATTTTGGGGTTTGAGAATCCTGCGGTTGTCAAGGATCATTACAAAGTGCAAAAATCCTATCTAATGCCAGTCCCAAGAGGACAAATTCTGTGGGTTAAATTATTCCTGACATAAAATTGACAATGGAAATTTTTCAAGAATTTATGGAAACATTAACCAAAATTCAACAAGTGAAATCCACTCTACCTAAGTCGCACCCGTCCGTCCGGCGTACCTGACCGTAACTTTCGTTGCGTTGCAGCTCCCGGGGTGCATGATACGTCATTTTGCTCCTCTGGAGCTCCTGAGAACAGATTTCTAGGAATTTTGACCGACCTCTCCATTTTTGGCCCAAAAATGGCCATTTTTTGCCAAAACGTGACCATTTTTGGCCAATGGGCACAGAGCTGGGAAAAGGGCCCAAATTTTGTCCCCATATAGCAAATCGACCTCGCTGATTTCGAATCTGGGGACGGAATGTACCCCGGAACCTTCCAGAATGTTCTAGAAGCTTCCATGATATATGCTCAGTATTAGCGGCGAAGGCCGCTGCGCATAACTCTCGTATTTATTAAAGCTGGTCGAGAAAGGAACTGAAAATTTGGGAAATGTAAATAAGAAGTTACAAATCTGATAGGGAATTGGCAGACAAACAGCTATAAATAACCAGTCGTAGGATGACCCCATATCCTCCAATGTATTTGTTATTGGTGAAATTCAGTAAAATACAAGCCTTTTATGGGCCACAATTATGTGACTACGAATAAAAGCTCGGTAGTGTTTTATCATTGTTCTACGCTGACCATATGCAACAAAAGACTTAATGACCAATTAATTATTCTGTTCGGTCTCTGACTATTCTCAATTCTATGAGTTGAAAAGCTGCAATGTACCTGGTCGCTAGTACCAATTGTCTTTGATGAATATTAATTTTGGCTTTCGCCCTTAATACCGCGTAAACATGTTGTATGTGGTTGATATCCAACACTCCTTGTCCTATTTTGTCTCAAATGAAGAATAAAGTCTCAGGAAAATGCTACCTTTTTTCAACAAACCATTTATCTCTCAAAATTCAATTTCTATGCAAAATTCTAATTTCCCTACCTAAAATGTCCGCTTAAGTTGCTGCCCCAAACTAAATATTTTTGCCCTTTTAGAAGTCAAGTTCTTAACGAAAACGCATTAATAACCATGCGTTCTCAGTGTCTCCTACTGCGCAGTTGAAACATTGGATAACAGTAAATGATTGAAGTATATAAACAAGTCAATAAACACGCATTAATATATGAGAAGGCACAAAGTGGCATATAATAAAGTTACGACACCAAATGTGTGAGGACACTCAATTACCATTGTTTGCGCGCAAAAGTGGCTCACACACATGTGTGGGTGCCCCTGTAAGGGCATTGTGTCCCGCTTTCCACCCTCGAAACACCCAAAGTTGCCTAATTAGCCATGGTTGGACTATTATATTGGGCTCATACAGGAACAAATTAAACGTCCTTATTGTGAGGGGTAAAGCAGTAAAGTCAAGTGAGTGAGTTTTATGAAGGATTTTAGCAGACATTATATTTCGTTCCAGACTTAATTTTCAGGATAATTTTTGCACAAAATATTTTCGCATGCAGCGTTTAGCAAATTTCAGCGTCCAGATTGTTGAAAGTTTGAAACACCCAAAAAGGCTATCGAATAACTGTTTTTTTACAAAAATAGCATTTTATGGTAATTAAGAGCATGCCAGTCGGACTCAAATAACAGTGTTACTGTTTCGGTCAAATTTTAATAATAGAAGCATACCCGAAAATTATTCCCTTGATCATTATTTTCTGCTGAAAACTGGCGCGAGCAGTGATTGATATGTGTGTAATCGACACCGCACCTCACCCCTCCTCAGCCCTTGACTCACTACAATTGACTTGCCTGACCCTGGCAGTGCCTTCACAGGTATAGACTTAATTAGAGGTGTGTTTGATGTGCACGGAGAGAAATTGTTATACAGATTTCAAACTTTTCACATTGCTCCGAAGTAGAAAATTAAAATTTCAAAGGCAATATTTTGTAGAAATTTCAAGATTTATATCTGAAACATTTCACTTTTACTTTTCGAAGATATAAAAATCCCCGAGGCATGACTCTAATTTGCCATTTTTCTCCATACTAAACTTTTAATTAAGCTAATGTCCGATAACTTATAAAATTTAGTGCGACGCGTAGAAAAATAACTTGGTGCTTCCGTTTTCCTCGAAGAAACACCTGGAATGATTGGAAAACATCGGCCCAGTGAGCAAAGTTTGCGGTGAATCGGAAAATAATAATGATGGAAATTGCAGTGTATCGGACATATTTCTGTCTTGGCCGGCAGTTTGATTTTTTGATTGAAACTTATCCGGCAACTTATCTTGAAACTTATGTCTTGCCGGGAGACAAACTCCGGATTATTTAATATTATTCTCAACGGGGCCAACTGTTGATCATTTTTTGGGCCATTGGAGCAAAAGCTGGCTAATCATATATTTGTGATATTAGATCGCTTCTATTGCATCGCAGCCCCTTTCCCGTCCGTATAAAAAAGAGATTATCGCTTATTGACAGCCCTGGAGCATATCTTTCATTGAGTGCCCATCGAAAAGGTATCTCTTCCCGGCTGAGTTATGTTATCGGATCTAATGAGAATGATGGAGGTGAGGTAGAAGGGAGATATGACGATTTTGATGATGGGGACATATTTTCTGGAGCATTTTTCTTGGAAGCCTCAATTGTGGTTATGATCGATTCCATGAAATGTTCCCCACATGAAAGTCAGGAATTATATACAGAACAAAGATTGGAAACGATAAAGGAAATGGAAAACGCGAATATTTATTCCCAATAACCAGAAAATTCAAACAAAAATTCACTGCAGACAAAATTTTCGACATACAAATTCAAATAGGCTGAAAAGGGTGAAAATTAATGAAAGGAAGGAGAGGAAGTTTCGCCGCTGGACATAATATTTTCGGGAGAAATATTTCAGAATTTTCTGGAAATATTTTGGATTTGATATTATATCGAAATGATTTTCCAAATATTACGATTACATAGCCAAATTTTATGACTACCAAAGTAAGTTACACTTTCTATATAAATCGCGGAAAGTTTTACTTTTTCGTCTCGGATGGGAAAATGGTACAAATGTTTCACTCTCAAATTTCGCGATCCTAGAAAACTTTCAAATTTGGTGAATAAAAATTCTGCATTAGCAACTTTGAATGATAGAAAGCTAATAGATAGACTAAATATTTATAACGAAATTTATTGCTCAATCAATGCATTGGATGCACTATTGAGCCTTCTTTCAGGCTCAATAGTTTTTATTCACTTCTTTAATTAATCGAGTTTTTGTGTGTCTTGATTTAGGCGTTTTCCAGGAGCATTTGAAAGATTAGAAAGCCGTCTCTTGCCGAGTGAGGCAATCAATTGAGAGTAATGAGTGATGGGTGTGGGCTTCGGCTGCCCTGCAAGGCCATAAATCGGCACAGGTGACAGCCCCTTGTCATCGCTCAAGAGACATTATTTAATTGCCCTCCTCTACAAAACGAGACATTTTCGGTTAGTGAGACCCAAAAATGGAGGTACCATAATGATATGTGCGGAATGCTTGGAATTAAAATGATTGAAAGGGAAGCTAGTCTTATAAAATGGATAGACGTAATCATAAAATAATTAATTAAAAATATGGCTTTGTTGGAATCCTGATCGGGTAGTTTTTATTGTAATGGAAAACATCAAACAATTGTTCGAAAAAAAAATCTGCTAAAATCATAAGCTTGCCAGATTAAAAAACGTCAGAATTTCTATACTTCGATAACTTTCTGAATAAGAAATTTTGCAAGTAACGGTACAACAGAATATGATATAACCGGAAGTGAAAGGGCGAAACATTTCATCTAAGCTCTGCCTCATGTAAAGAAAACATAGGGATCATATTCGGAAGCTTCCTCTCTCGATTAAATGAGCTTAGGTGAGTGTCGCTGCTGTGCTCATTTTATTCATAGGCTTTGTCGACCTTTACAAATCAAAATGCGAGCATAAAATACGAGGATTAAGTCAAGGAAACACAAAGAGGCACAGCGGTCAAGCCATCTTTCATTTATATCGGAAAACTGAACAAGGCATACGGTAGGCGACTACACTGTGTCATGTTTATTATAGGCGCATATATAATATGGGAGGGACGTCGGATGGAATGCAGCACTGGGCAACGGAATTATTCCCCGAAAATACTCCCGAATGCATAAAAGGGTTGGCAATAGTGACACAGGGGAGGGAGGGAGACAGGCAATGAATTTGATTGGTTGCAACCAAACGGCCGCACCACACAATACTCAGCGCCCACTTGCCATATAAACTTCGCATTAGACTCAATGAGCCACACACACGGACTGCTCAGTTTCACAGCACTCAGTTTTACTTGATTCCTCGTATTTTCCCACACGCGCGAATGGAAACAATGAGTAAATGAGGTAAATGCAATTGAACAAAGGAAGATATTCAGGAGAAAATTCTGAGACAAAAAAATCCAATAAATTTCACTTTGAGTCGGATTCTTTTCCAAAAAAGTGAATGTGGCAAAAACAAGAAATAAATTTAATATTGTACTGTACGTGTATAATTGACAATATTTTATTTGCAATCAAAGCTGAAAATAACAGTCAACAAGTTGAATCAACATGAATAAGTTGCGAAAGTTCCGCCGGCTTGTTCTTCAGCCGAGATGCTTCTCGATATTTGAGGTGAATTTACAACAGACAGCGTAGAGATTGGCAGTAGATTCGGTGATCACTTTATACTGAAGTTTTAAAAGTAACGATTTTTTCCGTTCTCCACAAGAATGTTTTGACTAGGGGTCGGCGAGTCCGAGTCCGAGTCTTTCCGAGTCCGAGTCCGAGTCCGAGTCCAAAACGGACTCGGACTCGGTCATAATGGAAATATGACGAGTCCGAGTCCGGACTCGGACTCGGATTCGGACTCGGTAAAAGGGGGTCCGAGTCCGACGGACTCGGACTCGGTTATTTTCGGCCGTGCCCATTGGGCGCGGCCGAGCGAAATTTTTGATGTTTTTGGAAGAATATATAAAATTTTCAATGTTTATTTTTTCAAACACCCCTATTTTTCTAAAAATTTTTGCCTGCGGCGCTCCTTTTCCTTCCATTTTTCATTATAAGTCGGCATTTTTCTCAAAATTTCGGTCTGCGGCGCTTTTATGGCTTGTTATTTGCCTCCATGATTTTCTGCTCACTTTCTTTTAATGTGGCGAAAGGCGGCAAATCTGAGCTACAGGAAGCATTTTGAACAACATTCAACATTCGATAGAGTTTCTAAGAAATCACGGATCAAACCTTCACGCACAAACCTTCAATATAACGGGTCTTGTCTATAGGGCGTAAAATGTATGGAAATGTCCTTCGATATAACGAATGCTGAAATTTTTCTTATAACGACAAAATTTTCTCCGCGCAATGTCGTCGCACGGAGAAAATTTACAGAATTTTGTCCACAATCTTTAGTTTTTCATGAACTAAAAAAATTTTACCGGAAAAATTCCAAGTTCGAAAAACAAAATATTTTGTAGTTGCAATGGCATCCATCTAGAACGCTTATTCAGGGTCTGAATAGTCGATCTAGGCCGGTTTTATTCATACTAAGAATTTTTGAAAAATACAGGTAAAATTTGATTTTGCATGTAAAATTTCTATAAAAATCTAACAAATAGCTAAAAATAGACCAACTGAGGTGAATTTACAACAGACAGCGTAGAGATTGGCAGTAGATTCGGTGATCACTTTATACTGAAATTTTAAAAGTAACGATTTTTTCCGTTCTCCACAAGAATGTTTTGACTCCTAAAATAAAATAGTTTCAAATAAAATGAGAATTCTCCTTCGAAATAAAAGAAATCTATACATACTTTATGTATTCGATTGCGATAACTTCAGAAGTAACAAACCTGCGTTGTAGAACTAGCGTATGTCAAACAACTGAGCCAGTCTTTGATAGTAAAGTTTTCTTCGAGCTTTTCTCCGAGTAATTTCACGAGGACGCAATCCGGGCGGTGTTTCCTGTGTTCTTCAAGCGGCTGGTCCTCCGGATCCCAAATCAGTTCGTGTGTGCATACGAAGCATTTGGCAGCCATCGGTTCTTTCTTGGTACCGGAGTAGAAGAATCCAGCTTTGGCCAGATTTGTTGCCGTACAGTTTGCGTATTTGTTCGTGTCATATTTCCACTTTTTTGAAAACGAAGCCAAACGGGTGCCGTAGGAGAAATACTTCAGAGTCGGAAGTTTGAATTTTTCAATTCCTTCATTGCGTGCCATTGCTGAATTTTTCACCTTGTAAATTATATCGGGAGAATAAAATACAGATTAAATAAGTATCCCAATAATATTTGATCTCGAAAATGTTATCTTGGTTAGCTACAAGTCAAATTTCTTTTGAGGCATTTTCGACAAAATTTCGGATTTTCTTTCAAAAGTTCGAATTTAAAAAAATGGAGAAGTTTAATTGAAACTCTAAGATTTATATGCAAATACTCAATACTTAACGACTTTTAGATTTGGTACCATTTTCAGGATAAATGAACACCCTAGCTTAAAAGATGCTAAAAGGAGATATAAGTGAAAAATGTTCAAGGAGTATGAAAATAAGAGAAGCGATCAAAAAATTAAAGTGTACACAAAATTTCGCTAAAATGCGCTCTCTTTGTTCGTAGCAAGTGAACCAAAGGGTTCAGAGCTTCTAGAAAATAGGCACAATATGACTATTTTTGGAGGAAAAAGATAGCATTTGAAATATGATTTAACACAGCATTTACAATCACTTTAAAGAATATGTTGTTCCAAGACACAATTAGTGACTGTTAAGTCTGACCAGAGTTTAATCGAATTGTTTTGTGACAAATTTGTGTTATTCTGTCGCTTTTCTGGACGCTTGTTGTATAAAAATTTAACCCAAATAACTGAATTTGCTACATTCTCAATTATTCTCATTATTTGGAGTTTCACCCTCACGCAAATGCTTTTGTAGCATATTTGATCAACAGTCATCGCTCAATGTTGAACAGAAGTAGCCCTTTTTATGAACAATTTGTATGCGTTTGAAGTGAAAGTAAAGTGTCATAAGTATTCTATTAAGTGGACGATTTGGGTAAACACATAAGGCGATGTCAAATCGTGTCGGCTTTTCTTCCGATCGGTGCAATCACTCATTGCTAACCAGAAATTTGAGTGATTTCAAGAAATGAGGATGGCAGACTACCATTTCCTCTCGACTCGATCCAAACCAATAATTAGAACATAACAATATCTTCTATTGCAATGTTTAATCAAGCACTTGAAAGTGGGGCGGGAAAGCGCTGAAATAACGGACCGCGATCCACCCGAAATTCATCAATGGCGATGATACTGGAGCAGCCATTAACAGTTTGGAGTGGATGTGCTCTTATGAGATCTCTCTCGAATAATAACAAATCTCATCACTACGCGGGGTGCTGTACACAGTAATTTGGGGACGACTCTAAAAACAAAGGTGCGACTCGGCGCTTAATGAACACCGGGACAGGCTTACAATGCAAATAATTGCCGGACAGATAAAATTGGGTAAACATACACCGTTTCGACGACAGCAACAATATTGATATGTTCATCTTGTGGATATGATGATGATTTTCGAATTATTAACACCGTGGTGAATCATAGGAGCCAAGTATCGGGTGGCCAATAAGTTCTGATGCCACTTTTTATTTTGTTGTTTTCAAATATGTTCACATAGGCTGGAAATTTCTGGTTGTTTACTTTACGTTGCCCATCTCTTCTTCTTTAAAACTGTATAAACAGTTTGGGCGTATGATTCAATATTTACTGCAAAATGGCAGCAAAACGAGCAGCTATTATCGAACTCTACAAAAATGGGACTCGAGTGAACGAGATTGCGCGCCTCGTAAATATTCATCACCAAAATGTCACCAGGACCATTTCCCGCTATAAAGAACTGGGGACTCTCGAAGATCGTCCACGTACCGGAAGGCCACCTGTGCAGCGTGTACAAAAGGCAAAAGTACTCATAGAAGCAAAAATTTCCCGAATTCCGAAGCGGTCTCAGAGAAAGCTTGCAAAACAGCATGGAATCAGCAGAGCGACTGTCACAAACATGGTAAAATAAGAGCTGGGAAGCTACCCTTATAAATTGCGAAAGGCTATCGCTTTGACCGATGAAGAAAAAAGAAAAAGACTGGAACGATGCGAAGCATTGCTTAAGCGATTCGCAAAAAATAACCACCGAAAGATCCTTTTTTCTGATGAAAGTTATTTTCAACTGGAAGAAGGATTCAACAGACAAAATACCAGGATTATTGCAGTGAGTCGAGAAGAAGCTAATGCCGCAGGCAGACTTGTGCCGAAGTCTCAGTTTCCTAAAACTTTGATGGTATGGGGTGGCATATGCTGGAATGGGAAGACACCGCTGGTCATCTTCAATCCTGATGAAAAAGTCAGAACCGATAATTACAAAAGCAAAGTACTTTTGCCTCTCAAGGATAGATGGGCCCCTGCTCTCTTCAAAAATGGCAACTGGACTTTTCAACAAGATTCGGCACCTGCGCATAAATCAATTTCAAATCAAGAGTGGTGCAGGCAGAATTTTCCGGATTTCATAACACGAGAACAATGGCCGCCTAGCTTTCCAGAGGGCAATCCAATGGACTACTGCATATGGCCTATCTTGAAGAGCAAAGTCTCAACTACATCCCACAGGGGTGTGGACAGATGGAAACGTGTGCTGCGAAAAGCATGGGACGAAATTCCGCTAGACACCATCCGAAAATCCATTAACCAAGTTCCAAAGCGTCTGAAAGCTTGCATTGACGCAAAAGGAGGATATGTCGAAAACAAATAAGGTGGGTATTGTACAGCTGAAGTAGACCAATAATCCTGACATTACCAAATTTTAAATTTATTAAAATAAGTAAGGGAAATATTCATTTGAAAAAGTGGCATCAGAACTTATTGGCCACCCGATAGTTTGAAATGAATGTATTACTGAACAATGACACATCTCAAGTAATTTCAGCTTACGTCTTTTTATAATTTTCATAAAAAAATTTACGCGATAAATTAATAATCCTGAAGAATTTTTCTTTATTTCCGATAACATTCTATATGAATTCAAAAGCCACAAGGGCTATAAATAGCAAATGGCATGGTTCAAAGACAATCCTTGTCACTCTAATTGACTTGCATATCCACTCAATAGACAAGGAGGTGTCCTCCATTAATACATATGCCATAAATACGGAGACCTAATGAAGAGTCAATAAAAGGATTGCGGTGCCCTGCCGCGCATTCCTCACTACTGTAATAAATAATATCGCTGTTCACACCCCAAAAGTCCAAAGGAACTCCTGAGAGTTAATGTCCAAATTTGGTGTGCAAATGATATAAATGGAAACATTAACCCACAGGCACACAGCGGGTGCCCAATTTCCCTTGGTAACACTTGTTACTAACAAAGTTGCATTTAATAGCAAATGTCACAACTTAAAATGTGTTAAAAGATAAAATATTTTATGAACAAAATGTATGGCTTAGAAAATGCGTCAAAATATCAAATAAAATACAGTTTAATAACGGATATCAGAAAAGAAGCCTCTATAACTGCACTATTAAAGCCGCCAAAATTTGTACACGGAATAATTGTTTGCGTTTAGCAATAATCTTTAAAAATAAAAAGAGGACATTAACAATTTTACATTTGGTCATTAAGTGCATTACGTCGTCAAAAATGGATTTAAACTCGCATAAAGGGCAAACTATAAAGGTCAAGGAGTGATCAACGGTAAACAGTTTGAAATTTTTACTCTCGCAGAGACATACGATATATATGTCGACCGTCCGATGTGAGTTCATTGCTAACTGTTTCCTTGGCTATTTAGCCGGGAGCGTTGAAACATATAAACGTAATCAAAAGAAAAATAAATAAACTGAAACTATACAAGGGATTAGGCAGATCAGTTGGATGAGCGGCAACTCCAAACAAAGGCGAGTCACATATGGTAATGCAGGACCGCTCGATTAAAAGAATTATGGCCGAAAGGGAAAAACTAAAAGATGGATTGCGCGCTAGTCGGAAACAAATTGGCGCACGTAATTCTTGAGGTAATTACTTCAAACGACCATTTTCAATCATATGAACTTTTGATTATATAAGGACAATGGGTCGCGGTTCATTCATTTGATTCCCTTCCCTATTAAATTCGTAATAAATGCGGCCGTGATCAAATGATATGGCTGAGGCGGCGGCCAAAACGCCAAACCCATCAAATCAACTCATCAATTGGCCGCCGTTATTCGCGAGCCGGGACTGATCGCCGCACACACGCGGGACTTTATTTGTTTCCCCGCATTGTTTTCAATTAATCAAAATAAAATCGCTGCGGAGGCACATTAGAAGGCGATGTGAGAAATGCTCGATGGGAATCAAAATGTGTTTCTGCGGTTGTCCACTAAGTGGATAAATGCCTCGGGAGGATTTAATGGGAGAAATATGGTCTTGATTGGTGCAAAAAAATGTTGGAAATAAAAATGGAATGCAGATTCATTTTGTGTTATGTGCACTATAGATTGAAATTTTCAAAAGGGTTACAATTTAACAGGTTCAAATATTTAAATTTGGGCAGAATGGAACATTCCTAAAAGAGTAATCACTTAAGAAATTATGTAACTGTTTTGATGAGATCCTTATAAACCAATAAACATTAAGTTGCGAATAGAGATTGAACTTTTGAACTCTACAGCTCAAACCTTTTATTCCACCAGATAGAGCCATTATTGCCCTACTTTGCTCATATAACAACCAGATAATGGGGATTTGGATTGTAGTCAAATAAATAGTAAAGATATATCGAAAAGGGGCTCTTGAGAAGAGGCTGAGACGCGGCGACTTTTAGGGCCATTTTGGGAGTGGCCTTTGGCCCGACAAGGGAGTGAGGCTTAGATTCGGCCATAAAATAACAACAACTCAACCCGCACACTCACAATAATAATAATCGACAAAATCTTGCCGCCAAACGCCGCAGCCTAAGCCCCTCCGGCCTCCTGACTCGATTACAGTCATTAATCACTTTGGCCTTTTATGCACACAAATCCCCGGTCTGAGCCCTGGGCATTTGCCAACTGGCTTGAGAAAGCATAGCCGAGAGATGCATATAAATCGGCAAACGGAAATGCCCCACACAGCGATCATTTATTGTTACTTGCGAATAAAAATACAATTGTCATTTCACAAAACAGTTACTTAAATGAAAAAGTAAATATTTAGTTTAAATTTAGAAATGCTGTCATACTCTTGAAGATTACTGCGGCATCGCAGTTAAATTTTCAAAGTTGTGCCGCTATTATTGGTTACAAAAATTATTGGTGCAACAATTAATCTGCAAATAAGTCTACACCTTTGGACTATCGAACTTCGTGCACTACAACCTTAAGTATGCATCCGTGCTTTTATTGAGCAACAATATTTTTACAGGATTAGAATATTTATTCTGTAGAAAACCGTAAGAGAATATGCGACTTCGAGTTCGAAACTTTCTATGATCGCATCTTCTCCCAAATTTTGAACAGAATTAAAATTTCGATATTTTGCCAAAAGTGATGGTTTTACCTGCGCGTTCTGTTGGTGGAAATCGGTTTTAGAAAATCTCAAATAACTACTTGTATTTATTTTTCCTTGGAATTTTTAAACTCTTTCTAAATATTTTTTGCGCAAAATGACTGAATTAATTATGTGCCCTGTTAATTCTCGAATCTTCTCTCTAATTAGTTATTTGCTGTGCGTATATGGCAATATTCGTTCTATAAAAATATTGCCTGCGTAGCGACAGACAGTACCGTCGAAAATGTTATTAAATTCAAAAAAATGTTACAAAACTGAGCCATTTTTCGGACAATAACAGCATTAAAACAGCAAATTTTAAGAGAAAATTTAAATTAGCGGAAGAAGACAGAATCAAGTTCTTGAAAAGGGAAAATATAGCATTCCAAATTGCGCCATAGGTAATGATGTTTGAAAAATGAGCCATCTATGTCAAAATTTATGCTAGAAGATTTTTTGCTACCGAAAACGGAGCGCGGACACTCAACAACGGCGTTCCACCCCGTAGACGCGGTATTTATTGTACTTGTATCGCATTGTAAAGTCTGTCTTTAAGTGTACAGAGAATACTAAGAAATCCATTTCAAATATATTACTGAGACACAATAGCAGTTGGGATTGAGAAAGTGAGAACAAAGCAGAAACCAATCATGGGTTGGAACCGATGAATATTTGGTTATCATAATTTCATTTTCAAAATATTAACCAATTTATTAACAAGCATTGTCTGACGTCGGTAAGATAAATGGTTTTCTAATTTTTTGAAAGTCCCTTTTTTTGCTAAAATTTTACTAATAGACATTTAGCCTTCATTTTACTCATTCAAATTTGCACTTTTTCGAATAAAATTCCTTTTTTCACTACTCATCAGGTCACCTATCGGGTCCCTCTAAGTTGATAGGTGAAGCTCCCCCACGAATAGAATCTACCGCTTTTTGGGGGTCCCGGACCCCAAACTCGCGAGTACCCCCCCCCCAAAACCCATGATTTTAGGGGGGGGGGTTATCAATGTCAGATTTGGGGTTGACATACGTGAAAACGTGACATCCGTGTGTCACGTGTGTCACGTAAAAGGGCAAAACCACTTTGCCGGTGAGCTACGGGGGTGTGTGATAGCTCATTTTGTATCCCTGGCCGAGCTAATAACGAATCCGCAAAAAAAAGTTGATGCACCGGCCCAAAATTTTAAATTTTGGCCAAAAACGTGTTTTTTTGGCACTTTTTTGGAAAACGACTTTGCCGGTGAGCTACGGGGGTGTGTGATAGCTCATTTTGTAGGTCTGGCCGAGCTATTACCGAATCCGCAAAAAAAAGTTGATGCACCGACCGGAAATTTCAAATTTTGGCCAAAAATGTGTTTTTTTGGCACTTTTTTGGAAAACCACTTTGCCGGCGAGCTACGGGGGTGTGTGATAGCTCATTTTGTAGCCCTGGCCGAGCTAATAACGAATCCGCAAAAAAAAGTTGATGCACCGACCGGAAATTTCAAATTTTGGCCAAAAATGTGTTTTTTTGGCACTTTTTTGGGAAACCACTTTGCCGGCGAGCTACGGGGGTGTGTGATAGCTCATTTTGTAGCCCTGGCCGAGCTAATAACGAATCCGCAAAAAAAGTTGATGCACCGACCGGAAATTTCAAATTTTGGCCAAAAACATGCCAAAAATGGCACTTTTACCCCCCCCCATGGATGATCATGGGCGCCGCCATGCGGCGTAGCCGCTGGGTGGTCCTATGGAATTCGACGCTATAATGATATCACCGAGCACCGAATGTCGGACAGTTGACTGGATAACTGTTAAAAGCATAAGATTTTAATTTAAAGTGGGCAAATCCGACTATCAAGGTATTCTCCGAAGCAGGAAATGCGCAAACGGCTTAGCCAAAAATTCGGAAATTTATACGGATAACCTCGCTTAACGATTTTACGTGCTATTTATATTTTATTGTCTATTTATTCCCTAATCCCTACCAATATGAAATTACACACAGCTAAGGTCGGGAACTCACCAGGGCCCGAGTTGGCCCTAAGTTTGGTGTCAAACGACTCCTCTGCATGAGTAGGTCTCGAAAAACCTAACCGTGAGTTCGTATTGGTGGAACGTCGAGAGTTATGACTCATCAAAGTTGCCAGAGGGCAAAAAACGTAAATCACGATTCCGACGTTAGACAGGGGCGAGTGATAGCTCAAATGATAGCTCTTGAAAAGCTAGGAATTTAGCAATTTTTAGATCCAAGATTTGAATATTTGAATTCGCGCCAAAACCGAAAAACGTGTTTTATAAGGTTTTCACCTTATAAAGTGGTGTTTTTTGTGTTCCCAATCGATTCTTGGGGCCATTATGGACCGCTTTGCTTTTTACACTTTTTGATTTGGCGCATTTTTGAAAATTTTATGAAAAAAGCCACTTTTTGGGCAAAAAATGGGATTTTTGATACTAAGTGTCTGGAGGGCTAATTTTTTGCGCCCGGGGGTTTTCAGGGGTACTGAGTCCGAATCCGCTGTCAGATTCGAGATCGGACCACCCACATCGATGTTATATGCCCTTAAGGGTATATAACGGGTCGGGCGCGGAGCACCCGACCATCCCCCTTGCAATGTGAGGGAACTTAGTGCACAAAGTAGAGAGAGATTTTTCTTTTTGTCTCTGTAAATCCTCCAGGTTGCTTAGGCTTAGGCTTAATGTCAAATTTGACATTAACCATTTGAACTGACCTTCCCCCTTGGAATGTGAGGGAACTGAGAACATAGGTATACATGTATACAAAATTTCCTACATCTGTGTTATACCCCTTAAAATCTATGCCGTTTTCTAGACGGCCGAAGGCCGAGTTCTTTTCGCGTAGCGAATACCAATTTATAGAGTCCAACGAATTTAAACTAAACCACTGAATAGACTCCACCGACGACTAGCCGGGCTTTGCCCGGCTAGTTTTTTAATGTTATTGATTCGGAATTTTTAGTTATCATGCTTTTTATTTATAGGCGCTAGTACACTACAGAACAATGCGAACAGCAAAGGACACGATGATATCGAATGCTGTGGATGGAGAGTCGACCCATTCGGAAGAGACGAGCGAGATTGTCACCGTACATCAAGTGTTGCAAGAAAAGCTCAGTAAACTGGCGCAGGGCAAATTGCGTGGAAAAGATCTCTTTTACCAGTATCCACTTTCCTATGAATATTAGACGGGACTTCGAAGAAAGATTCATCGTATTTCGCAAAAGCACGTTTCGTTTGCTATTTTTAAAGGAACGCTTATTTTGTGTCAAACCTGTGTCCAAACATCTTATCGAAATATATAATAACCGTACACATAAAAACTCATTAAATAATGATTGTTGCAAAAATTAATTACCATCCGATTACGGAAGTTTAAGCATTCAAAATGTTATGCGCTATTTTATATTGTTATATAAATGCCGATAATTAAATAAATAAAACATATATGTATATATATATAAATAAAACACACATAAACGATCGAAAGGTATAAAAATCCATTAACTCACAACAATCACATTAAGAAGCTGGCTATGCAAAATACTTATGTGAAGTGTGCAAATTGTCTGCTCTCGTTTTTCTCCGAATGATAATATAGCGGAAAATACATTGCTGTTTGCATTCTATGTAGATTTGTGTTTATTCAAATATTATTTTGATATTATCTTGAATCAATTTGGCAGAGATCAACATAAAATCTGGTAATAATATTCGTCTCGACAATAGGCCCCGCGGTTTGACCGCGCTATCCCCCATCATTGGCCAATTTAAACAATTGATATTCCAACAATCAGAAACGTCGCTCTAAAGGTAATGCGAAACAGTGCCCTAGTTTCAGGTTTTTTGAACCCCGGGTACTTTTTTTCAAGCGCATTCTTAGGGGTGCATTTTTTCAAATTTTTAAATTTCGCGCCAAAACTATAATGCCAATAAATTATATGGAAAAGGTTCGCGAGAAAAAAGCGCCGCAGGCGAAAATTTTTTGAAATATTAAGCTTGTTTGCCAAAAATTGCCACCAATTAATTTTCCTTTGGTCCCCCCTTTTGATTTTTTTCTCCCTTCCAAAAGCTGACCCCCGGGTAATTACCTGATTTACCCCTATGAAACTAGGGCCCTGATGCGAAATTGAATTTGTGGAAGGTTGAAAAAGCTGCGGGATCAGCTCCAGCGATTATTTCTGCAAAGCAATTTCTGCAAAGCTAGCATCATGTCTCGATAATCGACGTATGATTAAGTTCAAATCAGTCCACATAATTCTCATGAGATGGATATGTTTGGGATCCGAGATATGGTTGTTTGAATTTTGTAGCGCCTGAATTTTCCCAAAAATAAAATGTACTGTATTTCGAAATCAATCTTCTGGTAGATTCTTATCAAAATAGGCAGCTTGCGCTGAACTAAAATAATCCAAAACTCCTCACTTATTGCTTCACAATAACTTTGGCTATAATTTTAAAGCTAAGAAAGAGAGCCACCATGGCACATACGCTCGGATTTGTGGGAAGTAGCAGTCTGCGCCGCATATGTGGCGTATCCACCTCTTCCAAACTTGTATTTAGACTGTATATAGACTTGTATATTCACAGCGTAAAAATGACAATTACCTCACCTCGTAGAAAAAACTTGAAACGTGTTAAAAGTTAGTGTAATAGACTAAGATCTTAACTCTGGTTTTATAGAGACCACATATAAACTAAACCCAAAGCGATCCGGTTTATTAAAATTTGAATTTTGCACCAAATACAAGGCAAATACATCGCCAACGTCTTGTATTTGGTGCAAAATTCAAATTTGAATAAACCGGATCGCTTTGGGTTTAGTTTAACTACTTATTCCATAGGACGCACCCGCGGCCTCCGCCGCGGACCACCCGCGGCTACGCCGCGGACCACGCCCCAAATCCAGGATTTTCCGGAAGCCATAAATCCCGGAAATCGCAAAAGTACCCGGCGAAACCGGTACCAATCGACTTGGCTCACCGAGTGGAAGCGATTGACGTATCACATGCCCGGATCCGAGCCGCGAGGCGTGATCTATGACCTGACAAAATCCAGGATTTTCCGGATTTCCGGAAGCCATAAATCCCGGAAATCGCAAAAGTACCCGGCGAAACCGGTACCAATCGACTTGGCTCACCGAGTGGAAGCGATTGACGTATCACACGCCCGGATCCGAGCCGCGAGGCGTGATCTGTGACCTGACAAAATCCGGGATTTGGCTGTTTTCCGGAAGCCATTTCTTCCGGAAAACGCAAAAATACCCGGCGAAACCGGTACCAATCGACTTGGCTCACCGAGTGGAAGCGATTGACGTATCACACGCCCGGATCCGAGCCGCGAGGCGTGATCTGTGACCTGACAAAATCCGGGATTTGGCTGTTTTCCGGAAGCCATTTCTTCCGGAAAACGCAAAAATACCCGGCGAAACCGCTACCAATCGACTTGGCTCACCGAGAGGAAGCGATTGACGTATCACATGCCCGGATCCGAGCCGCGAGGCGAAACTTGCCCTTTTACGTGACCCACGCGACACACGCATGTCACGTTTTCACGTATGTCAACCCCAATTCTGACATTGATAACCCCCCTAAAATCATGGGTTTTTGGGGGGTACCCGCAGGTTTGGGGTCCGGGAGCGTCAAAAACGGGAAATCCGTTTCGTTGTTCACGGACACAGTGCGCCTTAGAGGGACTCGATTCTCTATGTTCTGTAAACACTCCAAGCATCGGTCTTTGTTTGTATTTTCACTAGATTTCCATGTTAGCATATGCCCCCGCATATCACTTTGGTAGGTGCATCCTCATTTGGACATTGCGTAGAGAGAAGGCCTCTTCAAAGAAATCTTCGGCCGTTTAGCCGGCGGCCAAGGAGTGTTTAAGAAATGAATTGGGTGGAAAGAGGACACAGCTGACATACACACGAATCGATGGCCATAGGAAAGTTCTTATTCCATTGTCTGCTAACATCTTCGGCCCAAACATTCCCTCAGAGGTGTGGGAAGACCAGCGTACGGGCACGAAAAAAGAGTTCGCACCACTTTGCTAAGCCCATCTTCACTGAAAGAGACAGCAAACTGCTCCCTCTGGAAATATTGTCTTGTCCTAGAAAAAGCAGAAAAACTTTGTTTCGGAAAGTGCAGCAGAGCTGTGGTCGGTTCCCCCGAAATTTCATTAGAGCATTGCCCAGAGGGTCGTCTTTGGGAGGGGTGGAAGGGAAGAACTTTCTTTCTCCATAACGCCCAGCGGTTCCTCGGGCAGCGGTTGACAACTTATCCCACCCTATTTCTGTTGCGGCCAGCTCATCCCCTAAAACACGAGAGACTTACGGGTGAGCCAGGAGGCTAAATCCCTCGAGAAAATCGGCAATATCACCATGCAGCTGGAAAAACAGCCTGCCGGGCAACACGTCCTCCGACCCGAGCGGGCTCTGGATCTGGCGCCATATTTCCGCCCGGGCACTATTGAGACTACTGGTTTCCCTCCTTCATTACACCTTCTTCCTTGACTATGTCCTGCATTCCTTGCAAGCCAATTCCAGCCGACTGCTCTCAATTTTACCCATTTCAATCAACTCACATCTCTGTTATTTTCCTTGCGGTTTTCTGCCAACATCCATTTGTTCCAAATGGAACTTATCAGAGTTATCATAAGAGTAACACCTTTGCCATGGCGTGAGAAGTTTTGAGTGATAGAATCGATTTTTCGTGGAAAATAAAAAATGAAAGAGCGAAAGTGAATATTTCAATGATATTTTTGAGAATGGGCGCCATTATGTCAAGGTTTGTAGCTATAAAAAAGCTCAGTTGAAGGCTCGAAAATAAAAAATGAATTTCCCGTAAATATGTGAAATGTTTTCGGATAGTAGGACCAAAAACTTTCATCGTACCTAGAAAAATCTTGACGAAAAAAATGTCGCTTCTGATTCAGTGCCGTGACTTATTTTTATCCTAAACTAAACATGTGATATAATTTTGAGTGCTAAATCCCTTTGGAAACCCAAAAACTATAAGAGCGGAAGTGAATGGTGCCTTTGCAATGCCGATATTGGCTAAGGACGGGTATTAAGTCAAGAATTAAGGAAGGAGTCGCGGTCATTTATCTCTTTCCCTTTTCGAAACATTTTCCTTACAAGCCATTAGAATTGTGACAATGGCTGCCGGACTCTTTACGCTCCGTTACGCCGCCAATTAAAATTAGCCTAAGGATTCACTCAATCGGTTCAATTTTGCATGAAGAATTTATTATGAATTTTCCGTATGATTACACTTTTTCTGCTGGTCTTTGGCCAATTTGCATTTTTCAATTGAATCAACTAATCACTTTTTAGTGATTTTGTCAAATCTTAGTATTAAAAGTGAACGAATAAATAATCGGGAAAGGTAAAAGGAAATTCCCTGTTTTGCTTTTTCCTATTGGGAATAAAAGCCATTTTGAACTATTTAAGAGACAGGAAATTTATTTCCGGATCTAGCTTAAAGCTTGCAAGGCCCTCCTGTTTTTCTATTCAATGTTATCATGTTTCGTCATGTTTCATATTTTCGATTCCTTCCGATTATTTAAATCATAAACAACGGTTATTTAGTTTTATGCACTGAACATTCTTGTTAATAACTATTCCTAATAGGAATATTAGTCATTAATTATTGATTGATAATTATGCACTTGTTTTGGATCAATCTTGAGGAAAATAAACACAAGCTAACGTCTAGTGTTGAATTACAATTTTCAGCCACATTTCTTTTGCACCCAATATAAAGGTTATCCAACTACATTCAGTGTGACAGCTTGAATACCCTCCTGTGAAAACCCATATATCGCCTTTTCGGCAGAATGTCAAATCGCCGATAAATTTGAATTCCGATGTACTAAGCTATTCACGCTATTTATTAAATATTACCGTAAATGTATTTCAGCTTATACCCAGAAGTGGCCTTCGCTACAACTTGACTTTCAAACGCACTTAAATTGAAGATGCTTTAGAAATTGCCTTCTACTTGGTATAACAGTTATTCGTTATCCACCGGTATTTTCCGGCGCCATATTAGTTTCACAATTTATGAAGGAGGCAGAAATTGGTCACATTCCCCACCTAGAAGCAATATTCATCAGGCTGGAGGATTCGAAATTGAGGCCAGGCTCAAGAATCAACCACAAAAATTCAAAGCTGTTAAAAGATCATCGAGTGGAAAATCGTCGACTTCTCGCAGGCGAGGCCCGTGCCTCGTCCTCTCTGAAGATCCCCTCGCGTTTTGTTGCGAAACTGACTTCGAGTTGCCATCTCCGTGTTCAAACATCTCAACGTCGTCGTTCTCATGAACGATGACCTTCGGCTGTCACACGTTTTGCCGAATCCAATCAATATTCACAATTTGCTATCCTTTCCCGGCTACCTGGCTCATCTTCGTCTTCATCTCACTCACATTCGCGCATTCGACCGCAGCAGTGGCCAACAAGGACGCGGCGAGATTGTTTGAGGACCTGTTGGCCGACTACAATAAGTTGGTACGACCTGTGGAGAACAACACAGCCACGCTTGTGGTCAAGTTTAAGGTAGGTCTTTGCCTTCTTGAGATTTTGGTGTATTTCTAGAATGACAAAAATCAATATAAAATTTACACTTCATGGATTTGTCGATCCTTGAGCAATAAAGGAACTAAAGATTTGGAACAAATAATTTCTGAGGTAACTAAAAATAAATTCGACGTATATTTCGATTAGCTTTTGTTCCTTTTAATCCACACAAAACATCGGTCCATAAAAATCCTAATAGCGCTATTTTCTGGTTGTTACGTCCTATATTTTCCTATAATGTTACATTTTCAGCTGAAGCTTTCGCAGTTGCTCGACGTAGTAAGCATTTATGTTTTATAGCCAAATTAAATCTTTGGTTTTGACGCAAAAGGCTTCGATCGGTTTTACTGCAGCAGACTTCTTTTCAGAGTATTTGTTTGTCTTTGTGGCTACTTTGCTCTGTTTCAACCGGTTGAGCTTCTTTACAATGCCTTTAAATAGACCACTTGAGAGTTTTTGGTTGCGGGAACCGGAAAAGATGCCCTCTGGGGTTTACTTTGGGAGTGGGTGTGGGTAGGATGCGTCAAAATAGGCACTTTGGCGGAGTATGAGACAGTTCATGAGAAACTCTCGGTTTAGGCTTGTTTTGAAGAATCAATTACCTCACATCTGTGAGGTGTAGTAAAATCGATCGTTGCACATTATTAATTATTGTTATATCTTTCTCACAGTTAAAATATTATTGAAAGGGAAAAGGATTCCAAATAACGGATTTTCAAGCAAAACAATTATAAGTCAAAAATACAAGAGCAGGATTTACAAAAACTGTGGTCCAAAAATTTAAACTGCAAGTTCGAAAAAAGAGCTTGCCTTTCAAAATTGGATAATGATACTTTTACAAAGAGTGCATTTAACTATACAACGGTGTGGTAAATTTTGTGGTAAAAATCTACAAATTCGCGCGAATATGAGTTCCAATCTCCTGGAATATATTATGAGCTTAATGGATCGACACAATGATACTTATCCTTTTACAGCACGAGAAGAACCAAATAATGACAACTAATGTCTGGCTGCAACATGTAGGCTTTTTGGCTTTAAAAGAAGTTGTTCCGCAAATGATTACTATTTATAGTCCTGGACCGACCACAAACTAAGGTGGGAACCGAGGGAGTATGGCGGCGTCGATGTCCTCTACGTTCCCTCAGAGATGATATGGCTGCCCGATATTGTGCTATATAACAAGTAATATTTCTTTCGTATTGCACCAGAAAAAGTGACGCCGATATTGCTTTTAGTGCTGATGGCAACTATCAAGTGACCATAATGACAAAGGCGAAACTCACTTATAACGGAACTGTGGAATGGTCCCCGCCAGCAATTTACAAAAGGTAAACGTCTATTTTTTATTACATTATTTTGGTAAAAAATTTTCTAATTTTAGCATGTGTCAAATTGACGTTGAATGGTAAGTAATTTTAGTCATACACAATAGAATATCAAAAACAGTGACAAACTCCAAAAATCGCTTACTTTCAATTGGCTTTATTGTTTTTCCATTTTAGGATTATGAAAATATTCATAGGTTTACTAATTTCTGTTAACTAATAGTACAAAATGTAAAGCAAAATAAAATATTAACATATTTTATGCAATACTTTCGTCACATATTTTGGTCACATATTTTGGTCAGGAAATTGGTTTATTTTTAGGTTCCCATTTGATGCTCAGACATGCGAAATGAAATTCGGTTAGTCATCCAATTTATGATAACAAATTCTTATTTATAATGTTTAGGGTCCTGGACTTATGGTGGTTTGGAAGTGGACCTTAAACACAAAGATGAGCACCTCCAACGTGAGGAGCAAGAAAGCGTTCTGGGCATCGAGGGAGAATACCTCGAGACCATTTGGGTGGTGAACGAAGGTTGGTCATTTTGTAAAACCTTACTGAATCCTTCCGAGTGCTACAAACACAACTTTTTTACTTACTTAGTTTTAATGTAGATTTCCAATAATTTTGATGATACATAGCGATTTATTTTGTATCTTCCAAACAAATTTTTATGCATAATGTATTTTTATGGCACTTTGGTTTCAAATAAATCTTATACGCATTCTTAGGGGTGCATATTCCCGTCCAATTACCACCGCAGAATCACAGCACTTTATATGCAATTTAAATTGTTCAGGAATTGATCTCAGCGATTATTATCCGAGTGTGGAATGGGATATTCTCAGGGTTCCTGGAAAACGACATGAGAAAAGGTTAGTTTTATCGGGTCCCTCTAAGTTGATAGGTGAAGCTCCCCCACGAATAGAATCTACCGCTTTTTGGGGGTCCCGGACCCCAAACTCGCGAGTACCCCCCCAAAACCCATGATTTTAGGGGGGTTATCAATGTCAGATTTGGGGTTGACATACGTGAAAACGTGACATCCGTGTGTCACGTGTGTCACGTAAAAGGGCAAAACCACTTTGCCGGTGAGCTACGGGGGTGTGTGATAGCTCATTTTGTATCCCTGGCCGAGCTAATAACGAATCCGCAAAAAAAAGTTGATGCACCGGCCCAAAATTTTAAATTTTGGCCAAAAACGTGTTTTTTTTGGCACTTTTTTGGAAAACGACTTTGCCGGTGAGCTACGATGGTGTGTGATAGCTCATTTTGTAGGTCTGGCCGAGCTATTACTGAATCCGCAAAAAAAAGTTGATGCACCGGCCCAAAATTTTAAATTTTGGCCAAAAACGTGTTTTTTTGGCACTTTTTTGGAAAACGACTTTGCCGGTGAGCTACGATGGTGTGTGATAGCTCATTTTGTAGGTCTGGCCGAGCTATTACCGAATCCGCAAAAAAAAGTTGATGCACCGGCCCAAAATTTTAAATTTTGGCCAAAAACGTGTTTTTTTGGCACTTTTTTGGAAAACGACTTTGCCGGTGAGCTACGATGGTGTGTGATAGCTCATTTTGTAGGTCTGGCCGAGCTATTACTGAATCCGCAAAAAAAAGTTGATGCACCGGCCCAAAATTTTAAATTTTGGCCAAAAACGTGTTTTTTTTGGCACTTTTTTGGAAAACGACTTTGCCGGTGAGCTACGATGGTGTGTGATAGCTCATTTTGTAGGTCTGGCCGAGCTATTACTGAATCCGCAAAAAAAAGTTGATGCACCGGCCCAAAATTTTAAATTTTGGCCAAAAACGTGTTTTTTTTGGCACTTTTTTGGAAAACGACTTTGCCGGTGAGCTACGATGGTGTGTGATAGCTCATTTTGTAGGTCTGGCCGAGCTATTACTGAATCCGCAAAAAAAAGTTGATGCACCGGCCCAAAATTTTAAATTTTGGCCAAAAACGTGTTTTTTTTGGCACTTTTTTGGAAAACGACTTTGCCGGTGAGCTACGATGGTGTGTGATAGCTCATTTTGTAGGTCTGGCCGAGCTATTACTGAATCCGCAAAAAAAAGTTGATGCACCGGCCCAAAATTTTAAATTTTGGCCAAAAACGTGTTTATTTGGCACTTTTTGGAAAACGACTTTGCCGGTGAGCTACGATGGTGTGTGATAGCTCATTTTGTAGCCCTGGCCGAGCTAATAACGAATCCGCAAAAAAAGTTGATGCACCGACCGGAAATTTCAAATTTTGGCCAAAAATGTGTTTTTTTGGCACTTTTTTGGGAAACCACTTTGCCGGCGAGCTACGGGGGTGTGTGATAGCTCATTTTGTAGCCCTGGCCGAGCTAATAACGAATCCGCAAAAAAAAGTTGATGCACCGACCGGAAATTTCAAATTTTGGCCAAAAATGTGTTTTTTTGGCACTTTTTTGGGAAACCACTTTGCCGGCGAGCTACGGGGGTGTGTGATAGCTCATTTTGTAGCCCTGGCCGAGCTAATAACGAATCCGCAAAAAAAGTTGATGCACCGACCGGAAATTTCAAATTTTGGCCAAAAACATGCCAAAAATGGCACTTTTACCCCCCCCCATGGATGATCATGGGCGCCGCCATGCGGCGTAGCCGCTGGGTGGTCCTATGGAATATTTACTATTTTGCACTGTTTTCCGTCATATAATGTGGCGTCACATTCGCCATCGATTAATTTTGTTTTGTTGGCCATGTAGCATGTTTCAGTCAGATAAGAAAAACTCATGTCTCAGAGAAAGAAAGCTCATTAATCATTCTTGACAAGAACACTTCCAGTCGTATATACAATTTCCTTTTTAAATTGAATAAAAAATCCAGTAAAATGTCCTCTTAACATAAAAGTGCAACAGTTGCAGCGTGGATAAATTCCAAATTGGCGTGATAACCTTACGTAAATACACCTCATTTAATATCTATATCATGGCATGGTTCGTTCATTTTTCTCTTAGTCTCCCTTGAATAAGAAAAGTTAAAATATGCATTGAATACTTCTTGAAGAAAAATTTATCTGTAATTTTATTTCAGGTATCCTTGTTGCGAATCGCCTTTCATTGACCTCACATATGAAATCTACCTGCGACGGAAGACTCTGTTCTATACCGTCAATTTGATGATTCCCTGTGTCGGAATCAGGTTAATATTTCAACTATTTTAAAATAAATTTTAGCTCAGAGGTTAAAATAAAAAGATTTTTTTCATGTAGACAACTATGAGAAATAATTATGCGTTAAATATGACTCCACCTCCTTTGCATACTTTTTTAAATTTCTCAGTTTAGCACTACGTATATAAATAATAAACCATAATAAATAAATTACATTCGCGAATTAAGGTTAATTTTTATTCATTCAACGAGTTTAGTTTCCTCACGGCCTTGGTATTTTACTTGCCTTCGGATGGTGGAGAGAAGATCTCACTGTGCATTTCCATTTTGATTTCGTTGACTGTATTTTTCTTATTGCTAGGTAAGTTTTACTTAATATGTGTCTATAACATAAGGATTAATATAAAAATTTAGTCGAAATAATTCCATCTACGAGTCTTGTGATTCCATTAATTGGTAATTTTATACATCCTTAAGCTCAGAATTAGAGCCATTGTATTTTCAGGAAAATATCTGTTATTCACTATGGTCCTTGTCACGCTAAGTGTAATAGTAACTGTGATAACTTTGGTTAGTCCATTCTCCTGTATCTTTATATTATATGAACTGTAATAAAATTTTCAGAATGTTCATTATCGCGCACCGAGCACACACAAAATGTCATCATGGATGCGCCGGTTTTTCATCGAGACCCTGCCCACTTATTTGCTCATGAGACGTCCTCAACGGCTCCATGGACGGGATGTCTCGCCAAAAGGAAGTACCTCGAGCTTAACTGTAAGTTAAACTTTTAGTACCATCAGAATATAGCCATATAATGAGTCGGTTGATTTTGGTTAAAAGTAATTAGGTTGGTCTTTAAATTAACTATACTTAATTAAAATTTAACAATTTTTCTCTCTTTGTGACAATTCGTGACAATAAATATGTGACAATTAATTTCCAGTATCTAAGTAAAAAATATCGTTATTGACATTTTGGTTTGAACAATGACTTCAATAATATATGCCATCATATTCAGTTGGCGTGAAAAATTGCGCGATTACACGGTGCACCAAAACTGAAAAAAAATGGGAACAGTCGAGAAAACCACCTAAATAGGGGTTTTCGGGTGCCCTGAGTTCGAAAAAAATGTTGGATTTTTTTCACCGGTTGCGGTTTGACCCACTTTTCGTGCCAGGACCAAGCATGGCCGATACTTGACGAAAATCTGGTATATTCATTTCGTATTAGGGTAACATTTTCTATCTTGTATGTGCATTTTGTACCTATGATTGTGTACTACAAATACAAGATATAACAAATGCGCGGGTCAGCAGTCTACGTTAATTACGGGCTATATCGTTCTATGCCCCAATACCGAAATTCACGAAATTCAAAATGCATCTACTTTTTTTGAAGTCAACCATATTTTGAGATCTTGGTATCAAAATGTTCGGAAGAGCTGCCCGAAAAAAACTCCGTAGCTGAATTTTCAAAACACGTGGAAAAATATATTTTTTTCAAAAATTTCAAAAAATTGGGCATTTTTTTGCACTTTTCTGAAAAAAATTTCATATTTTTCCACGTGTTTTGAAAATTCAGCTACGGAGTTTTTTTCGGGCAGCTCTTCCGAACATTTTGATACCAAGATCTCAAAATATGGTTGACTTCAAAAATAGTAGATGCATTTTGAATATGCCCTACTTGGGTTACATAATGGCTGTTTTTGACCGAAAAATGGCACTTTTTGATGCGATATCAAAAAACTAATAGCAGATTCGTGATCAGCGCATCGAATTACCCCTAAAAGCGCTCAATGCGAAAAAATTTTTCACATTTTCAAAAAATCGGTTTTTTCGAGCACCATGTGGTCCCCCTTTGCTCCAAAAATCGAGATTTTTCAAGATTTTCAGAATTTTTCAGGGAAATGTGTTTTTAGGGGTAATTCGATGCGCTGATCACGAATCTGCTATTAGTTTTTTGATATCGCATCAAAAGGTGCCATTTCTGGTCAAAAATGGTCATTTTTAGCAAAAAATGGCCATTTTTTTGCCACACTGGTCCCTCGAAAAAGCAGAAATATCCCTCTGCCACCCGTAAAACAGCGGTATTATGTCATATAAACATTGTTCTTGCCTAAATAGAACGTTTTGAACATGTTTTCTCACTGTTCCCATTTTTTCCAGTTTTGGTGCACCGTGGATTAAAAGGCAGTTTTGAAAACATCTAACTGAATAAAATTGTTCACTAAAAAATTTTGTTTATGAAAAATATAAAATTTTATGTAATGAATATTCTTTTTATTACGAATATTGAATTATTAGTATTCCATAAAAAATTCAGATGCAACTAATGCCAGTAGTCACAAGACCAAAAAGGGATATGGGAAGCTTCAGTGTGAAAAGAGAGCGAAATCCATCAACCTTTTTGGAACAGGTAAGTGAATAATAAACAATATTAAACCATTTCTTAATGAATTAAATCCGTTTGGTTTCAGACAGATTTCCACTCTCGGGGGAGTGTGTTAGCCAGTGGACCAGGAATACGGGTAACCGAGCGAGGGAGCATCTGTCATCGCGATAGAGCGGAAAGTTTTCAAGGAGAGCGGACGCCAATCCGCAGTGCTGTGGACAGCGTCACTTACATTGCGGATCATTTCCGAAGTTGTGAGGATGACCAGCAGGTCCGCTTTTATTTAACAACTTCAAACGTTTTAAACTGCAAAAGTGTAAACAACAATATTTTTTTTATACGGGCCCGCTAAATTCTCAAATTGTGAACAAATTATTTATAAATGGAAACTACTGAAATGTTTATTAGCAATTTTTGTGTTAAATTCATTTTTTGCAAAATTGTCTGTAAATGTTCGTATTTTGGCACAACTGTACATAATTTATCTCAGAAACCATATTTATGTGAATAAGAGAAAATCGGCCAAGAACATTTTGATTTTTAATTGCAACTACGTCAAAGCACAATTGTAAAATTCTGAGTCAGTTTTGTGTTAATTTTAGATCATCGAAGACTGGAAGTACGTATCAGTGGTCATGGACCGCATATTCCTCATACTCTTCACATTGGTTTGCCTATTCGGAACGGCACAGATAATTTTCCGCGCTCCGACCATCTACGACAGCACACCTGCGTTGGCATAACTTCGAAAATCACTGAAAATATGATTACTTTCGCCGGTACTATGACTTTTGTTGTAAATATTGTTTGTTATTTCAGAGAGAATAAAAATTTTTATTAACACTTGCATATTGTCAACTAATAATTTCTTTAGGCCACTACGAGATAAAATCGCATGTCCTAAATTTGGGACCAAATGAAATACTATTTGAGACATTGAGCCCGCAAAGGGAATTTCTCAAGACAGCTCGCAATGGAATTTAAATGGTTTTAAGAAACGAAGTGTCGCCTCTGCACGCCTATGAGTGTCCAATAATCCCTGAAAATTTAGTCATAAACCCGTTTGCCATTTCTCTGGCACGAAATAGGGATAATTGAGCCGGTGAGAAGTGGGCAGAAGGTTTCGAGATGGGTTAGGAAGAAGTTACGGTTGGGCAGTACTCAGCTCTGGCCGCGGATTATTTTCTTATAACTTCATTTTTCATATCCTCTCACCTAGTGAAATTTTCCGCTGATGAAAGGAGAAGATAAGAACATATATTGAATATTACGGTTTATCTTCTTACCTAGTATAAGGTAACATGTTCGTCTAGAAATTTATTTCAGCGCCAAGTTTTGACCTTACTATGGAGGAGCGAAAAGCAACATGGTTTTGACATTTTCCAATTCTAATCAAATTTTGACGTCAGGTTAGTGTCTGCTATAGTATTGGAATTTTATTGTTTTGTCACGTTGCAAAAATGTTTCGTTGCATTAAACCATTTTTACAAAAACGATTTCCCTATTATTGGGTTCCTTAATATAAACTTTGTGCATATAATTTGCGCCTATATTATTAAAATTTCTCTCTAGCAATAACGTTTCCCATTTGTAACGTACTTCCTACGTCTCACTCTGGGTTTTGCTAAGAAATCTGATACATAAAGTGTCCACGTACCCAAAGTTTAACAGAGATTCACTTTGTATTCGCATTAGCAGTTTTCAATTGAATCATCTGTTTTAGAAATGCAACTCTTTGTCATTCCGCGACGACGCAAATTATGGTGCTGCCTTATTTATGTATCGCTTTGGTATTGGATCCAACCAGGTTGGCATATGCTAATTTGTATAATAAATTGTTCTGTTCATGACAAGAACAAATAATTATTACAATATAATAACAAATTACCCTCTCAAATCGAAAGACACATTAAAATATGAGTAACAATAAATGCCATATATGCAAAAAAGTTGAGGCCATAATAAAATTTACACGTGAAACATCGTAAATTCTGATATAAATATCGGAGTTACATAACAATTCAATATCATTACAAAACACAAGCCAAAAATGAAATATAATTTATACAACAATAAATAAAATGTATCCTCGAGCGCGAATCTCGAAATAAATGTATTCTACTGCGTTGATTTTTCTTTTTCCCTTATTAAATTGACATGTAACTGTTAACATTTATTAAAGCAAAATATTCTGTTCTTTGTTTATATTACATCAAATTTTCTAAGTATTGCATTTATTTTATGTATGCATTTTTTGATGCAAATCATTCATATTCCCAGAAATGTTCCAGATCTTCTGAAGACCCAACAATATATAAGGCTTCCTATAATATGTGGGACCGTATTTCGTAAATAAGTTAGTAAAAGGTGGAGAATCTGTACTTCTGCTGACAAGGAATCAATTTCGCAACTTTAATTAATTGTTTCCTTCGATATTCTAATTTCAACACTTCCCGTCTCTAACTGCAGATATGTCTATTTTCAAATTTTTAATAAAGCCAAACTTTGACGCGTGTCGGCCAATTGAAGAAATGCCAAGAGTGAGAAGTTAAAATATCTCTCTGTTCCCCGAAGAGGCCCCTCCTCGGCCTTTATTTTGCTTCTTCTTTTATGACCACCTTTTATTCATTTTCCGCTTGTGTTTCCATTTAGGAAAAGAGACAATCTGTGAGGACAACACAAAATGAAGAATGGCTTGCTCCGAGGGCTCAGAGGGAGCCGAGTTAAGCCTTGTCTTTGCTTCATTCCCTTTATTTGTGCCGTGAAACTTTGAGGATCGCAAAATTTTTGGCAGGGTAGACGAAAAGTCAGGCCTATTTGGACAATGCACAAAATTTGTCCATTATCGCCAAAGTATCAAAAGAAGCTCGAACCTCTCGATATTATAGAGATTATGTAAAAGTTTGGCTAAGGATTTTGGATATTAATGAGTCTTTGGATATTTATAAGAAAATTATACGAGAAATTTACTTCAAAGTTTTTGCCTTTGTTCAATTATGTGTCTCTTACTGTCATTTGCTTTTTCACTTACCTACCAATTGTATACTTTTTGATGTTGTTGTTTTATTTTGCCAAATAATGTTATAGTTTTCAATATTAATTTCAGACTGTTACATTTCGTTTCAAAATTGCCAAATATGCTTGTACGAAGTCATTTGCACACTCTTGCAGTTTGCACTCTCTTTTGTATTACTGTGTCTTCATTTTTTCACAGAGTCATCGGAACAAACAAAGATGCATCATTCATCTCGAATGAGGAAGGAGATCTGCTAATTGCAGGTATTTACTTTTTTAAAATTAATTGGGATGATATAAGAACTTTTTGTAATTTTCTATTTGTTTCAGAAATTAAAAGATCCGGGATCCAAAATTTCGGTGTTGTTAAAAGTTAGAATAGGAATTTTTAGTAAATTAAAATCTTCTGTTTAAAGTCTGTTGTTCAATTCAATTGAACTTTACTTTTAAACCATATGGACGTGTCTTACTTTTAATTTTCTAATAATATTAATTTTTAGCATCACCGATGTTCCCCACAAACGAAGATGAGGAGAGACTCGTTATCGATATGTTCAAAGGATACAACAGTCTGATCAGGCCGTCACCGTGTCATAATTCGACCGTCGTGTGGGTGGAATTCGGTGTTGCAATGATTCTTCTCATTAATGTGGTGGGTAATTGTACCAGTTTTATAAAGATGCTGAGAAAGCTTAAAGAGAAATTTTTATTAGTTTTGGGCTGGCTTTCTTCGACGTCAATAAATTTTTGTTTTCCACTTTATTATAACGAACCAGAACCTCGTCGGGTACCTAATACAATATAAAAATATTCTTGAATTACATAATCTACCGGATATCGGAAAATTTTGCAATTTTTTATATATGTTTTATAAATGTTTTCAGAAGGAACAATAGTTTGCTCCTTGATAAATAAAAGCTTTAACAGCCATTTGCACGCTAATTTTCTTCAGAGTTTTCTTTCATTTTCCCTCAAAAGACTAATTGTAACAGCCATAAAAAACGTTTTAAACAAAAGGTAGCTGATTAAAACAATATTTTAGGATGAAAAGAACCAAATAATGCAGACAAACGTATGGCTAACTCTGAAATGGAATGACTGTCAGTTCAGTAAGCAGTGTCATATCAGTTTGTTGAAAAGTGCTGTTACGGTAACTGTTTAGACTGGAACCCTGCCGATTATGGTGGCCTGGAGAGCATGCGGGTACCCCAAGAACGTGTTTGGCAACCAGATGTGAGTTCTACGAAGTCATATTTAAAATTATACGTATACTTTTTAGATTGTATTGTATAATAAGTAAGTTCTCGTATATTCTTAATTTCTTATCAACTTTTGCTCAGTGCGGATGGCAACTACGAAGTTTCTTATCATAGCAATGTTGTCGTGGATTACCAAGGAAATGTAATTTGGGTACCTCCAGCGATTTACAAGAGTTCTTGCCGAATAGGCAAGTTTAATTTATCTTTGAGCATAACGTTTACGAATTCGAGCCATATTTTTCCGCCTGCCAGCCACTGGACCATGCGCAAAGCTCGGACTATGACTCGTTTCGTGTTTTAGAAAAAGCACAAGTTTAATTCTTGATAACAAAACTGACTGGATTCTCCTATATTTTTTTACGCCGCTGCATAAATTTATGCGCAGCGCTGTATGTTATTAGTAGCGATTTTGCCATCCCACGAATTAAAAAAAAAAGTTAATGCAGTTGGAAATTCGGGAAACCTTAAATAGCATTGTGAACGTATTGTTTTTAGCATAGTTTATTCTCTCATTATGGCAAAATGTAGTAAATGAAAGTCGCTTTTATCTTTATATTATTTAGATGTCGAATTTTTCCCATTCGACGAACAAGTGTGTGCCTTGATATTTGGATCATGGACTTATAACCCAAATGAAGTCAAGTTGAAATGGTACAATAACAAAAAATCCGTTGAATTGGAGGTAAGTTATATGTGAATATTAATTTGTGCCTTCTTTCAACATTAGAAATATTATTGATACACTTTTCAGGATTACTCGCCCAGTGGTATTTGGGATGTAATCGACGTGCCTGGTAATTTGTTAGATTAACACACGTTCTCACATTAATTATATAGGTGAACTGATTCGGGACAAGTCTAAAATACGTAAGCTTTTAGGGAAACAGTAATTTATATCGAAAAAATTGATATGTTTTTTTAGAGTTTCACATCGTCATACGAAGGTATCTGGAGTCGCTGAAACAATTTTCGGATTAAACGAAAACATTTAGGAAAACGCTTTTCTACACTGTTATTTTGATTATTCCGACGGTGTTAATGGCCTTTCTGTCAATGATGGTATTTTACTTGCCTGCTGGTAACAATAAAACTAAAATTGTTTAAAATTGAATATAATATTTTCAGAATGCTCTGAAAAAATTACCTTGGCAATCAGCATTTTGTTGGCCTTGGTCGTGTTTTTGTTGCTTGTGTCAAAAATTTTACCGCCAACTTCTGATACAATTCCGCTGATGGCAAAATATTTACTGCTCACATTCATTCTGAATATCCTTACAATTATGGTAACGACGACATTTTGTGATAGTTTTCTATATTTTCCATTTTAGGCAACTGTTATTATTATTAACATTTATTTTCGCTCTGCCACCACCCACACAATGCCGAACTGTATTCGTTACGTAAGTGATGTCATGACAACATCAATAAATAAATCATAAATAAATCTCGTATAAAATTTTTGCTTTCATTTACATTATATTGGCCATTTATACCTTGCTGCGATTTTCAGATTTTTCTCAAGCTATTGCCGACCCTGTTGATGATGAAGCGGCCGGAAAGGATTCCTGTATATAATGGTTATTTTGTCGAGGAATACTGTGTAGATGAAATTTTTGATGCAAGTGAGTTTTCCAAAAATACAGCACAATCCGATAATTGTGTTCTATTTTCGGTCTCATTTTTCCCTCAATAACCGCCACAGTTCTGCCTTTTTCACAAATGGGACGCCGGACTCAGCCACAATTTCCCGGCAGTCATCATCGAAACTGCTCAAGACTGAAGCAAATATCCAAACCGCCTGGTGGTAATTGTATTCCTAGCAAGATCAAAATGGAGTGCGTCGAGGAGATAAGCACCGAAAAGGGCACCGATTCAACTAAAATACGATTTAAACCGTCGGATAGCGAAAACGAACTTTCGAACAAAGTCACCGTTCAAAGGACACCAACTCGGAGTGCAACGGATATTTTTAGCGGAAAATATACCTTTGGGCCCTCTCTCAAGGGGAATAGCTTGGACTCGTCAACGGGGGGATTTACGGAATCCGCTGAATACAGTCATGAGCAGCGAATTTCTCAAGAGCTGAAATCGACGGTTGAGTCGATCGCTTACATCGCCGAACATATGAAATACGAAATGAGCGACAAGAAAATTCGGGATGACTGGAAATATATCGCCATGGTCGTCGATAGGCTTCTTCTAATCATATTTTTCGGCAAGTTTATGAGGTTAAACTAAATTTGCTGTTTTCGGTTTGCAGGCATCACAATGGGCGGTACCATTGGAATCATATTCTCGGTTTGGTTTCAGAAGAGTAGTATTCTGTGTATTCAAAATTCTTTTAGGCTCCCCATGTGTTCGACTTTGTCGATCAGCATTCCATTATTCGACGTCTCATCGCGGAAAGCAAGCTTCAAGCCGGAATACCCACTTAACTTTCTTATGATTGCATTGTCTATAGTGCGATGGTCGTGCATTTGGGAATAAAGATTTTAAAGGAAAGCGAAAAATGTTAAATAAAATATAAAGCACTAAGAATAATTACCGTATAAGTAACACAATAAGTACACCAGCTAAATGTTTTATTACAGAAAATACATTAACATTAATTTAATAATCAATACTTATAAATACGTGGCAAGCAAAATAATTGAGCACAACTACATCAGTATAAAAGTTAAACAAAGTTACACTTTGTAGAGGAAAACTAGAAAATTGCAACACGTTTTTGTGCATTCTTTAAAACTATGCGACATATTTTCAGTTAATGCATCGGAAGCAGAGGAGCGGTTACTGATCAATCTCTTCAAGGTATTTTCATAAATGATATCAAAGAATCCTCAACACATAAAGTTTTAGTTTCCTTTGATACCCCAAAATATTTTAATTTTTTATATAATCCAAAATTTTCTTTCATATATTTTCACATTTTTTATAGTGTGTGCATAAAATATGGTATACTATATGCTTATTTCCAGGGATATAATCCACTTGTCAGGCCAGTGGCCAATGTGTCATCTTTGCCGGTAGAAGTCTCTTTTGGGTTGGCTATGGAACTATTGATAAATGTGGTAAGGCATTGGTAATGGGTAAATAGTGTTCTTCTCTGCTTTTCGTCCAATTTGATGGAGAAGCGAATAGAAATGTAAAAGGCCACTTTGATACAAAATATTTACCAAAATTCTTAATAGAATTCGGAAAATAATGGACCTTTTCTAACTATATTCCTCTTCTTTGATACGCATATAAAACAGGTATATTTTGTAAAGACGGATTTTTCTTTTCATTTGACCTAATTGGAAAATTTTGGGACAGTCCTTACCTCCAAACACGCACAAAATCAATTTGCATATTAAGGATGAGAAGAACCAAGTGATGCAAACAAACGTTTGGCCGACAATGAAATGGATGGATTTCCAGATGCGATGGGATCCCACAGAGTACGCAAATATTCGCACCATTCGAGTACCTCCTGGAAAAGTTTGGCTGCCGGACATAGTCCTATTTAACAAGTAATTTACCTTTTTCCATAATTATGATCCTATTTTGGCCAGCATCATATATGTGGGATGCAACCTTTAGTATCATTTTTAACCCAGTTTTTGCTGTTAGCTACCAGGTATCTTAATATACTTAATCTTAATATTATATATCCATATATTACTCTTATATACCCAACTTTTCGTAGTTTTGAAAAGAAAGAAAAAACCGCATGTCTTAAAATCTGCTCATATGCAAATATCAGTGAAATCTGGTGCGTTAACATGCTCTAAAATGCGTTAACATGCTCTAGTAGTGATTTTATTTTGATTTATTGTTTAGCGCTGACGGTAACTATGAAGTGTCATTCTACTCGAATGTCGTGGTTGAGCATACCGGTATGAAAAATACAATTTTTATACTTATAAAATTATTATTTTCTATGATTTAGGCGAGATGCTTTGGGTGCCGCCTGCAATTTATAAGAGTTCTTGCACTATCGGTAAGGATTATATTGCTCTCCATATAATTGTCAAGACCAAATCAAATAGTTTAGATGTGGAATTTTTTCCATTCGACGAACAGACATGTGCCATGATTTTTGGTTCGTGGACTTTCAATCAGGACGAGGTATGATTTTAGCATGAAAAACAATTCCTAAGACAAAATTGGGTTATTTATTCAATTTCACATTAAGAAAAATTTCCGCTATGCAACTTTTGCGTCGAAAAATCAGGAATATTTATTTGCGCAGGTCACTAAATATTCTCAGAATGTCATTGAAGTTATCGATTTTAACCCTTCATTGCCCAGCGGTGGGTCAGCCCCGTATGCCCTTACCATTTTTCGTTTTTTCGCCGTATGAGCGCGCATGATCCGGGCGCGCGAGATGCGCGCGCGCCTTGGGCATGTCTCTGGCTAGAGTCTTGCGCTCGCGGCACGCGTCAGGCGCGCGACGCGCGCCTGCGCGCGGCGTTCGTAGCGCTCGGGCCCCAAAAATTAGCGTACGTAGCGCGCGCGCCCGTTGCGCGCGCGAGGTGCGCGCGCGAAATGTGCGAGGCTAGGGGGTACCCCAGGCGCGTTTTGCGCGCCGGGCGCGCACCGGGCGGTTTGCCGCAAGGCAGTCAGAATGCATCTACTTTGCGCGCGCGCCAGGCGCGCGTGGGCCTCGGGCGCGGGGCGCGCGCCTCACGTGCGCGCCGTACGGGCCCAAAATTCGTTGCGTATCAGATACTCTGGGCGTTCGTGGGGTCAAAAAATGCGTATCTATTCGGATACTATGGGCAATGATGGGTTAATATAACATTTTATGGCTCTCTACATATTCATCGCCTGTACATATTCAGCAACAGGCTATTCATCACCCGGTTTCTTCATCACCCAGTTAAATTTCGTGGAAAATGAGCGAATTTGGTCGCGATTGTTGTATGTAACACATGTTAGATTTAAGGGAATTATTTATTGGTAATGGAACAACTGAAATATTGCAAAAAAATAAATTTTTGCGGGGTTTTAGCAAAATATGTTTTTAGCAGGTTTTTGATGCGCTGATTTCGAATCTGCAGTTAGTTTTTTCGTATCGCGTCAAAAACCGGTATATACGGGCAAAAAATACGAAAAATTGGCAATCCCCAACTTTCGTGGTAGGACCAGGCAAAATCCGACCCCGGATTTGAACTCCCCGAGGTCGATTTACGGGTGTAGGTAAAGACACCTAGGGTCAGTGATACCCGCAAAATTGCCCAAACACATCGGTGCTCGGTCGTAACTGACCTCAAATTCGGACTTAGCGGGGTCGAAAACCCCCGGGTGAAATTATCTCGACCAAATTCCCTCATTTTCCACGAAATTTCACTGGGTGATGAAGAAATCGGGTAATGAATAGCCTGTTGATGAATAGGGCGGTGATGAATATGTAGAGAGTCCATTTTATGACAGATATGGCTTATAAAATTGTTCAAAATTATGAATTTCAATGTCAACCAACAAAATTTGTATAAATTTTATGTTACGATAAAATACTTGGCCGGAAAACGACAAGTAGAACTAACGGACTATAGCCCCAGCGGTATTTGGGACATAATGGAGGTGCCTGGTGAGTTGGTCCAAAAGAAGTCAAAGATCTCGTATCAAATCCGAATCCGCAGGTAACCATAACTGCCACAACATTACTAACAGTGCCAAATTTTTAGGAAGACTCTTTTCTACACCGTCATTCTCATAATTCCGACCGTTCTGATGGCTTTCCTCAGTAAAATTTTAAAAAGCATTGACAAAAAAATTAGTTCTAATTCAGCCGAACTTAGGTATGTTGGTTTTCTATTTACCTGCCGAAGCTGACGAGAAAATCACTCTGGCCATCAGCATTTTGTTGGCCTTGGTCGTGTTTTTATTACTTGTCTCTAAAATCCTTCCTCCAACTTCGTCCACGATCCCGCTCATGGCCAAATACTTGCTAATGACCTTTGTCATGAACATTATCACCATTCTTGTGACTGTCGTGATCATCAACATTTATTTCCGCGGACCCACAACCCACACAATGCCAAACTGGGTCAAAACGATTTTTCTGCATTATTTGCCTCTATTTTTGATGATGCGCCGTCCTAATCCCGATCCTGATGCTTCAGAAAATGGTAAAGGAAAAAGGAAATCCTCAAGAAAGAAAACGAATCGGAGTGGAGATAATCACAGAGCATTTGATTCCCCTAAAGGAAAGTACTCGCCGGGAGAATTCATCGAAATGTCTCATACAAAGGTAGGTCCAATATTTTAAACCGCTAATTTCCTTTCTCGAATGTTCACATTTCAGGTTCATCACCCGCATTGTTCCCAATTAAGTGTGGAGAGAAATGCCTCTGTGCTGGGAAAACGGCGCATGTCCCAACCTGTGGCAGCTTTTCGAGATCGCTTTCCCTCATACCGCGATTACGGCTCTCACCTTAGTGATTTGCTCACTGAAGAGGCTTTAAAGGCAATGGACGCCATTGGTATGGAAATTTTCGGATTCAGTGAACCCGTTTTGAATTCATTTTAAGAGTACATAACCGAACACTTGAGACGTGAAAAGGAACACAAAAGGGTAGGCTACTATTCGAAAACATCTGATTTGTTCGTTATTCCCAGAACAGGAATATTTTACTTTTGTATGCGAAATTCTATTTTTGTGAATTATTAGGTCGAATAACTGTTCATAATTTCATTTTCAGATTCGCGAGGAATGGAAGTATGTGTCTATGGTCATTGACAGATGTTTACTCTACATTTTCTTCGCAGGTAAGCCAAGTTTTATTCAAATTTTATAATTTAAATCCAATTTGTAGTGACCGCCGGAGGTACAATGGGGATACTGTTTTCCGCACCAAATGTATTCGAATACGTCAACCAGACTGCAGTTATTGAACAACTCAAGAAATCGGCTGAAGCAGAGATGATTAGTTAAAATATCGAGTTTCTGAAGCAATAATCAAATGACAATATCTTGCAAATAATAAATTTGCAATTTTCGGTCCATTTATTAATTCTGAATGACAATAATAAAGTAACATTAAATAACTTCATCAAATTTTATAGTGGGATCATCAGCTGATTTCTTCCGAAATCGAGATTATGGTTCTCGAATCATAAAATGAAAATTTCGAAACATGAATTCTGGAAACCAGTCTAAATCCGACTCGACACCGATCTCTAAAGTAATGGGTATTTAAATTTTCGATTCAAATTATTTTATATCCAATCACCCTAAAGCAAAAGTGAACGGATCTATGTATGTCATTTTTTCCGATCCAGCATGCGGATCCGGGCGTGTGATACGTCAAAAAGGCTCTCTACATATTGTGCCACGCCCTATTGTGCCACTGTACATATTGTGCCACTCCCTATTGTGCCACCGGACAGTTGTGCCACCGGACAGTTGTGCCACCGGCCAGTTGTGCCACCATTGAAATATCGCGGAAATTGAGGGAAACATGCCGAGATTTTTTGCACCCGGGGGTTTTCGACCACGCTGAGTCCGAATTTGAGGTCAGTTTCGACCGCGCGCGCACTGCATGCACGCGCTGCTAGAGCCCGAGGCTATTTGGCCAATTTTGTGTGTATCTATGGCAATCTATACCTGGCTGTCTATACCTACCCCCCTAAATCGACCACGGGGAGTTCAAATCCGGGATCAGATTTTGCCTGGTCCCAGCACGAAAATCGGGAAATGGCATATTTTTTGCTCTTTTTGCCTGAAAATACCGATTTTTCAGACGATATGAAAAAACTAAATGCAGATTCGGAATCAGCGCCTCGAAAAACCCCTAAAAACACATTTTGCTCATTTTCAAAAAAATTCGATTTTTGCCGATTTTCGGACCATAGGGGGGACCACATGGATTTTGAAAAAGTCGAATTTTTTGAAAATGTGGAGAATTTTTCTGCAATAAGTGTATTCCGGGGTTTTTTGATGCGCTGATCACGAATATGCAATTATTTTTAACGTATCGCGTCAAAAATGGCCATTTTCGGCAATTCGGTCAATTGTGCCACCGGTTTATTGTGCCACTGGACAGTTGTGCCACCATTGAAATATCGCGGAAATTGAGGGAAACAGACCGAGATTTTTTGCACCCGGGGGTTTTCGACCCCGCTGAGTTCGAATTTGAGGTCAGTTTCGACCGCGCGCGCTACATGCACGCGCTGCGAGCGCCTGATGCGATTCTATATGCGTGAGGTGGGTGCCGAGCGCATGCAGTGCGCGCCACGCGCATGCAGTGCGCGCGCGGTCGAATCTGACTTCAGATTCGGACTCAGCGGGGTCGAAAACCCCCGGGTGCAAAAAATCTCGGCATGTTTCCCTCAATTTCCGCGATATTTCAATGGTGGCACAACTGTCCGGTGGCACAATAGGGCGTGGCACAATATGTAGAGAGCCACGTCAAATGATAGGTCTCGGCGAGCTAAGCACAGAAACCTTGGAAGCGGAAATTTTTATTGGACGACGGCAGAGTTATCCTGGATTCTCTTCCAGAAATCCAGGATTTAATAGGGCAACTTTCTGAGCCGGGCTCGGATCGGGCCGAGTGATAGCTCAAAATGCTCCCCAGCTCAAGAGAAGACGGTTGGTACAAAAATCAGCCCGATCCCAGCACGGCTCGCAAAGATACACGTGCGCGCTTCCTAGCTTTATGCTAAAGCGTAGTATTCATCTAAATACAGTGATGTCAAAACCTATAAAAAACTATCGATAGTTTTGCAAAACTATCCGATAGTTGCAAACTATCCGATAGTTTCCAAAACTATCCGATAGTTTACACATTCAAGCAAAACTATCGATAGTTTTGCAAAACTATCGATAGTTTTCTGAAACTAATATTAGTTTTAAAGCCTAACATTAGACATTCGAAAGACAAAAGCCATTGTTAGTTTTATAAAATGAATTTTTCTTTCGAATGTCTAAAGTTAGGTTTTAACACTGACATTAGTTTCAGAAAACTTCGATAGTTTTGCTTGAATGTGTAAACTATCGGATAGTTTTGGAAACTATCGATAGTTTTGCAAAACTATCCGATAGTTGCAAACTATCCGATAGTTTCCAAAACTATCCGATAGTTTACACATTCAAGCAAAACTATCGATAGTTTTGCAAAACTATCGATAGTTTTCTGAAACTAATATTAGTTTTAAAGCCTAACATTAGACATTCGAAAGACAAAAGCCATTGTTAGTTTTATAAAATGAATTTTTCTTTCGAATGTCTAAAGTTAGGTTTTAAAACTAACATTAGTTTCAGAAAACTATCGATAGTTTTGCTTGAATGTGTAAACTATCGGATAGTTTTGGAAACTATCGGATAGTTTTGCAAAACTATCGATAATTTTTTTATAGGTTTTGACATCACTGTCTAAATATACCCAAAAATATACATAAAAGTGTTACTCATAAAGGTATTATTACATAAAAGTATTCAAGCATTATGTAAATTTATTCATAAACATTTTTTGTATTTCATAAATAAAATATTTATTAAATACCCTATCAAAAGACAGACAAAATTATACACACTTCTTTTTTGGAGAAATAAAGTTATGCATAAAATATTTCCGTGTCCCAACATCAAATTATGAGACAACCAACTGCCACTGGCTCTATGCGGTTATCGCCATTTGTTGGTCGCAGAAAGTGCTGAACACCAGCTGCATGGCTAGAGCTCAGGAAGGCATAAATCTGAGCGCTCTCTTCAGAGTTGGACAAGGTGCAAGACCCATTCACCGCTGCTGCTTCGTCGTCTTTAAATACGCCACCAAATAACTAACACTTGTCCTTCTCCTGCCTAGTCCCCTTATTATTTCTCTTATGAGTTTTCATCACTGGGATTTAAATAAGTCCGCGAGGATCTCGAAAGATTTTTAATTTATGGAGACTTGAATGCTTTTATAGATGATTACTCGAAATTGCCAGAGATGGTTTTCGTTGCGGGACTTGTGTACAATTGCGGCATTTTACATTTTGATTCTTCATCAAGGTAAATAATAATAACGGATCAAAATAACTGATTGATCACATTCGTCCAAAAGCTTAATTTCATGCTGAAATTGGGTTACAGTAACTAAAATTTTGTTTAAAACCAAGAAGAATAGTAATGTTAAAAGCATATGCAAACTGCTGAGAATATTTTGAAACCCACTTGCATACATTTCTGCATAGCCCCGAAGTTCAGTAACTTTGAGAGTGTTTTCCAAAAATATCACGAAACTTGCACTTAATTCATTAAGTTAAATTAATACTATGGTTTCCAGGTCCTGTTATTGCATCCGATGATGAAGAACGGCTGATGGTCGACGTTTTTAAGGGGTACAACTCACTCATTCAGCCGGTAAAAAATTTGACAGACACTCCAATAATTGTTCGTATGGCGTTGCAACTTGTACTGTTAATCAATGTGGTAAGATTTTTAGTGAATGAAGATTTTGAAAAATGAAAATAAGTGGGAAATAAAGTAATTAATATTAAAATGTGCCATTTTACAAAATATACCATGTTTGCGCCCCGAAATAATCAAATATTTTAATTTTCCACAAAAGATACCCTACGCGACGGAATACTCTTCATAATAACTATCCTTATTTTAACTGGATAAAATGATCGTTTCTCATCACAATTCTCATTTCAGGACGAAAAAGACCAAATCATGCATACAAATGTTTGGCTTACATTGAAATGGAAAGATTTTCAAGTGAGTCTATTTTGATTGATGTGAAACTACTGCAAAAATAATTCGTTTTTAAGATGCAATGGAATCCGGTTAACTATGGCGGAATAAAAGAAATCCGAGTTGCTCCCGACAAAGTATGGCTACCAGATATTGTACTCTTCAATAATGCCGATGGCAACTATGAAGTGTCTTTGTAAGTTTTTCTGTAGTTTCAGAATGTTCTTATCGCTAGTTTTAGTATGTGTAACGTTGTGATTGACCACAGAGGAGATATGTTATGGGTGAGCTTTGGTCGAGTTTTTATATACAAATTTGTAAATAGTATGAATTTTCCTGAGATTTCATAGATTTATACAATAACGGACTACACTTCACTTTAGGGGGCACAAAAATTCACATAATGTTACTCACCCCTCTCACCCCACAAAATTCTAAAGTGCAGTCCACTGTTCACATATAAGCGTTAATTAATTTGTGAACTAAATTTACAAAAAAATGGTTGAGCAAATGTTTCATGAGAAAGTAAATGCTCACATTTCAATGTTTAGGTACCTCCTGCCATTTATAAGAGTTCTTGCATTATTGACGTAGAATATTTTCCATTCGACGAACAAACATGTCATTTGATATTTGGATCGTGGACTTACAACGAAAATGAGATCAAACTGGAATTTGAACAAGCGGAATGGATCGATTTGTAGGTCGATTCAGATTATTGTTGTGCTTGTAATTTGGTGCTATTGGTTTATCGGGGGGGGGGGGGGACTTCCATACATTTTTATATAGCTATTTTTTGCTAAAAATCAACAGGGGGACCCTATGGTTTGAAAAATTATTTTCAGAAATATTTATGAAAAAATTAATAGGCTACCCCCTATCGTTTAAAAAAAATTTTTTTTTTAGAAAATTTTTTGTCAGAAAAACCAATAGGGGGGACCCTATTGATTTTTTTGACGAATATTTCTGAAAATAATTTTTCAAACCATAGATTCCCCCTGAGGTTTTTTAAGGAAAAATTTTCTTTTAAAAAAATTTTTGCCAAAAAATCAATAGGGGGACCCTATGGTTTGAAAAAATTATTTTCTGAAATATTCATTAAAAAAATCAATAGGGTCCCCCCTATTGATTTTTCTGACAAAAAATTTTCTAAAAAAAATTTTTTAAACGATAGGGGGTACCCTATGGTATGAAAAATTATTTTCAGAAATATTCGTCAAAAAAATCAATAGGGTCCCCCCTATTGATTTTTAGCAAAAAAATAGCTATATAAAAATGTATGGAAATTCCCCCCCCCCCCGATAACCCAATAGCACCTGTAATTTTATAACACACTGGAAAAATTATTGTATTGTTTAGATCTGAGTATGCACCGAGTTCTATTTGGGATGTTATGGATGCACCTGCGTCGCTAGTGAACAAGAGGTCGCGAATTGAGTTCCAACTAAGGATAAGGCAACTTTTTAAATAGTTACTTTTATTTCATAGCTTTTATCATTAAACTTTTAGAAGAAAAACCCTGTTTTACACCGTTGTGCTCATTATTCCTACAGTACTAATGGCATTTCTCAGTATGGCTGTTTTCTTCTTGCCAACTGATTCAGGTTAACCATTTCATAGCTGTGTAATCTCATTGTAGCACTAAAAGTACAGAAAAGTGTCGAAATATTGAGTGTTTCACATAATTTGTTGACTATTTATTCATAAAGCCTAGACCTTAGATTAAGAGCGATTATATGACACGAAACGTTTAGATCTCGACCTTGGCCGAGGGAGCCAGTCGAACCTCTTTATAACGGCGGTCTCGGGACCGGGAAAAATCGCCGCTATATAGAGACTCATTTCAATACATTTTGGCCCCGTGGGTCCAAATTTCACCGCCGTTATATAGAGAGACGTTATAAAGAGGTTCGACTGTATTTAGAAAAGTTAATAGCAAAATTACGGAACTAATTTCATACAGGATGTATATTTAGGGGAGAAAATGACACTTACAATCTCCGTCTTACTGTCTATTGTTGTATTTCTTTTACTCGTCTCGAAAATTCTACCACCAACTTCGTCCACAATCCCGCTCATGGCAAAGTATTTATTGCTGACATTCGTGCTCAATGTTATCACAATTCTTGTCACTGTAATAATTATTAACGTGTACTTTCGCGGTCCCACAACCCACACAATGGTAAGCTTTAAGATCATTATTTATCAAATTTAAAAACTTGATTTTAGCCAGGATGGGTGAGGACGATATTTCTGAAGGTAAGATCAACGGGTGTTTTTCTGTACGATATCAAAGATTTAAAAATTTCGAAGAATTAAAATCTGCACCAGTTTTCCTACATTATCAGGTGCTAGTTCCACTCTGCCATAACGTGGTGGCCTCATTTTTTGCTTGCGCTTCGTTTTGAAATCTGATATGGCACATTTCTCTTAACTTGATTAGAGCAACGCTAACGACTGTCGCGGCGATCTAAAATACCTCAGCGATTTTACCAACGTATTGTTTTTGATAGATTATTTAAGATTATGCCTCGTCTATTGTGTATGAAGAGACCAAAGCCCGTGATAAGTAAAATGCTCAAGAACCCGCAAATCCGTAACGGTTTGATGACCCTACCGGGCATTGGCGATTTCACAATAAACCCGTCACATCACCATCCACTTTGTCCGTCATCCGATATGCCGAAGTTCGTTAAACTCAACATTTTACTCATTTAATAATTTTATTTGCAGTTGCCATTCCCCTTCATGTGAACTAACGCACCCGGACCCAGCTCAGCGTCAAGCAGAATCCACATCCACGAATGTCTTCTATCCACTCAGTGCCGACGCAATGCGAGCAATTGACGCTATTGAATACATCACTGATCATCTGCGAAAGGACGAGGAATATAAAATGGTAAACATGCTAAACTTGGCTTTTGTCCTAAGCTTAAGCTATTTCCTTTAAAGTGTTCTTTATTAAGGGACAGAAAAAGTTGAATACTCTTCGAAAGTAACATTTTAGGAGAAATATGTAAAAGGACTGAAGAGATTTCACAAATTAAAAATTTTGAGAAGGCCTGAGTTTGTTTTCAAAAAACGAGAACAGAAATAAAATTTTAATTAACAACTTTATCCCGTCTATTATTAATATACCGAGTTTAGCATCGAGACGATTGGAAATATGGTATATTTTGTTGCGTGATAATCAGAGATATCTCTATTTTTTATTTTTAGTCGCAATGGTAATCGATCGATTTCTGCTCTACATATTCTTCGGCATCACACTCGGTGGCACGTTGGGCATTCTCCTATCGGCGCCATATATGTTCCACTCAGTGGACCAAAGGACTGAACTGCAGAGATTGATCCAACTTTATAAAAGTGGAGGTGTTTGAAAAATGATAGTTTTTATGTTATACTATGTATGTAAAAGATAAAGTATTTTGAAATAAACGAAGTAAGTAACATGTTCAGATAATGACACAAATATTAGGAAAAGCTGTTGCGTAACATTTGGGTCATTTTTCGCTTTTAGGTCAACCGTCTCATAGACACATGATACTTTATTTGCATGCGTTTTACATTTCAAGGTACTTTTCTAATTATCATTAACTGTTGAATTTGCCTAAATTACAAATATTAGTTTTCAGCGAATAACGTTTGAAATTTCTAAATATATGGTACCACAGACTCCTGCTATCTTGAGCCTACGTTCTTATCATATAAAAATATTAAAGAATGAGGAAGAAAAATTTTTATTTATAAAAGGCATAATCTCAATAGGTAAAATTAACGCATTCCCCTGATTTAACTACATAACATTTCACACAAAATCAATTGGTTCCTTCTCGAAATTAATGAACTCGGTGACTAATGTGGGAATTGACCACGAGGCCAGCCAACTCAACCAGCTGGTGGGAAAACAAATGTATCTAAATTGATGGGCCATTGGGTGGTAGCCAGCCATTCGCTTCCAAGTCCATCTGCCCGCCTTCGCATCCCATCAAAAAATTGGTAGCGGATAAAATGACTTTTCCAACAAACAAAACACATCAACCGACGGCAGCTTTTATTATCGAGTTTCGTCAGAGGCCTGTCGTCTCCTTTAGTCTTTTGCCTACCTGAACTATGCTTCTGATAATTATAATTGGGCAAAAATCGGAAGTCGAAAAGATTTCGCCAATAAAATTGAATGGCCTCATTAAAAGATGCACTTTAAGAAGGATTATTTCTTCTTCCGTCTTACACATTGCTATCTCGATAAACAAAGCCATTTTCTCATTCCACACGCATTGGGACACGATCTGACGTTCATAATTTTGATTCCATCTCATCCCATAACTCTGACAATTTTAATATTCTTAACTTTTTCATTGATTCTGCCTCGATAATTATAATTTTGGGCCATTGAAATAAAACATTAATTTCAATGTTAAAATCACAGAATTAAAGTAATCCATTAATCCAGAAATTCTATCCTGATGCGATCCAAAACTTCAGTAAGTCTGGATTCCTGAGTCAACAGTATATTCGTCAGATCTTCAGGAGTTTCCTAAAATAACAGATGGAATTTATGGAACTCTATTCAAATTTTAAACCCTCATACATATCGATTTCCTAGCAATAACTAGTATTGAGCCAATCTATGCCCTATATGCTTGATGATTAATCAAGCTTCAAGTCCAACTTTCCTCGAAATTTTCCCAAACAGCTGTTTTTAGTTCCGAAGAATACTTCGAAAATTTACCTTCCATGACTAAGGATGATTATCGTTAGAAATTACGAGGAAAGCCGTTTTTGGGAGACGATGAGCTATAGGCTTTAAAACCCCATAAAAACAGATTGACTTCATTCAGAAGACGATCGAATAAATTTCCTTTCCATTTCGGACTTCGACTAGTTAAAAGAGCCGTTCAATGGTTTCGATTTGGCTTTTTCAAAGAAAAATTTAACTTAGCTAAGATTTCTTTCTTTAGAATCATGGATTTTGACCCGGATCATCCAAAATGGCTGTGCTGCTGCTGTAGTATTTCAAGTGGACTGAAAAGTAATTTTTTACATTAACCTCATTTTTGCGAGCTAATTTGCAATATAAATATTTCAGTTTTGGGCTCAGCAGAGACGTTAATAGCTCTGATTTTCTTTTTCACGGGAGCCACTAACCTCATCAATAATATGGGATCGCAGGTAAGATAAATTCAAATTTGGCTTCTGCTACAGATAGGTTGGCAGAAGTAATCCTTCTATATAGTATGCCAGCGATGTCACACAGGTTGGTTAGACCCTTTGCCGCGCTCATATAGGGACGTGTGATAGCTCAAAATGTTCGTCTCAATGTGAAAAGTGGGAATTCGAAAAAATTTTTCCGCGCACCACCCAAAATTTTCAAATTTTGGCCAAAAAGTGGCTTTGGTCAAAATTTGAAATTTTTGAACCAAAGCTGCTGCGATGCTGATTTTTTGCACTCGGGGGTTTTCGATGGTGCTGAATCCGAATCCGGGGTCAAAAAATGGTCCGTGGTACCCCGGGGTACGAAAAAATTTTTTTTCAAAAAAAATTTTTTTTTAATTTTTTTGTTTAGTACGCCACTGAGGGCGTTCTGAAGTTGTTGAGGGCCGAAGGCCCGAAATAGTCTCATGCTGCTCTACTCCCGAACAACAGTTGTTGAGGGCAGAAGGCCCGAAATAGTCTCATGCTGCTCTACTCCCGAACAACCCTTACTTCCGAACAACAGCTGCTTGAGGGCCGAAGGCCCGAAATAGTCTCATGTTGCTCTACTCCCGAACAACCCTTACTCCCGAATCGCACCCTTCGAGCGGCCGATGGCCGCGAGGTCGGGCGCGAAGCGCCCGACCTAGATTTTTTACCAGCGCCGTAGGCGCTGGTAAAAGAATCTAGTATTTTATAACAGAAGAAGATACGGCTAAAAGCTAACGCTAATATTCCTATGTGGTAAAACGGTTATTAGACTGACTTTACTGTCTTCAGTGATTTCGCACTAAAAATTGGTTGAATATTGACTCAAATCTTACGTGTCTTGTCACAAGACCCTTGTACTGTTTCAGGAAGAAGACATACCACTGTACCTTTCTCTAAGCATTGTTTCACTATTCGTCGCCACAACCTCATTGCTACTCGTTGCAGGAATTCATAAACGCCGGATACAATGGATGTATCCCAGCTTGGCGGCCAGAGTTCTTGTCATCATTTTTGTCACAGTAGTTTTAGTTGCTTCACATTGTATCTTCTAACAAGGTGTAATTTAAAGGTCTTCGGCGTGAGTTACATTGTTCAGCCAGATAAAGAATCGGAAATCCAGACAAAACCTCGGCCAAAACCGGCAGCGACTACAAAAACTAGGCCAGGTCAGGTGAGCAAAGTTTAAGAGAAAATCAGACATAGGTAAAATCATCGCTTGAATTTAGCCTGAGCCATCGACGGCGATACGGTAGCAATGTTTCTAGATCATTTTCCATAATATAGTATTGGCTGAATTTAGTTTTGTGTTCCTTATGTTCATAATGGTATTCCTGTGTATTGGGTAAGTGCTGAATGCTTTCATTGAGGCACCAAGGTTCGTCTTTATTGAGCAAATTCCTTCTTTTTGCAATTATATAACGGTTAACTACAACCATTAGTGCCATTAATGCTATTCAATGATATCGATTCAATTTCAAACGATAGAATGGACAATACATTTGCTAATAATTTCAGGATTTTCTACACGATATATTTGGTGGCCAGAGCAATTCGATTCGTTAAATGTTTCCGAAGATTAGAGGACAGAAGATGCTCACTGATTGCAGCAGGATTGATTGGTTTGCATTTCTGATATTATCTTAGAAAACTTTTGTTAAGCGCCAAGACTATAATCATACTGGTAACAAAATTAAAATTAGATAACTGCCATATCATCGTCAAATTTTAGAGCCCGAATTGATGGCTTCAAATCGACGAAATTCGAAAGCTTCACTGAGAAATATGTGAACAGAAAGCGAAATGTCTTAAATGCAACAACATAATAGTAGCATAATTTCATCACATAACTGCGAAAATATTGGTATTATAAATAAAGATATATATTCGTATTTACCCATTTTCTTTAATCTATGATTATACATTAACGTCTCGGATCATAGTTCTATAGAATTCTCAATCCCATTTCACTTAGCTGGACAAAATCACAGCACTAAAAAACAAAAAGACTTTCTCAAATTATGAACTAATTAACTTCCAAATTTCTCAAATTAACTGGATTGCAGAATTTTCATTTTGCTCGAACATAGACGAAATTTACCACATCTTTAACTCCATCATCGTTTCTATCATTGAAGAATTTGTTCCCGATCATGATCATACTCCAAAAATTTCTCGTCATATTCAAAAACTTTTTGAATACAAGCAAAAACTTTGACCTAAGGTCAAATATGATGTTAGGGACAAATTTCTTCTATGCTCCAAAAAGTTAGACCACGAAATTCAAAGATTTCTGCGTAACCGCGAAAAGAAAAGTCTTAGTTCAATTACCATCGAAAAAGTCCAAAAGCAGTTCCTTAAACTAGTTTTTAAACGTTGCACATTTGGAAAGGAACCACCTTCTTACGAAAAACTACTAGAACTTTATAAGATTGAGTCACTTGAGCATCGTAGGCTAAAAGCAGACTTTGTTCTATTCCACAAATGCATGTTAGGTATCATTCCATTAGAGAACCAAACTGCTTTTAAATTCATTCAGTCCAAAACTCGTGGAGAAAAGTACAAATTCCAAACCACTGCCGCCAAAACTACTTTACGTTTTCAATCATTCTTCGTCCGAGTCTTTCGTCTTTACGCCAAACTACCTCTAGACATTAGACAACTGAGTTTAAAGGAATTTGTGAGTAAGATCGATCCATACACTACCAAATACTAGCTACTGTATCTCTCTACAAGTTTAATCTCTGTACGTAAAATGACGATTTCGCTCACGAGTTCCATTGGAGATAATTGACCATCACTTCGTTGAACAGTGAGAGCAATCTTACTAAAAGAGTCCAAAAAGAATTAAGGGAGAAAAAATACGAGGTGTAGGCCGGGGACTCTGCATTAAGTTGTGGGGATGATCCGGTGACACCCACTCCTATGCATTACTCTCCTGTCCCGAACTCCAGAAATCAGATTACATGCAGATCTCCAAAACGTTCAAATATGTTTCACATTGTAAATTAGCTTTCAAATTTTGTTACATTTGCTTTGAGTCAGAAATCGAAAAGAATTACCCTTTCCCCCAAAGGCTTTATTGATAATCCATCATTGTTGTTGTAATTGTATATCATTTTCACGTCAGATTGACATCCATTGTAGTCGCATTTTATGCATAAACGTTATTATTATTATAACGTGAGCATAAGTTAAAGTGTTATGACTGTTTTTGGCGTGAACTCAAGCCAGATTTGTTAAGCGCAATGTATTTTCGAAGCAATAAGTAATTAACAAGTAACATAATTTGCTAGAGATATTAGTAGGATTAAACGGTAAAATAGCATTTTATTCCTAACAAATTCGATAATAACTTTAATAACAATAAACAAAAAAAAAATGAGATAGACATTTAAGTTATTCGTGTTCGTCCTCTTCTTCGTCGTCGTTGGCATCATCAAGGTGGGGGAACTCTTCTTCCTCCTCCTCTTCTTGTCCTGTGCTTGGCTTAATGCAATACTCCTCCAAAGTCTCGGGAACCACGACATTGTCCTTCGCAGCCTCAAGTTTAGAAGACTCAACCTGCTTCCTAAATAAATTGAACTACATACTAAAGTTTGAAGTAGAATTGTCAAAAAGCGAAAATATGCTTACTTAATGATGTTAGCATATTCACTCTGAGCTCCATTAGAATCCTTCCAGTTGCGGTAGCTGACTGACGCGTCCACATTTGCGGCTGAGAAGGTATTTGGCTCATTCAAGAGAGAGATGACGGAGAGCAGAATTGTGCGCACGCTTTGAGTTGGATTCCAGCGCTCCGAAGGCAATTCACCGCTATGAGGATCGTCAACTGGAGGGTGCAGAATGCTGATGCATAGTTCACCGTTCTATAACAGCAACTCGATCTTTTTTATCTAGGTACAAAATTAAAGAAAATAGCTTACGTCATAGACGTTAGGGTGAAAGACTTTGTTCAAGAAACGCATCTCCGGAGGCGAATATGGATAGTTGGTGGGAAATTTCAACTGAGCCTTGAAGTAGCCGCCCTAAACGAAAATGATGTGGATACTTTCATATTTTATATGCTAGTAATCATAAGTCTAGATTCAAGTGCTCTATACAGAAGGGTTTAGTAACGATTTTCATGTCCCATCCTTAAAAGTTTTCTAATTCCCCACTCATTTCCAACAATGTAAAATTTGATGTGAAGAAGAAAATATAAATGTCACAATTGAAAATCGATCATAATCTTATATACTCTCCAAACATTTCGGAAAATTTAGCTGTAACACTCCTTTCGAAAGATTGCATGATTTATTCTGGTATATATACCAAACATCTTTGGAATCAAAAGCATACCTGGTAGAGTGTACCCGGAGGTCCGAAAATACCCACAGTCCATGTAAAAATATCCTGGTCGTCACAAGTGACGGTGAAGCCTTCTATTGGAGACGTCTGCAGGCTTTTCAGCTCCATTTGCAAAGCGCGGATTGCGGCGCTATTCACAGAATTCGTCGAAGTCTGTAAGTAGAATGGATTGAATATTGTCAGATAATAAGTATTCAGATAATATATCAATGCTTACCATTTGAACTATTTCCCTGAGTGATCACAACAGCTAGTACCCGTGTTGAAAGTAGAGGAAGAGTATTGATCGTTGAAAGACAGCAAAGCCACTGAAATTTAAAAAAGAAAATGGAAACGTTAAGGAAAGATTAACATATTTTCGGCTGAAGTATAGTTGGTTATGGTCAAAGTTTTTATTCGTCTTATAAAATTATGTGAAATAATGAAAAATCATAAAAGCTCAAAGCCTACAGCGAAACTTCTGTTGAATAGAGCCGTGATATATATCTACAGTCGAACCTCCGAATAACGCCGCCCTTCCAATAACGCCAATTTTTTGGAAATTTTAAAAATTAAAAAAATACAAAAGGTCCCCTTTTGCGGACGAAAACATTTTGCGCCTGAAACAATATTTTGTTCATTTTTAACCAAAATTTAGCTAAAATCGCTAAATTTGTATAGAAGTAGCTAAAGTATTGTCTAAAATAGCTTAAAATAGCTATAAATACAAAAACGAAGCATTTTGGGTCACTTTTATATAAAAAATTGGGACCCTACGAATAACGCAGTCCTCCAAATAACGCCGATTTCGTCCGGTCGCATAAGGGGCGTTATTTGGGGGTTCGACTGTATAACCTACAGTAATATCTGGCGCTGTAATATTTTCCATACAAAATAAATTAAAATGGGGAACTTCTGAAAGCACAAAATAATCTGAAGAAAATAATAATGCGGATTATATGAAACCTCATTATTTATATGTTAGTCTAGACAGAACATTCTAGTACACAGCACAGTCAATGCTCCAATAAAAAAGAGTGTCGTTTTGTACATACCGTAAGGGACTTGTAAATTTTACAAGCCCATTGTTTAAGATATAAATAACTAAGAAAGAGCATGCTGAACAGACCACACGCAGTACGTCCCTTGGAAAACATTTAAGATGAAGATTCTCTTTGCTGAACAAAAAGCATTATATTGGTTTGGCAAGAAAGTCTTTTCGGTTTTTGAAAGCCAATTTTTATTCATCTACAGCAACGTTTTTCTTGAGTGTTACATACCGTTGGATATCTCAGTCATTTCTCTGTTAGACTGTCACTAACTTCTTTTTCAAGTTTAGAAAAAATATTTAAATACAATGGCCCACATGAAACACATCCAAAATATTGATTTTTGGTTATTTTGAGCAACTTTCATCGACAAAATATCCGAAATTTTGGCACTGCGCTAAACGATGGCCATGCGGCATTTGTAGGCAAGGTCTAGCTCTACAACATGTTTTTTACAGAACAAAATATGCTTTGTAATTCTTCGGGATACGACCGCTCAAAATTGAGACATAAACTGAAAAATTCGCAAAAATCAAAATTTTCCGTTTTCCTGGTGGTGTCATTCACTAAAATTGTCATATCTCAGCGACCACCAAATGAAAAAAATTTCTGTAAAAGGTAAGTATTACAGCCAAAATTGCTCTACAATATTGCACAATCAAACATAAAACAACAAAGATTTTCATAGATAAAACTTATAAAAGTATCTTGAAAATCTGTGATGTCAATTTGTGTCAGGTAATCATAAATATCCATTCATTTTCTCCGAAGCAAAAATAAAACCTTAGCATCGTTGGACAAAGAAAAGTCATGCCTATCATTTAGTATATAAAAACACTCATAGGCACTCTTGTGCTATGTGAGAAAAAAATTAGCTAAAACAAAACCGAAAAGACTTTTTTACCAAACCAATACATATGTGAGTAAATCTAATGATGTCATTGTAGGCTTTATTTGGTCGTTACAAAAGCGTTTTAAGTGTATTTCAGAGAAATGGGCTGCTGATGAAATCAATAGCCAGTATAAGTTATAACTGGTAGCTTTCGTTGAAATTAGGAAAATATATGGAATATTAACAGTAGTACAAAGTTTGTATACGATGTATCGAACTATAAAGTTCTCTAAAATGCTAGTTTAAACTTTCGGGAAGGAACGATCAAGTTCTTAGCCTGCTTATAAATCTGGTAAACAGGCTGTCCCACAATTAATGCTACACCATAGTGACGTGCCGCGATCTGAGGTTAGTCAATGTACAGCAAATGTACAGCAGGCGAATATGACGTTTTGCCTACAGGACGTTTTGCCTACTGGACGTTTTGCCTACAGGACGTTTTGCCTACTCCTTATAAAAACGACGTTTTGCCTACTCGTTATAAAAAGGACGTTTTGCCTACCGGACGTTTTGCCTAGAGGACGTTTTGCCTACCCCTTATAAAAAGGACGTTTTGCCTACTCCTTATAACAACGACGTTTTGCCTATTGATTTCGCCTACTCCTTATAAAACGGACATTTTACCTATATTTTTTATTCAAAAGGTTAATAACAACAGAAAATAAGCATAGTTGCTTGTTTGGCGCCTTACAAAGGTTGTTCGGGAGCCTAAGCCTAAGATTAAGTCCGTTTAGGTATGCACTAGAGATCGGCCAAACCGTTTTACCGATACCGATACCGAAACCGATACCGATACCGATATATCGGTCGAACCGATATTTTCAGAAAATTGAAGAACCGATACCGATACCGAGACCGATACCGATACCGAAACCGATACCGATATATCGGTTTTTACCGATATTTTCAAATTTTACCCAAAATTTGTCAAATTTGTCAAAAAATTTGCATTTTCGCCCTTATTTTGTCATTTTTTCGGGTTTTAGTTCATTCTTTTGCACTTTTTGGTTATTTTTTCATGTTTTTGTTCATTTTTTAGAATTTAGTCATGTTTTTGTTCATTTTTTCGCAATTTTGATCAATTTTTACTGTTTCTGTTGGGCCGGGGTTTCTAACCGGAAAATCGAGAATCCGGAAATTTGCCGATTTCACCTATATAGGGGTTTTTTGATGCGAGGAATCCGAATTTGAGGTCAGATTTTAGGTGGTCCCGCCACGAAAATTGGGAAAACCGCTATTTTCTTCAAAAAATGGCCATTTTTGGTCAAAAATGGCCAAAAAATGCCCATTTTTGGGCCCGAAACCAATTGCAGATTCGGGATCAGCGCATCAAAATATCCCTAAAAGCATGTTTTCCGAAAAATCCGAAAAAATTTGATTTTTTGACCATAGGGGGAATTCGTAGAACGGTAAATTCATAGCACGCCATATTCGTAGAACGGTAAATTCGAACTTGAGATGAAAAACTGCAAAAAAATTCACTTTTTGACGCGTTACGTTAAAACTAACTGCAGATTCGGAATCAGCGCATCGAATTACCCCTAAAAACACTCATTGCAGAAGAATCACAAATCTGCAATTGGTGAAATGGTGAAAAATGAAAATTTTGGCCAAAATTTCACAAAATATTGACCAAAATATTAACCAAAATAGCGCCGCAGGCGAAATTTTTGTAAAAAATATGGCTAGTTTGGTAAAAATTTCAATGAAAATTCTGACTATTATCCGATAATCCCGTAAAATTTTCGAACCGATACCGATATAAAAATATCGGTATCGGTCGCCTGTTTTACCGATACCGATACCGAGACCGATACCGATACCGATATATCGGTCGAACCGATATTTTCGAAAAATTGAAAAACCGATACCGATACCGAGACCGATACCGAAACCGATACCGATATAACCGATATTATCGGCGAGATATCGGTTTCGGCCGATCTCTAGTATGCACAGTAGCCTAACGTAAGGGTTGTTTAGCCTAACGTAAGGGTTGTTCGGGAGCTTAAGCCTAAGATTAAGTCCCTTTAGGCGTGCACAGCGGGGCCCCAAGCCTAAATCCTTGTTTGGCGAGTCTAGGTAAAAATCCCCCCGGTAGAAATCCCCCCGGAAGAAATCCCCCGGTAGAAATCCCCCGGTAGAAATCCCCCGGTAGAAATCCCCCCGGAAGAAATCCCCCCGGTAGAAATCCCCCCGGTAAAAATCCCCCCCCCGTTTTCAAAAAATCATATAAAAATGGCCAAAAAACATGAAAATGCCCATTTTTTTCGCTGAATTCGTATTTGTTGGGTTGTTCAGCCTAAGACTGCACAGCAGCCTAAGCCCCAAGCCTAAGTCCGATTGTGCGTGCACAGCGGGGCCCCAAGCCTAATGGCTTGTTTGGCGCCTTATAAGGGTTGTTTAGCCTAACGTAAGGGTAGTTCGGGAGCATAAGCCTAATCCGATTTAACGTGAAATACGAATTCAGCGAAAAAAAAGGGCATTTTCATGTTTTTTGGCCATTTTTATATGATTTTTTTGAAAACGGGGGGGGGGGTTTACCGGGGGATTTCTTCCGGGGGGGGGGGGATTTTTACCGATTCCCTTGTTTGGCGCCTTATAAGGGTTGTTTTAACCCAAAATAGGAATTTGGGCCAGTAAAACGTTCTTTTTACAAGGAGTAGGCAAAACGTCCTGTAGGCAAAACGTCGTTTTAATAAGGAGTAGGCAAAACGTCCTTTTTATAAGGGGTAGGCAAAACGTCCGGTAGGCAAAACGTCCGGTAGGCAAAACGTCGTTTTAATAAGGAGTAGGCAAAACGTCCTTTTTATAACGAGTAGGCAAAACGTCGTGTAGGCAAAACGTCGCACTCCGGTACAGCAGTGCAAAACTAATGTATCGTTGGGAAAAGCCTTATAAAGCCGGCCCCTAGCTCAAATCTGATATTTCTCTTATATGCCAACTTTTTGTCATAAATTAGGATATGTAGTAAGGAAAGTTTTGCATCTACGCTCAAAAAATTTTTCTGCAATTTATTTTTCGAGGTGCACTCTCGAAAAATTTGAGTGAACATTAAAAAAAAATTTTTTTAAGTGAAAATGCAAAAAGTAATTACAAATCCAGCTATAAGAAAAAAGTTTTGCGTTCCAATTTGGAACAATGGTAAATAAAGTGTTAATTGTGGGACATCCTGTATGAATACGACGACTTAATTTTCCGAGGTTGCACACCTGAAATCTCACTACCTTGGTTTATTTTTGCTATGCGTTGTGACGTGTCAAAATATCCGAGATGTTTAAAGGCTTTTCTAATTATCGCGCACATTATTAGATAATCAAAAATTAACGCCCACATGTGTTAAATAGAAGAAAACGGTATGTATACATAGAAATCACAAATAAGGCAATCAAAACTGATTTTATTTCTGAGGTTGTCAATGAGAAAATGATAAAATTACCAACAAGACATGGAAAAGATGAGATCAACGCTTCTGCGTGCTAATATATAAGACGTTGTTGCCACGGATGAACGCATCGCCATATTTGTTTTTCAACTGCCCGCCGTGGTATTCTTCTGTTTGTTCCAAAGCTGTAAAAGCTCATCTCAAATATTCATTCTAAATTTTAAGATTTTAATACTTACCGATATTCATAAATCCATCGAGACAGGAAAGAATCCCTATAAACTAACGCGCAGTGAATGAAATAATTTATAAGAGAAAGTATATATTACCTCTGTAATCAGCGCCAGAGTTTAACTTAACCACGACCGGTTTACCCACAATTTGCTTCAGAAATTCGCTTGGGGTTTGGCGTTTGCTCATGTTAACTGAAATTATGACAGTTTAATGGAGATAGTGGCTTTCAACTATCCGTTAATTGATATGAAAAACAAATAATTTTTGTAAAAGAACTATTTGAATATATTTCCATAATAAATGTCAGAAATTCCACAAGAATTATTTGAACACCTGCAATCTATTGCGTTAAAATAACCATTAATTACAGAGTTATCGATAAACTGACTATTAGCTGATCACGAGAGTTATGCGCAGCGGCTTCACCGCTAACAAAAAAAAGTTTCCTTTGTAGCCTCAAAAACATGCATTTTTGCCACTTTTTAGCCAAAAAGTGCCACTTTTTGAGATCGCCGGGGAAACATTTTTCCGGATTCTGTTTCAGCATGCCAAGGGGAGCATTTTCATGTATCATGCTCCCCTGTATCGAAGGAACTAAAAAAGTTTCCTTTGTAGCATCAAAAACCTGCATTTTTGCCATTTTTTGGCCAAAAAGGGCCATTATTTGAACACCTACAATCTATTGCGTTAAAATAACCATTAATTACAGAGTGATCGATAAACTGACTATTAGCTGATCACACCAGTAATCACCATATGCAACAGATCCCTGACCTCTTTGTGTTACTATAATCTAATTTTTTGCGAAAGTTGGTCGCCTATTGCGATAAAATTTTCTTCGTCTTTGGTAGACCGTTTAGAAAGATGGGTGATACGGATTAAATCTTTGCTGACATATAAAATATATCCCATTTAGAGTTTCGAGGTAAAACCGGGAAAAGTTATTTACCATTATTAATCAAGAATATGGATTTATGGGCGCTTGGTTTAAACAACCTTCAAAATAAAAACTGGAATAAAAATAAAGACTCCAAATAAATAGATGAATTTCCCATAAACAGGATACATAAAAATAAGATGGAAACGAAAGCCATGTGTTGATAATAAGTATTAAAAAGTAGGCACAGTTAATTTGTTTTCACATTTATTCATGCAAAAAGACAACACACAATACAATGTCGAGAATATTTACAATGTTTCTTTAGTGAGGGCAAATAAGCGGCACATAGTTTGTAAATATTTGTTGAATATGTACACTTCGTCAGCTTTCTCCGCGGCCGCTGTCTTCATCGTTCTCTTCATAATCACCTTCATCGTCTAAAATCCGTGGATAGTATAATTCTTTCTAGTAAATCGCATTATTTGAGGCGATTCTAAGAAATGTAGAAGACAAGTTTAAAACCACACCTGACTCTTCAAGATCATCAAAGTAATCTTCATCGACGTCATATAGATCGTTAGCATCTTCGCAATGTCTAACACTCGATTTAATGCAATACTCCTCCAAAGTCTCGGGAACCACGACGTTGTCTTTTGCAGCCTCAAGTTTAGAGGTCTGCACCTGCTTCCTAAATATGGGATAGTAAAATCAGCAGACAGATACTTTTAAATATGCTTACTTGATGATGTTAGCATATTCAGTATCGGCTCCATTAGAATCCTTCCATTTGCGGTAGCTGACTGACGCGTCCACATTTGCAGGTGACGAGGTATTCGGCTCATTCAAGAGAGAGATGACGGAGAGCAGAATTGTGCGCACGCTTTGAGTTGGATTCCAGCGCTCCGAAGGCATTTCACCGCTGTGAGGATCGTCAACTGGAGGGTGCAGAATGCTGATGCACAAGTCACCGTTCTATAAAAATTCAATCATTGTTCAGTTAATCAGGTACCAAATTAAAGAAAACTTAGAGAACTAGACAAAGCTTACCTCATAGACGTTGGGATGCCAGACTTTGGTGGAGAATCGCATCGTCGGCGGCGAATATGGATAGTTGGTAGGAAATTTTAGCTGAGCCTTGAAGTAGCCGCCCTAAAATGCTTTAATGATATATGATAATATCTATACTTTTTATGAGTTCAGCTACAGAGGATTATTCTAACTCACTATATCAGTTCCTAACTGTCTAGGATTATTCCCAAAATGGTAAGCAAAACTTTTACATATTACTATTTAATATCCCTACATTTTTGTATATCCAGGACCTATCTATGCAAATACGGATTCAATGATAACGGGTTCTACTGAAGAACCTTACGGGTTCTACACAAGATGACCCAACCATAAGGTTGGGTCATCTTGTGTAGAATAAGGGTCAAAACTGCATTTTCAAGATTCTCTTAAAAATTATTCAATTTTTATCGAAAATATAATTTTACTTAGTTTAATAAAATTTTAGATACATACTATAAGGACTGTGAAGGTATATAGGTAAAAACTCATTTGTATTTAAGCAATTAAAACTTGTAGAACTTTATTTCAAGGATTGGTCAATAAAAATGCGGATGGTTATGCGCGAAATGTCTCTGTAACAATCCTTTCACAAGCGTCATGATTTATTCGTGTGTCACATCTCTGAAAGCATACCTGGTAGAGAGTTCCTGGAGGCCCAAAAATGGCCACAGTCCACTTGAAGATATTCTCATCGTCGCAAGTGACAGTGAAGCCCTCAACTGGGGACGTCTGAAGGCTTTTCAGCTCCATTTGCAAAGCGCGGATTGCGGAAGCATTCGATGTGTTGGAAGAGGTTGAGCTGGATCCTTGATGACTATGGTAGTGCGTCGAAGCCTGTAATTAGAATGGACTGAATATTAAATTGGATAATGTATCAATGCTTACCATTTGAACTATTTCCTTGAGTGATCACAACAGCTAGTACCCGTGTTGAAAGTAGAGGAAGAGTATTGATCGTTGAAAGACAGCAAAGCCACTGGAAATGATACAAATTTAGAAACTTCTAGTGATACTATAAATGACATCATGCCCAGTATAAATGGAGGAATGAAGAGTAATTGTTATAAAGACTTGTGTGAGAAGTAAAGCAACTTCTTCGTTACATTTAAAGTACATAAATACTAACGGAATATTATTTAAAGTTAAGATAAACAAACAATGATAAAGAATGAAATAATTTTAGACAGGAAAGAACTTTGCTTTTATTAAAGTGCAATGAAATTATGGAATGATTGAAAGTGGGCCTAGGATTTAGTTTCTGTTGGTACGCGGAAATTATTAAATTTACGTTCGTGGCAGGACAACTTCGAAATTTTTGAAACTAATTTGAAATACTATTTCCCAACTTGTGTGAAACCTTCTCTTATGGATTTTTTATTTTAACGGGAAGTGCAACTTCAGAGAATCTTTTCCTGAAAACCATAAAATAAACGAATTTCGCCTGGGTGAAATACACATTATTTTATATTACAAATTATGTACGATTTTAATAGTAATTAACCATAAATTATAAGCAATTAAATGAAATAAGTTTGCAGATTCAGAGAAATGGCACATCGGGAAACCCAGCATTTTTGCATTAAAGTCACAATGAAACATTTTAGGAACCCGTTTCACACATAAGAGAGCATTTGTGGTTCACTTATGATGACATTAAGGATTCTTCGCTGGGCTATCTGTTGGAATGGATGAAGAAGGTGAGCAAGTTTTCTGGTCGTCAATTGAAAGATGGTGATGTGAATGTCGAATAATTATGTCCCAGAGCACTACAAAAGTTCGTGACCCACCACCACACATATATGGGACACATCGATAGTTAGCCGTTTTCCGATGAAATGGGTCCAGTCTCGACTCTCACGAGACTCCACGACGGGAGGGGGAGGGGCTCATTCTCTGGGAATTATTAAAAACGAAGAAAGGCTGATGGTGGAGAGAAAGACTGGTCCATTTGAAGAGGCAGGGGGATGTTTAGGGCTGGGAATTAGGTGCGGAGTAGCACGCGAGCACACTTACGCGGAAGAAAAAGATGTCTGGTCGGGGCGAGGAGAAGATGGAAAAGAGGAACAAGATATGGGGCAGTCCGTCGGCCGACGAGCCACACCTAACTAGTCAACTCTCTGCGTGCACTAGCGTTAAAGTTGGCTTAGAGTGCGTGTGGTTAGACAGCGAAACAGAAGCTAGAACTTTCCCTTTCACTCTCTGGGTGTGTTTCCAACTCTCCTATCTATATGCATCAAATTGCTCAGCTGACTGGTTTTGGGCGAGCGTATGACAGACTAGACACACAAACAGGTTGAGCTTCGCTAGGTATCTAATGTTTGCTCATTTCTTCACCTACATTGTCTGACAGGCATCGAATCTGTAAAATGCAAGAGCAAAAGATCGAAGGAGATTACACAGAATGAGAGACAGAGAAAAGAAGAAATAGTGGAGAAAAGGGCCGAGGTAGATCCAGAAAGAAATAGGACTGGTGCTGCCAGTCACATGTATGTGGGCGCAGAGAAGGAAGTGAGGACAGGCGCGGAATGCACTCAAACAACGACGACAACAATCGCGAAATACACATGACTGCCGATATTTTGGCTGCCTACCGGGTAGCGGGCCAAAAATCTGCTGTGAATGGCTGGTTGGTGCTCGCAAAACGCTAAGGCTCACGGATCTTTGAAATTAATATGAGAAAATATACGTCATCATTGCTTAGACATGTTAAAGAGAAAAGTTGCAAAGTCGAACGGCTTATGAAATTATAAAGTTGCGATTTGCGTTGAATGAAAACGATATTCTGATGTGAAACTAAATCGAACTAACATATATATTTTGTAACTTTGAATTCGGACGATTTTCTGAAAATCGACTCCGAGTTACTGTAAAAGATGCGGAAAACTAGCATTTTGAAGAGCATAGCAAAAGCACACGTCTGACTTTTAAAAGGTATCATTTTGTCAAAACATAGTGAAGAATAACTGTATGCAGTGAAAATTGAAAATAAAAATTGAAATTAAAGAGATTTATTAAAACGGTTACGTATATTTTTTGTTAACTTTCTCAAAATCAGTCACTTTCAAACATTTTGGAGCACTAGAATTAAGAGAGTAACTTCTGGAAACTTTAGAAATACCATGCTAACCTCAAAGTTTCCTGCATATATTTTTGGTTATTACCGAATCTGATAACCTAATATACCGCTATTATATTTCACAGGACGAAGTCACTTTTCAGGTTTTTTTCGTTATTTTCTGCCTTAATCAAACTCCCGAAATTCCCACAAATTAGGGGTGCCTCAAAAAATGATATCAGAATGCGTCACGTGAACACGCACACGGCTCTTTATGGACGAACTTCGTTCGATATCATCTTCGGAGGGCGTTTTCCTTCCTAATGCGTAGGAGTTATGGTATGATAAGGGCAGAAAATGCGTAAAAATACAAAAATCCCCATAAATGCAAAAATAACTCAGTACACCTTTGCGTGAGATGTAACCGAAGCATCGAGTGGGTAAGATGGACGTAACGTTACATTAGGAAACATAGCAAAATGTTAGAATTAAATTCTTACTCTACAATAAAGTGCTTTCTGCATAGTCCTCATACCCGACAATTTCCACCAGAGCGGCTTGAAAAACAGCTGGAAACTAAGTTCAGCTCCAAACTAGTTTATTACCTAGGATGATAGCAAACTTGAGCTTAAGCTTAACCGCTGATCCTCCATCTAAGAACTCCTTTATTAACCCTATTGTGCGATAAATACTAACCTACAGAATAAAGGGATAAAATTATAGCAGAGAATAGCAAGGATAACAGTAAGCCTCAACAAATTCGAATCAAATTTGGCGCGCTTTTTCCTTTTGGCGTATTTTCTTCCAATGCATTTTGTGATATTGCTTGTTGGCTTCTTACGGAATTTTACCTGACAGTTATGGTTAAATGAATTTACTTGGTCCTGATTTTATGTAACATATTGGATTGTAGGCGTATAGTTCTTCCATTTAGGTCTGTGTTCGAAATGCCTGTCCGTCAGGACATGCCGCCACCAGGCGGTTATGATAACTTCAATTTTCATCGAACCTTTGCAAAGGCTTCCTGGTGGTGGAGACGTAAGCAGTTTATTTAAACAATATTCTGGATTAAAAAAAAATTTAGCGAAAATCGTTGTGCCTGTCACAATCGGATTGTATGTTTACGGATACTATGCGTACCGAATGTGGAATAAGCACGCAATGTGAGTTTCATTTTAGTAATAAAAGTAACTTAAATTGTATATACAATATTAAATTCTCCAACTTTTACGTAGACACTTTTAGGGGTATAGCTTAAGTAAATATGGACACATTCCTCCTTATTTTAGAAAAATGACAATTCAAATTTTTAATTTTTCTTAGGAAAAAGTGACAATTAATTATCACTTTTGAATATACAAAATTTACTCAAATCAGACTATAAGATATATTTACTCCTATATTTAAGTTATAAAGAACTAGGCTTTTTTCCAGCGCCTTCGGCGCTGAAAAAAAACCTAGGTCGGCTGGCGCCGACTTCGCGGCCTTCGGCCGCTCAACGGGTGCGGTTCGGGAGTCTGAATACCATGCTTTAGTCTAATTTTGAGTTAGGGTGCGGTCGACCGTCGCGGCCTTCGGCCGCTCCAACCCCTACGTTATTGGGCCCGGCCTCTCTTCTTAGGTCAGTCCAGAATTCTTGGGCCAGCCAGCGTTCTTAGGCCAGTCCAGCGTTAGGGTGCGGTCGACCGTCGCGGCCTTCGGCCGCTCCAACCCCTACGTTCTTGGGGCCAGCACTTGCTTCTTGGGGTCAGTCCAGAATTCTTGGGCCAGCCAGCGTTCTTAGGCCTGTCCAGCGTTAGGGTGCGGTCGACCGTCGCGGCCTTCGGCCGCTCCAACCCCTTAGGTTCTTGGGGCCGGCCCAGATAGGCTGAGTGTTAACCATTACTGCTGCCAGCAAGTCCAGCCTTCTGGGTCAGGTCAATTGACAGTCCAGCGTTTTCTACTTACAGACAAAAATAAGCACTATAGAAAATGCACTTGCGCAAAATTTTGGACAGACGGAAATAAGCACTATAAAGAATGCACCTGCCCAAAATTTTGGACTGACGGAAATAAGCACTATAAAGAATGCACCTGCCCAAAATTTTGGACTGACGGAAATAAGCACTATAAAGAATGCACCTGCCCAAAATTTTGGACTGACGGAAATAAGCACTATAGAAAATGCACTTGCGCAAAATTTTGGACAGACGGAAATAAGCACTATAAAGAATGCACCTGCCCAAAATTTTGGACTGACGGAAATAAGCACTATAAAGAATGCACCTGCCCAAAATTTTGGACTGACGGAAATAAGCACTATAAAGAATGCACCTGCCCAAAATTTTGGACTGACGGAAATAAGCACTATAAAGAATGCACCTGCCCAAAATTTTGGACTGACGGAAATAAGCACTATAAAGAATGCACCTGCCCAAAATTTTGGACTGACGGAAATAAGCACTATAAAGAATGCACCTGCCCAAAATTTTGGAAAGTATGGTACATTTAGTCTATATTTTGTCTAAAATTTGTCTACATTTTAGCTAAATTTTGACCTCAAATTCGGATTCCCCGCTAAAAATTACCCTAATTAGGTACCTGTCTAAAAATAAGCACCCCTAAGAATGCACCTCTGAAAAATGAAATAAGCGCCCCTAAGAATGCGCTCACAAAACGGGGCGAGACAGCACTGAAATACTAGGTAAAAGGATATCACGTAAAATATTCTTACTTTTACAGAATATGAAAAATACAGCCAAATAAAAAGTATGGCGACTTGAATTTTTTTGATAGGTCACTTTACTGCATTAGGTTCCAGATGAAATTCGAATGAGGGTACTATTTTTGCCGTGAAAAAATCAAACTGAAAGTTTTGTTCTTTTGTTTTGTGAAAAGATTCTTGCCGTCTTAAGTTGATAAAACTTTATGTTGTCATTTTAATTGGCTACCACTGTTTATTGTTCACATGTATGTCTTATTTTACACAGTTTTACTCTTATGAGCTTTTTCGAGTTTACAATTCCGGTTTAAAATGTCAAGACAGTATGTACTACTAAACCATGATATTTGGTTAAGGTAATTGAAGAAATTAATATATTCGTATCCACATGATCTAAAAACAATTTTCAGGAGTGAGAAATTCGAAGACACAGACATTTTCAACGCTATGGATCCATTCCTGAGTGCTGAACGCGATCGCTAGTATGTTTATGTTTCTTCTCATAACAATGAAAATTGTATACATTTTAATTTAGTTGGCTGAAGCTTTTGAAGAAAAATCTTGAACTCGAAAATGAGGTGATGAAAGATGTTCCAGGGTGGAAAGCTGGAACGTAAGTGGTTAGATTATGTTGTTGTAGATGTTCGATGCCCACCTTTACACTCTATGAAGGAAATAAAAATGTTTGACAATTAAATAGTTTTTCTGATATATATTGAGTTATATTTTAGCGTTAATAGAAAAATTACCGAAAAGCTCAATGTTATGTTGGGTATTTTCCATAAAATGGAAAAATGCGACATTAGCACAAAGTAACATGCCTATATATCTATAGTAGAGATCGGCCAAACCGTTTTACCGATACCGATACCGATACCGATACCGATATATCGGTCGAACCGATATTTTCAGAAAATTGAAGAACCGATACCGAGACCGATACCGATACCGAAACCGATACCGATATATCGGTTTTTACCGATATTTTCAAATTTTACCAAAAATTTGTCAAATTTGTCAAAAAATTTGCATTTTCGCCCTTATTTTGTCATTTTTTCGGGTTTTAGTTCATTCTTTTGCACTTTTTGGTTATTTTTTCATGTTTTTGTTCATTTTTTAGAATTTAGTCATGTTTTTGTTCATTTTTTCGCAATTTTGATCAATTTTTACTGTTTCTGTTGGGCCGGGGTTTCTAACCGGAAAATCGAGAATCCGGAAATTTGCCGATTTCACCTATATAGGGGTTTTTTGATGCGAGGAATCCGAATTTGAGGTCAGATTTTAGGTGGTCCCGCCACGAAAATTGGGAAAACCGCTATTTTCTTCAAAAAATGGCCATTTTTGGTCAAAAATGGCCAAAAAATGCCCATTTTTGGGCCCGAAACCAATTGCAGATTCGGGATCAGCGCATCAAAATATCCCTAAAAGCATGTTTTCCGAAAAATCCGAAAAAATTTGATTTTTTGACCATAGGGGGAATTCGTAGAACGGTAAATTCATAGCACGCCATATTCGTAGAACGGTAAATTCGAACTTGAGATGAAAAACTGCAAAAAAATTCACTTTTTGACGCGTTACGTTAAAACTAACTGCAGATTCGGAATCAGCGCATCGAATTACCCCTAAAAACACTCATTGCAGAAGAATCACAAATCTGCAATTGGTGAAATGGTGAAAAATGAAAATTTTGGCCAAAATTTCACAAAATATTGACCAAAATATTAACCAAAATAGCGCCGCAGGCGAAATTTTTGTAAAAAATATGGCTAGTTTGGTAAAAATTTCAATGAAAATTCTGACTATTATCCGATAATCCCGTAAAATTTTCGAACCGATACCGATATAAAAATATCGGTATCGGTCGCCTGTTTTACCGATACCGATACCGAGACCGATACCGATACCGATATATCGGTCGAACCGATATTTTCGAAAAATTGAAAAACCGATACCGATACCGATACCGAAACCGATACCGATATAACCGATATTATCGGCGAGATATCGGTTTCGGCCGATCTCTAATCTATAGCGTTGAAACTTACTATAGTTCAATCTAATATCATATCAATAATTAGTTGGTTATAATAAATTTTACTCTATCTTAAAAATTTCAATAAAACGGCGATACGCTTTTTCCGTTAATAACTTGTGAAATTCATCATGTGTCAACTGCTCATCGATAACATAATCAGTTATTTAAAAATTATGTCTTAAATTCTGCTTTAGATGGTACGGTGAGCCTGTCTTCTTTACTCTTGGCGATAAATGGTGGGATCCCAATTACTTTGTGAGTACTTTACTAATTTTAACTATTTTATGATCTTACATTTTTATAATGAAAATTTGAATACGGGTGAATTTCGTAAACATAAAGTACGACCACAAAATTAGGTGAATATATGCCACTAATGGTTTACTTCCTTAACTCTATCACAAAGTAAAAATATAATTTTTGCCGTTTATCTGTAAATTTAGAGTAGAACAAGTCACTAGCTTAGTCCAATTAGAGCATATTCATTCAGCGAATCCGTTACACACAAGGAAAACACAGTTCAAATTGCTAAATTTCAGGAAGTATATACTCATTCACGAAATATCGACAGAAAACAGGAGTACTCGTGGAAAGCGAGGGACCAGTACCGCCTCCCCCGATGGTATGATTTGTTACAGTTGATCTATAGACTACATGATATTCTTTCTAGGTATGACCAATATCTTCCGGAGAAAATTGTTGAAATGATCCGATAAAGTGTTCCTTGAATATGTATAATTGTAATAGGATTTTTATTCACAATAAAGCACTTAAACATTAGACTTAACTAAACAAATAGCCATATAATTACAGTGCTAGTTTAATCTTTTTTGGCTCTCACCCTCTTGTTTCACAAAAATTTTGGCACTACTATGAATGTTACCGTCAAATATATATATGACGACTTTCTATAAATAGGTAAACCCTAGGTTATTCTAGGTTCTCAAATTATAAAAATTTTTCTCAAACACGCATGTGGAGATAAATGGTAAAACAAGAGCTGAGTATGTGCCAGCACTATTAATGATTTTATTTCTTCATCCTTATTGAGTATCCACCACCAGATTGAGGCGCCATTTCAAAGCTTTCAGTTGACAATCCAAATGGCTTCAAACATAAATCGCCGAGCTTCTTCAACTGGCCCATCATCTCAGCCTTGAGTTCTTCTTCTCTAGCTTTATCCTTTTCGCGCAATTGAGCATAATATTCGATGTATTGTTGTGGTGTTTCAGGAACCACGACGTTGTCTTTTGCAGCCTCAAGTTTAGAGGTCTGCACCTGCTTCCTAAATATGGAAAGTAAAATAAGCGAAAATATGCTTAAAGGTGCTTACTTAATGATGTCGGCATATTCAGCATCGGCTCCATTAGAATCCTTCCATTTGCGGTAGCTGACTGACGCGTCCACATTTGCAGGTGACGAGGTATTTGGTTCACTCAAGAGAGAGATAACGGAGAGCAGAATTGTGCGCACGCTTTGAGTTGGATTCCAGCGCTCCGAAGGCATTTCACCGCTATGAGGATCGTCAACTGGAGGGTGCAGAATGCTGATGCACAAGTCACCGTTCTATAACAGCAACTTAATTATTGTTTTGCTACTACGTGCCAAATTAAAGTAATCAGCTTACCTCATAGACGTTAGGATGCCAGACTTTGTTCAAGAAACGCATTGTCGGCGGCGAATTTGGATAGTTGGTAGGAAATTCCAGCTCAGCTTTAAAGTAGCCACCCTAAAACGAAAATGTTTTGGATACTTTAATATATTTTGTAAAATAGTGATTATGAGTGCAGCTATTGGATCGACAGAGGATGGCCCTAATTGACAGGTCACCATTTCCTGAAGGTCTAGGTTTAGATTCGAAATGGAAAACCAAACTCAAGCCCTTTATGTATTACTCTTTCATATCCCCTGCCAATTTTGATAGACTGCTCCATTTTATTTCCAGAGTTCATAAAGAAGAACGCGGATGTATATGCGCACAAAGATGATAGAACAGCCAAGCTGTTGGCATTTTATTAAGCGTGTTGGTTAGAAATTGGGGGCCTATAACTAGAATGTTACCAGGACCTAGCTCGGCATTACCGGAGAAAACCAAAGACTCATTAAAATTGCAAGATTAGTCCCTACATATTACGTACTATCGCAAACTGCAGGCTCTGATAACATCATAGTTATAGGCCCTCTAGACTAGTGTGAAAATCCAATTGTATTGCACTATAATGCTTTCGGAATATTGGATGATTTATTCTGGTTTCACGTCTTTGGAATCGAACTGATACCTGGTAAAGAGTTCCTGGAGGTCCAAAAATGACCACAGTCCAGTTCAAGATATTCTCGTTATCACAGGTGACAGTGAAGCCCTCAATTGGGGACGTCTGCAGGCTTTTCAGCTCCATTTGCAAAGCGCGGATTGCGGAAGCATTCGATGTGTTGGAAGAGGTTGAGCTGGATCCTTCCATTCCTTGCATAGAATCCTGTAAGTAGAATAGACTGAATATTAAATTGAATAATGTATCAATGCTTACCATTTGAACTATTTCCTTGAGTGATCACAACAGCTAGTACCCGTGTTGAAAGTAGAGGAAGAGTATTGATCGTTGAAAGACAGCAAAGCCACTGAAATTAAAAAAAGAAAACGTTAAGGAAAGATTAATAAAAAAATAATATTTTATATATATTCTTTATAAAATTATGTGAAAATAGTCTTGATAGAATATTACAGTACAGAATATTTTGAGCTCAACTGCTAAAAATATGAATTTTAAATATGTTCTTTGTATATTCCCTAAAGGAAGAATTTAATATTTTTGATCATCCGTGTATAATTAAATTCTCAAAACAAATAAACGATGGTATAAAATAGAACGAAATACGTATCTCTTACACATTTTACTCTTAAGTATATATTTCAAATTATTCATTTATTGTTCAACCGCTAAAAATTACGAAATTCATTGTTAAAGGTACATCCGAGAAAGAGATTGTTTTGGAGAAATATTTAAGCAGTATTCTTTCTGTGATTTTGTGAGAGTAAATGTTTGACTAAAATTAGTGGATGACTAGAAACTACTTCGCCACAAATGCATAGTTTTATGCGACAAATGAAAAATACGATTCACTAACTTCAGAAATAATGCTTGAAATGCCGCCTTTTAGCAAACATGCCTTACAAATTCAAAGAGGCATTATATACCTGGATTTGGAAGACCGATACTCCCGTTCTTAAGCTCCTTTCGTTGCCACAGTGGAATAAAATGGATAAAGAAAATCTTAGAAAATATTTCCTAGAATTTAGCGAACATTGAATATTTTTCTGTATATGAAATTTTCCATTGTAACCTTTCTTTGCTCCCAAAGAGTTTACTTTCGCGATACTCTACTAAGCCACTAAAAAGAGGAACATATGAATAGGAATATTTTAGGACAAAATTAAGTTAATTCCGGGCACCAGAAAATCAGTAAATTATGCGCATTCGCTTTTGGATTTGGTCATTTATCCCTTAATTTTGCGTTGTCATAATTTTTCGATTTTCTAGTCTCCGAATTTATTTTTGCTAAAATGTGCAACCGTTTTTATTTAACATTTTAGATAGCTTGACCAAATATCGCTAAATTTTATCTTTAAAGCAAAAAAAAAGATAGATACTGCAAAGCCCTGTCACAAAAGATAAGATGTTCATACAAAAAAGGTGATCCCGAATTTGTAAAGGCCATAACAAACAGTTATTACTAGTCTTGTTCATATATTAGCATAAATCATCAATATGTCGCAGTTGATACTCAATATAAAAACTGAGCTGAGAACCTTGAGACAGTTTTAGTGTCCATATTTGGGCCCAGTCGTATGTTAGCAAAGTTTTGTTTTAAGTGTTCACAAAACACTTAAACACTGAGATAACTGTTTAGCCATAAAAGTCAATATTTATCTGTTATGTTTCGACAAAGTTCGATATCGAACAAAATGAAACGTGAAAATTCATTTATTTATTTTCCAATAACAATCAGATTGCCTAAATAAATATTCTTTTCAAAGCTCAATTGCATGCATTCAAATAAAGTACAATATATGCCAATAAAGTGCATAACCAAAGAGGAGGGAGTGATCTCGTGATATGACCAATGTTGTGTACAGAGTGGGTCAACAAACTTCTCTGCCTATTAAAAATGGTACATTTCTTGACATAATGTTTCAAAAAGAGCAAAAGAAACAAATTCAAAGTAGACATTTAAATGCCAAGAAATGTGCCATTTGAAATATGAGCCTGTTCTTGACTCACTCTCTGTGTAATAGTATTTGTAGAAGTACATAGATGAAAATAAATTATGGGAATAGGTAACGAAAATAATTACTAATTATGCATATAAATTTGATAACGTGCTCGAGTAAAATTCAGAGGCAGCAAAACAAGCATGGGCACTCTTGCACTTTAGGCACATTTCAGAGTTGCAAAGCCTTTTCAGGTACATGCCAAAAGTTGTAAGTTAATTTTCGTTAAATTATATTGTTTGTATACTAACTACTCTGGGTGATTCTGCAAAAGATTCAGAGCAGATTCTCTGACAGATTATATTTTGGATAAGCTAAAAAAGTCACATAATTTTAACAATATAAAATCTTCAGTCCTCAAAAATGAAGGAGTGCCATAGGGATGGGTTTTACTAGTATTTCTAACGGAATATTGTAATTCACACAAGCTAACATCCGGGAAATCCATCAAAGCAAATTGTTTATCCTCTGCGGCCTAGGCTTCAAGAATATGCCCAGTCCAGCAATTCGTGCGATATGGTGTTACCTTTCTCACACCTGCTGTGGCATGTTGGACGGTGCCTGTTTGGCGTGCGGCATCATGATGCTAGAGGTACAAAATTATTAAAGTGTAAGTGGAATGGGTGTGAAACGAAAAATGGCTGCTACATACTTGATAAGGTTAGCGTATGTGTTGGGCTTCTGCTGTGCATTGCTCTGGACGTCTTCTGAAATTAAAGAGAGAAGTGCGCTAAAGTGAAATGAAAAAAGTTCTTGAAAAGCCTTAAAAACTAAGGAAAGTGACTAATTTCGAGGTGAGGACACAAGCACGGACAAATGAAAAGCTGTGTTGAAAGAGTGGATCACATTTTTATTCTTAACTGAAAACTGTTTCTTACTGAAACCGTTTTTTCGAATTTAACAAACTACTTTAGGACTAAAAATTTTCCAATAATTATCTCAAGCATGCCAAAAAGTAAAGATATGTTCTAATATTTTCGTTTCTAAAGGGGATATAAAGGCAAAAAATTGAAAAATGAATTATTGACGATCCATAATTCCAAACCAGAACGTAATAAAGCATAGTATAAAGCACTCTTTCATCAATGGAACCGAAATGCAATTTTGTATATAGTCTAATAAATATACGGTGCAGTGGTTTCATTTAAAACGCTGAAATGGCAAGAAAGTGACTCAAAGGAAGATGCAACAAAACAACACAGCAAAGTCAACGTCAAAGTTAATAATGCGAGTCAAAGTTAAAAGCACAGAATAGTCGCCGCACATTCACTGCAGCTCACAATTCATACCACATACCGCCAACAAATCCCGCTTTCCAACGACGCATTGCTGGGTCCACATTGCCAGATTTTCCACGTTGGTATCCTCGTCTCGCTCGTGTACGGATCAGAAACATTCTAAATAAGCAATTTCTAGCAATAACAAACCAAATTGAAACATTCTGTCATTTATCGCAACAAATCACATATTTCTGTGAAATTATATTACATTACGTTAAACCTGAAACTTTGCACAGAAAAAACAGAATTGGCGAAAATTTGTTAATATTCGATGAAACATCGGTAAAAAATTGATCTTTCCAGCAATTTGTTGTTCTAAAATAAAATTTCTTACCCAACGCCCATCATAATGAATGTTATGCCGCATGCCCCAAAAATTGCCCAGGCCCACATAGGCACGTGACTTCGAGGGTGTTGTGATTTTAAGGCTCGTTCAACCCTAAACATATATTCTAATCATGGTTTGTCAAATTACGAAAAGTACCGTTGTAAAGCATCCACAGTTCTTAGCACCAAATTGTTTAGCACCTAAACGGAAATTGGATTGCAGATTGCTCTTAAATGTAAAAGATTTAAAAGAATTTTCTTGATAAGCTTTTGTGGAACCTGTGTTTACAGTAAAAGTACTGTCCTGAACTGATATTATATTTTAAGTTTTCTTTAGAAATTGTCGCACTTTCTATCCTTTGTCACTACCTTATTCAGAGGATAAGCATTTCGAAGATTGGAATTTGCTTCATCGACAATTCTTCTTAACGGCTCTACAGCATAGGGCAAGGTATAAGTGTCAACGACTCCAAATTGTTCAACAACATGAGATCCATATGACACAAATACCATCTGAAGCTTAATTTTAATAACAAATTAGCCAAAAACCAATTTACAGGAGTCGACGACGGAAGAGCACCTTTGGAAGACTTAGACACCAACTGAAATATTCATTGTGAAACGTCGCGAAAATGTGTCATCAACCTGTTTGGGCGGATTTTGAACAGTCAAAACGAGTATATCCTCGCCGCATTCTCCAATGGCCCAGTTTTCTCGAACAACCCGCACATAATTTTGAGCATAAAGAAATGCAGTCTCTCTGAAAGTATTTTTAAACGAAGCGCAATAAACAAAAAAAAATATGGTGAAAACTCACGCATTGATAGAATTATCACGACGATTTGCTTGCAAATGTTGCGGTAGAAGCGAAAAATTGGAGCAAAGATCATTCCTGAAATTCGAAAATTGATATTGAAATTGCATGCGTATCACTCAGAAGCAATATGCGCAATATGTAACCTGGAAAAGCACTTACATGTATGAATCTTTTGAGGTGGGTACAACTGGTCCTAAATCACGTAAAAATGCAAACGCAAATTTGTACCAACAAGGCCTTTTGCTCTTTGATTTCTGCTGTTTTCCGCCCTGAAGTAAAAAAATACTTTGAAGGAAGGTAATTTTCAAATTCGTTACCAAAATTTGAGAAGAGCATTGACAATTTTGACTTTTCTGCGAATATACTCGCCGCAATGTGTCGTCGATGACGTACACTAAAAATTAGTAATGAAAACTCAGTGCCTAATTCGAATAAATGCAATTCTGAAAAGTTTCCAATGCAATTAGTTTCCAGTAATTGTACAATTCTGTTGTTTTGCATAATATTACCTTCTGACATGGAAATGATGTTATCTGGATCGCAAATCCACCCGTTGAGTAATTTTGAGTCATGTATACCACATTGCCGTCTATCCGAAAAGTGTGGATATGCTTGTGCGCAGGCATTCATCTCTGGATATGTCTGATGACTGTTTCCACTATAAAAGTATGATTTGTCGTTATATATTATTTTATGTTTGATGCAAAGCAAAGACCGCATGTAAAATATAGGGGTCTATCAAGTTTTTGAGGACGCAGAAAATGAAACTGATTGCCATAGTGAAACATATTGGTCGGAAAAGTTTAGTGACACTAAGTATAATGTGGAATATAACGACTTGTTCAATTCAGTGCTAGTGTGCGGAACACAGGATCGAAGGAATACCCAGAGAAATCTCTCATTATAACTTCTCTCATTGCAAGCTATTATCAATGATCTGTTTAGTAATTCCTTTCCCTTTGGAGTCCTTAACTTGATTGTTTTATGCTTTCCATGTCTATTATCAGTTACAATTGCTGGCTTTCTTTTACAAAACTTGAGAACTTTCATAATTACCTTTATTAAAACATTTCCTGACACAATGTTTCAGTCCGTCGACAAGTTTTATTTTTGACGTAAGTTTTCGAACATATGTTTCCACGAATTCCTTATTAATTTCAAACAAAATTAAACCTTCTTGTTTTCGAAAAATATCATTCTGTATATGACCCTTCAATCTTCCTGGCAAGCCATAAAAGTTGTAATTGGCATCATTATAAAAGGGCATTTTATCGTATTATTTTAGTCTTTGACACCGCACTATAGTCTAATGCTAGATTAATAATGGATAATACATTTTTCATTCAAACGCATTAACTGTGGGAAAATCTTCAGCATGATATAAAAGAGAATCCCTTTAATCCCATTAGTTTATGAGAATATTGGCTAAAAATCGGAATGAGCAAAATTTTGTTATCTACTAAGAAATACTAAAAAAGTGTGAAACATAAAGAATAAAACTTGTAGAATTATCTTCTGACATTACAAAAAATTCTATGGATGTTTTGTAAAAGAAAAATGTTCAGATTAAGTTAGAACTGACGCGGAACGTCGACTACAGTGGCGTAGCCTTGCACAACACTGTCCATAAGTTAGAATTTGTGTCAGAATTTTTTAATGATTCCGGAATTGTTCACACATTTGAAAAAGAATGACAATTTTAAAAAGTCGATGTTTATCTTTGCACAATTTTCTTATTCTATTTTCCAAAGACAAATTTTGTTTAAAATCACGTTGAGTAATGGATTTTTAAATATGCAAAACTTACCGATTTGATTGGCAGAGAACCGCTGTTATGAACGCGATTAAAAGACTGGCCTCTGTGCGCCGATATCTTTCCCAATTAAGCAAATAGACAGAAATTTCCCGCATAGTAAAAAATTATTCACTAAATAATTCCAATTGCGCATTTAGGGTTTGAAGCGAGGAGATGGTCGGTGCCTCGGCAACTCTTGAAGCACCTTCATACCTAAACTAGAAATATTATTAAATATTAATTACCTGACATTATATTGAGAGCGAGCAAAAATAAATGGATTCCTATCAAAAATAGCCCCATAAAAGGGGCAAACACATAAAGCCTAAACAAACACCAAAACAGAATATAATAGCAGACACATTGCTATATACTAAAAATTACGCCATTACTCTTTTGGCCTGAGGGGCTTAATGAGTGAAAGAGAAGAGATTATATTGCAGCCGCGGAGGGTCAACTTCTCGACATCGAGCCGCCATCAGTCATGAAACAGGCCCGTAAAATACCGAGGAATTTGTCGCAAGAACGGCCACACTGACATGGCTCCCCTCACATAATTTCATTTTTGCGGAATGAAAGGACACACAATTCGGGACGAGTCGAAGCAAAGCGCAGGAATCATTCATGGACCACTTTCGCTGGAACAAAGACCTCTCCCCTGTAGCAATTTCTCGGAGTCGGCCCGGCATTTGCGGTAATTCGATTCGTCTTCTTCGCTTTTCGCCCTTTGGAGGCACAGATTTAGGAGCGTGTTTTGCTTAATTGATGAGCCGATTTTTTGGTAAATGGAGATGTCTTGGAACACAAAGCACATAACTAATGAGTGCTTTATTTTCGCCTACTTTTCATTTTTTAAGAGATCCGAGAACAGCAGCAGTAAAAAGAAGTACCGTAATATCGTCTCATATTTCCAGTATAATGTCATTTTAAACAAAACGAAAGACTGCTAATATGCGCTTCTGACAAAATTATTCTTCCTATACTATTCTTGGCCTAATTATAATTTTCTGCGCATGGTTTCTATTGCGCATAGAAATGCATGATTTGAGCGCGCTTTACTTTCCAAGAATGGAAACACTGCTAAACTCTTACAGATACACTGAATATAAACAACAATTTAAATACACCAATAACCCTGGGTTCCAAACCGGAGTGCTGTTATATCGAGGTTCCAATTCATTAATAATAATTGAGAATAAAACGGAGTGTTTATAAAAAGATCAAATTCAGCAAGAAGCGGGTATGAGGAAGCATTTCGACAAGGATGAACGGTATTGATGATCATTTTCATCTCATGTACATTAGCTCTGGGCCAAGATTTATATATTAGCTTAAAAGGAGATATAGGGGTAAAAATGGCCAATGGTCGCAAATTGTTGTTCAGTCTTACGAAAACAACTATTAATAAGCATTGAGGATTAAACGACATTATAACCAAAGTAAAAAGTAAACTTTTTAAAACATCGCAAGAATAAATAAAACTTAAAGTATGCAACAAATCCTAATAATACCATTTCTAAAGTACGCATCAGTCCAGTATATTAGATTTATGACCATCTCGATTGCCATTTTTGGTCTAAAGTATAGGCCATGGGCCAGTCCGGATATGTTTTATGGGTCCATTCGCGTTTCAAATTCCAACCAAGGCCTACAGCTATTACTAAATGGCTTTGAGATTTATTGTTGTTTTGGATGTAATCTAAATCCCACCTATCCCTTCCTCAGGATGAGTCCATTATGCATATCACTCTCCTGGATGCTATTTACACCAAATTCAAGGAATTTGACATGACGGGGTTATAAATGGGATAAAGAATAATGGCATCCATTTAATCAGCTCTAAAATTGAGAGTCTTCCCGGAATCTGGCACCCACGCAAGAATCAGAGCCCAATTAAGTGCTATTGGGGAAATTTATATATAAGAGTTCTCGCTTTTTAATTGAACGTTTTGACGCATATAATCCTTTCATAATAAATGCAAATATTAATCATTGAACAAAGCATCAAAATAAGTGTCCTTTCTAATGGGAATGTTCCAGCATTGATATAAAACATTGCGTTAATTCAAGCAATTGATAGTGATAGAATAATCGGCATAGGAAAAAGGATTTTTAATTAGTCGAACATTTCGTGTAAAAATACATTTTTACATCACACATGAATGGGACCTAATGAATCTTGTGATGAATGATTTTTATTCGCTTTCATAAAGGTCATATTGGTATTCAACTAGTAAAAATCAAATTTTCGTCATTCGGAAAATGAGTTTTTCAGCAAGAATTCGACTCACTGAACAACTTTGTGGTTAACGGCATGGTCGTCTGGGACGATTTTCCCTGAGTTTTGGTCTAAAATGTGTCAAAAATAGGCCAAAAAATGACGAAAAAATAAAATTTTCGGTAGACAGCCGCAGAATAGCCTATCTTACCCAGAATTTCACGGCGGATCTAAATCTGACCTTGGTTTGGGCATTTCATCTGTAAAAAGTGGTCGAAACAGGCCTCCGAAATTTCAATTTGTATGGAAAAAGTTGCAAAGTGTGGTATATTCAGAGGGTCCGTTACCCATGAAATTCGCCGGTCACGAATGAGATCATTTTGGCATATAAGTAAGCTCAGATAGTAGCAGTTTTTAAGATATTAACATCAATCAGGTCGCATCAAAACGGAAGTAATATAAAGCTCTAAAAATTGAATTTTTTTTGAGCCACCCTGTAGTAAAAATCAAAACAAGTAATGAGTATGCTTCTTAGTACAGTGATCACACGGACAGAAGCTTCACAGTTTAGTTTTCCCCTATTAAAGAGTTGATAAATGATGCCAAAGAGTTGGCGCTTGGAAAGGTGTTTGGAAAGTTGGCGCTTTGCCACATTTTTAACCAAAACAGTAACTGTTCGGTATTCCTCTGAGACGCAAGATCATACATAGATTCTAAAGCCGTAAGCGAAAATGGAAGTAAATTTTAGAAAAGCGTTGTAATTAAGCAATCACAATAACACCTTTGTAAAAGAGAGTTGTTAGTTGCTATTGGAAATAATTAACTTACAGCTGCAGCAATTTGATAGAACTGAGGCAATGAAATATCACTATTATATTTTCGAAACATTTGTAAAACAAAAACACGGGAATGCCTCAAGGGAATTGAGGATTTCTATTTTGTTCAAGTGTGATTAAGTTTTTCATCTTTTCTGTGGTTAAACATGGCAAAACTCGAGTTAATTCTAGAAAAAAATTATTGAAACAGTTTTGTAAATAAGAGATCATTACACAAATCTTCAATCATGACATTCCTGTGAGGAAGCAAGAAGAAAGCAAAATCCAAAAATGACCAATTTTCTTACTATATCTCTTTTGATTTTGCGTGCGATATTTCCAAAGTGCTTTTTAACATGTTCTAAAGAATATGTAGTTTGACGGATCTAAAACACAAACTCTCCATGAAAGAAGTCTACGTCTTTTGTGTAAGGCGAGGAAATAATTCGTTTAAAATATATTTTTCAATAAAATAATCCAATGCATTTTTAATTTGAATTTTTTTTGAAGAAAACGGTATCAAACTCAACCAACATAAATTATTTCTTCTACAGCTCAGCTTAAAATTTTGCAGGCAAGACAGAAATAGTGCGAATCGAATATCGCCCTAGGCACAGAAGGGTTGTTATAATCCCCCATAGTCACGTGGATGGATGTTCACGTGTGAATTAATGAACAGTCGAGCTGAGAAGGCGGTAGTCGTGTCCACTGCGAACCCAATAAATGTATTGGATTTCAATTTCAATTAGACAAAGAAGTGTTCTTTTGTGGCACGGCCACAGCCGAGAGTGGACTTGAGAACAAATAAAGGGTCTTTTCGGCCGCAGCTGCTGAAATGATTTGTTCCATTTTCGCGTGAGTGAAAGAGAAATGTTGTCTAAATTCAGACACATGCCTCAGGGTGTGGATATAAATGCTCAATATTACATATGGAGTGCTGCTGCGACTGCGGATATATTTGTCCATATGCATCTTAAATCTTAAACACCTCAAGAAGGCTGCCGCCAAGGGAAACTGAGGATAAAGACTGCGAAAAACAACAGAGATGAATAAAAGATTGGGGAATCCATGCCGCAGGCCAAGTTGTGAGGACGAGCCTCAGGGCCGCCGCAATTCCGCCTGTTGGGAAGTGGAAACGTTTTCCAAAGTTGGTTTTTGTCTCGGGAAAGTGCCCTTGGGGCTGCCCTGTGGACGAGCGGTGTCTTTGGAGGCCTCCCGGCCGCAATTATTATACTCTGTTAATGAATTAGAAGGTGGGTGTGCCTCGAGACTGGCACATAAAGAGCCACCCCGCTAGGCAACAGCTCCGACAGATGGCGATGGCGATTACACGTCGCAGAGAGTTCTCCTTCATGTTCCTCTCTTGAGCAGTGTCAAATGGGCCATATCCATAGTAGGCAAACTTGGATGATGGCCTAGCCTGTCGTCTACACCAACACAAAGCAGTTAAAGAAAATGGAGCATTTTCGTTTAATGATAATGAAAACTTTTGAGACAATAAACGGCTAAATGTGTCGTGCTATAAAAAGTAAAGACAATGTGTTTTCCGAACATTTTGTATTCGCTGAATAGAAATTTGACATCAAAACAAACTGCTCATGGTTATATAAATTTAACAAAAAATTTGCTGCAGCAAAATTTTTAATTTGAACTTATATTGGCAGTTGAACTTATATTATCTATATAAGGTACTGACACATATTCAGTACCTGTTGCTGATGAAACATTGATTTGTACTACGCTATAATAAAAACTGGAAAACGCGTATTTTTCTCACGCAAATTTTTTAAAGTTCCAAATAATGTCAATGCTGCTTTCACGTGACTGCGTAATATAAAAGCTACGAAGATTTATATCACAAGAGTCCGAATTTTGAGCTGCAAAAGTTTAGCAACAATTATTCCGGCTTTTTTAAATAAAGCTGGATACTCTTGACATACGCCATATTAATACACTTGCTTTCCTCTTTCGAAAGAGGTATCACTTGCCGTTTACGATAAACACATGAAAAAAGTTTAGTATGAAGATCGATGATAAGAACGGAGTTGGCTTGCATTGATTTTCATATACAGATTTCGCTCGATAGCAGGACATTCCATAACCAACTACTTTGGCCAAATATGTCCGTACTCGGACCGTAACCAGAGTTGCACGCAATTGCGGATTGCGGAATTGCGGCAATTTTGGCGTTGCGGACTAGCGGATTGCGGATTGGACCGTTTTTTGCCGCAATCCGCAATTATTAAGCACCCCTAAGAATGGCATCGGCCGTGCCCGATAGGGCGCGGCCGAGGAAAAAATTTTGAAAATTTTGCTTTAACAATGAAAAATTTCAAAAGAAATTTTCTCCAAGCCCACTAAATTTTCGAAAAATTTTCGCCTGCGGCGCTATTTTTTCTTTGCTTATTCCTTTGTATTAATCAACAAATTTTGTTCGATTTTTGTGCGAACAAACCAAATTTCTCAAAAATTTTCTGCAATTTTTTCGTAGAAAATTTTATTATAAAAGTTTGTGAAGAAAGAAAAATTGCGCCGCAGGCCAAATTTTTCAGAAATATTACGCTGTTTATCTAGCAGAGTAAATTTATCTAGCAGAGTTAATTTTTCAATGAAAATTGACTCTATTTTTCCAAATTTCTAAAAATTTTCGCCTGCGGCGCTATTTTTGCTTCTTAATCCATTGATTTTGAACTTTTCGCATTGATTTTGTTGTAATTTAATGCATTTAATTGAATAAAAATTGATCCTAGGCCGTAAAATACCATAAATTGGCAAAATTTGGAAAAAAATTAAAAAATTGAGAAAAATTACGGTTTGCGTATTGCGGCAAATTGCGGCAATTTTTCGATTGCGGATTGCGGAATCCGCAATTTTATTTTTTTTGCGGATTGCAGATTGGGAAATGCCGATTGCGTGCAACTCTGACCGTAACATTATCTTTTGTGTAAAAAATTGTAATATTAATATTCATTTAAAAAAGCAGGTTTGCTTTAAAATGTATACTATTTTTATTCCATGTATTGCGTGTATACTTTAGGACAATTTGATCCGTTGTATCCTCCCAGTAAGCTAGCCCTGAAATCCGAGCATGGAATTGATCTTTGATGCCTTATTTTCTCCGTAATTATTTCGTGACAGAAAAAAGACCACACATTATGTCAGAGTGCCAGAGAATTTTCCGAAATTCATGTTTTCGGCATTCAGCCCCAAATTTTTGTCACCCGGGGTTTTCGGAATCCGAATCCGGGGTCAGAATCGAACCGCGCGTCTCACCACCGCAAACTCACTCTTACCCATGAACATTGCGAGCCGCCGCAGGTGGCGAGCCAGTCCTGTGGACGGCCGCGCAGCGCCCGACCTTCTCCCTTGGAACGTGAGGGAACTTAGAGCATATAGGTATGCATGTTTACAAAATTTTTAATCCGATTCCCGTATGGAGTCACTGCCGCTAGTCTTGGATATTTTATCTGCGGTAAAACAATATCATGTGTTCAAAAAATTTTTAATCCGACTCCCGTATGGAGTCCCTGCCGCAAGTCTTGGATATTTTATCTGCGGTAAAACAATATCATGTGTTCAAAAAATTTTGCTACAAACATTATTGGCTTTTAAATAATTTGACACAACAGAAGTGAAATGTATGTTTGGTGTTATTAGAATGCTCGTTTCTCTACTTTCTAACCACTTGTTAAGATTTACGTCAGTTTTCACAAAATTAGAAGGTACCCAATTTTGTAAAATGAAAAACTTTTTACTAATTCGGCCTTCAAGCTAATTTGAATTCAGTAATTTTCACAAGGTTGTATTTGTTGGGATTTCGTTTCGGTATCCTTTTCTTCCCCTTCGCTGACTCTTCCAGGCTACAAGATGACCAGCTTCAAAATTATTATGCAAAAAGGAGCACCTCGTTCGGCGTACCAAAACGGAATCCAAGTAATTTGTGCTCGCTCAACTCGCAAAACCCGTCACTACTGTTTACACTTGCTAAAATAAACTTATTAAACTCGCGCGCAAGACCTGGCTCTGTAATGTTACTTTTATCATACATTGTTGACTCATTCCTCTCCCCAAAAAAGGTTCAAGATGTCCTTGGTCAATATTTTATGCTTGTGAAATATGTTTTGTGTACCAAAGAAATGCCAGAATCATATTATTTATCAAGTTGTAACCATCGAAACCGTTTCATTTTGCTTATCGTCGTGAGAAATTATATGATGTAAATACACAGGACAACAAAAGATTTCTCATGTAAGTTATTTATAAAAAATAATTATTAAAAATTTAATTTGGAATCACGAATGGTTAGTATATTCTCTTATAAAATCAAGCATTATGTAACGTTTAAATTTGAAACATAACGCATTTCTCATGAACATGTTCCCATAAAATTGCGTTTGAAGCCAATACATTTCACTTTTATTCATCATTTCAAGTATAAACTGACTTTTGGAATTCTTCAGCCGAATTGGTTTCATTTTACTAATGTTCCATTTACGTATCATAAATACGTTAGTTATTTTATAAGTTTCGATAGTTTCACTTTCCTGGATTGGGCAGAGTGCCAATTCTTCCAAATAGGCAAAAACGATCGTAATGTGGTCATGTAACAGTAGGGATGGGAATGCTGAAGTAAAAAGTACTATAATTACCATGCCATTGTAGTGCAAATACCACTTTGGTAGTATGTCCAATGTCTGGAAATGACTTCAGGATAGAGTAAATCAGTGGTATACGTGATTTTATTAATGCCTTTAGCTAAAATAAATTTCAGTTTTTATTTACTAAATGTCACCCAACACTGGCAGTAATAATGGAACTTTAATACTGCCTGGCTACTTAACCTATTTAAACTATGGCGAGACTTGGATTTCCGTTATTGCTCATGCTATCACAATCCCCCTAATGGCTCATCTAATTTTTTGCGCCCACTTCCCCGGAAAGATGTCTCCATTTGTGCTTCGTGGCGGACTCTCAAAATCGCTGCTCATATATATGTACCACCAGCTATTCTACTCTACCGCCTCCGCACCGTATCACGTTTATCAGATTTGGCGTTGGCGTGCTACGCATTCAGAGCCATTGTATGACGCTCGATTTTTGTATTGGTCGGGAATTTGGGGCATGAATTACATGTGGATTACTCCATTGGCTGTATTACTTTTGACGGTTGACAGGTGCTTGATGCTCAGTTTGCCGCTACGATATAGTCGCAGAGTGCAAAGTAGAGTGATTTGGATGGGGCTTGGCCTCGTTTTGCTAGGAACCGCAGCCAACACTTGGCTATTGATGCTAGAATTGCCTCTGGATCTTGAGAAAAGCAAGTTGTTTTGGTCTTGGAGATAAAATATAGCATTCTCATGAATTCCCCCCCCCCACTTTAAGAATATTGGAGGTATAAATAAATTCCGAAGAATATTTTTGGGGAAGGTTGATCCAGAGAAGAATTTTTTTCCATAATTTTCACAATAGGAAGTTTTCTTCTCCAGAGAAAGCAAAATTTGCCTCCCAACATTTACGGAATTACACATAAACGAATTTTTATTTCATCAATTTCTAGCCAGGAACTGTGAAACAATCTCTTGCGTACTTGTCAACCACGCATTAATTATGCCTCAGTTGCGATCTCGACCCGTTTTTGCTACATTGAATGTTACTGGAAGTATATTATTCATCTACCTACTAAAGCGAACAATCATAATTAAATTAGTGAGTGATTAACTCTTGACTGGGTCTGGTACCGGCTTGAGTTTTGATTCCTGCCATGTGACCATCGTTATCATACTATTATCCACAACGAATGAGTATAGACGTTTGAATTAGCTTTCGCGCCTAATTCAAACGTCTATACTCATTCGTTGTGGATAATAGTATTATCAAGATGAGCCAAATATACGTCACCTCAAAAAATCTGAACGAATGATGATTCATGAATCATCATTAGCGCATATATTTTCGATTTCAACCTGTTTTACCGCTGATACAATGCATTGCGAATCATATATATGCTAAAATTTTCAGAATGATCGAGTTGTCAGAGTTACGGTAATCATGGAGCTGCTTTTCGATGCCATTCCTGGGATAATATTTGATATATTCAACGAGGTAAGTGGTTGATATAACAATAACATGTCGGATATAACTTTCTGCACAGCAGTTTCGACTTTTAATACATAAATCACCAGAGAAAAGAAAGACAGGTTTTGTATAAACGGCATGCTAAATAGCACATCTTTTGTTTATAGATAATTGGCATAGTAATAGCCAACTATGCAGGTGGTATTGGCGGAACTTTGGTCACCGTTGATGGCGCCATATGCTCCGCGCTGTACTCCTCTATTTTGCTTACGCGCAAACACAAAATAGAGGAGCAACAACGCCTGAAACTCAGCGATGAGGGCCTCAGAAGCGACCAAAATGTTGCGGAATTTGCTGGTGTTCGAATTGGAAGCACTCCTGTATTAATGATTCGCAGAGGTGCATAATCATAAAGTAAAAGAGCATGAGTCATGAAACGCCGTAAGATTTCCCGAGAAATAAAGTACTATTTGTTTTTGAATGTTATATTATGTGAAACACATGAAACTGTTTATATAATAAGCCAACAAAAAATTTTCGAAAATAATATGGCAGATATCTGTCGCATATGAGCGCTTTTTGTCATGGATTATATATTTTATGAAGCAAAGCCATTTTGTACTTTACAAATTCTGTTATTTGCAAACACAAATTTACAAAACCACAAAAACGAATGCTGAAATTTGAAATACAATTCCACTCTATACCTTATATTTTTCCCTAACAAGAAGGTAGACCTTTCCGTACATATATAGTACTTCCAGTAATTTATATCTGTCGTAAAAGCTAGCAAACGCTTGTTGCTATGCTCCCTTCAAAGTGGAATTTTTGGGTGTTTTGGCCAAAGATAGGAGCGATATACAAAGAAGAATGGAGGGATGCTTTCTTCTTGGCAGTACATCAGCAATTTTCCATGCCGCATGAACAAAATAGCTATGGCTGTCTAAAGTGCCTTGCTTCCTGTATGGAAATTATTTAATATACATTCCACTTGTATTGTATAAATATGATAATCTAATTGAAATTCTTTTTAACTTCTCAATTTTTCACATATTATGAGTGTTCAAGAAGAAGAGGAAACAAAGCTCAATACTCCAGATGTGGGAACGAGTAGCGTCAACGGAGAGGAAAAATGCATCTGTGAATTATGTGAATGCGGGTGAGATGTTGCATTTGTTGAATAGAATTAATTGATTCACTGTAAATAAAATTAAGTGCTCTTCGAAACGTTTTTATGGCTAGTGAAGGGCAAACGATCAATTTAGTTGAAACTGTTTCTTACATTATCATAATTGTCTTAAGGTTGACCATATGATCATTTCGGAGCGAAAATTTTAACCTGAAATTAAGAATATTCGGAATGAAGGAAAATTTAACAAATTTGTTATCCATTTTCCAGTACATTAGCCTTTCAAATAATTTCAGAAATCATCGGTGCCCGCATGAGGGAAATCTTCGATTAAGCGGCGGAATTGAATTCAATAGTAGTGAATATGGCAAGAGCTTTGTGAACATAGGAGAAGGTGAAAGGGCAGACGTTATTGGACCGAGAGCGGATAATTTGATGAATATAGGCACCTTCGCATTACAGACCACGAATAACGGTAAGGCCTTGGAATTTTACAGTAAATCCATATCAAAAATTTTCAGCCGATTTTCAAGCATGGCCTCTCGAGCCAAGTCAGCCTGTGAAACCTGCGGAATCCTACATGGTTCGAGATATTGACCTAGAAAGCTTAAAGCAATCAAGTACTTTTGGCATTTAGAAACCTGATACCGCTTTTGATGCCACAACCACCCACAAATCCGACTTCACGAACAAAGGATTAGCCACTCAATTACCAGTGAAGCCTCAGTCATCAAGTTATTTGAGGCCAGACCAACCCTTCAATGAAATTAGTACTCATCAGGCCGATTTTCAAGCTAGATTCGTTAGTTTTGTTCCTTCGTTAATCCACACAGAAAAGTAGGGTAAAATGACCGAACATACATTAGTTTTGACAACCTCAAATCTTCCGACGCATTTTTTGGCCAAACAAGTTTTAGCAAAGATAAAGGAGGAGGATTTTTTGTATAAAAACAACGATTTGGGGCGAATGCCGAATCGTTTGAAAAATAGCTGGTCACATTTCAGATTATAATTTATGCACTTAGGCTGAGGCGGTTACATCCGCGCGCCGCCCCTCGGTTCTCTACAAATCCGATGAGCCATTCGCCGGGGAAAGTACTCAACATAGCGATTTTAAAGCATTTCGGATGACTCCACCGAAGCCATTTAGGCCGAAAGAAAGCCGACATACACACGACGAACCTTTTGCTAGCGAAAGTGTTAACCATCGTGATTATAAAGTCTTTCGAATGACTCCGCCTAAAGAATTCAGGCCCAAAGAGAGCCGTCATCTTTCTGATGAACCGTTCAGTGTAAGATGGAATTCATTCGTGGGGCGCATTAAAAAGCTTGATCAATTTTAGGCTACAACCGAGCACAAATCAAGTTTTAACAGAAAAATTATAGACGTAGTTCCGAGCTTCAAACCCCAGACTCCTATTTATAGGCCAAGCAGTCAGCCGCTTGACACTGTCACCACATATCAAGAAGGCTTCACGGCCAAAACAGATGGTAAACATTCTGGCTTTTGAAATGTTATACAACCTTGAGGAGAAAGTTTTGGGGTGGGCATATGAAATTTTTGGAGGGCCCTGTGCCGCACTCAAAAGGAAGTATTTGACAATGTGGTAAAATGGGAAATGTAGCTGACGCTTTGTATTGTATTTTAAAAAAAACTTTATTTTATTAGTTTGGATATATTAAAATACAAGGGCCAATCTGAGACCACCTAAATTTTCGAAATTTTAGGTGGTCTAAGAATACTCCTCCTTGACATTTCCATTTTATTTCAAGGACAAGAAGAGGGTACTTTTGTATAATAAATTGTAGTGTTGTCTTTTATTTCGTACAAGGCAAACTCCGGGGAAATGATCATAAGAGCGAGAAAAGTTTGCCTACTCCGGGGACTCGTTTTTCGCTTAAATCGCACTTTTTCCAGTATTCAGATGCATATTTCTCCCAAAAATTTTGAATATTTACATGGTCTAAGATTGGCCCTTGTATTTTAATATATTCAAACAAATAAAATAGTTTTTATTAAAACATAAAATACAAAGCGTCAGCTACACTTCCCATTTTACCACATTGTCATATGCTTCCTTTTGAGTGCGGCACATGGCACTCCAAAAATTTGATATGCCAACCCCCCAAAACTTTTCCTCAACGTTATACTGTTGCTTTTACGATGTTTCGTTTTGTAGTAGTTGAAAAAGTGGAACCGATGCGCCATAAATCTCATTTGACAGTTTCCTCCAATCGACGGTTTGATAGTGCGACCGTTCATCAAACAGATTACACTGCAAAGATGGAAAAAATTTGTCCAGCAGAATTGGTGCTCACTCGAAGGTAAGCTTGAGGTTTAGAAAATATCTGGCCATGACGTAATCACCTTGGGCCCAGTGAATTTATGGGGTATTGGCCAAAGGGAGACTTCGTCTGCAAAACCCAGAGGATTGAAACCAATGGGGCGTTTTGTGGGTGGAAAAGTTGTAGACTGCTGGGTCTGGGAAACCCCTTTACAGACCACGTTTGAGAAGTACAGACAAGCCAGCTAATCGATTGATTGCTGTGCGGAAGAACAAAGGGAGACCGGCCAAGTGTTGTAAGGGAAGCTGGGAGAATATTCCTAACAGTTCAAAGTTCTGAAGGGGAAACCTTGGCCGGATGCAATGAGAAAAACACAACTTTCGGTCCTTTTGACCTCACTCACTACCGTAAATAAAGGAAGGGAGCCTTACGGATTTGTTTAGGAGTGTTAATATTTTCTCCTGATTTACTTTCCAAGTATGAATTTTCTCTTGGTTTCCGTTCTCTTTTTGCCCTTTTGTGTAAAGTTTTTCTTTAGGCCGGGCTTTATCTTTTGATTGTTTTCAAACTTCTCGCTTAGGCTTTTCCTTAATTACCGTAGGCCGCCAAAGTAGAGGAATAAATGTAAAATGTAGATGTGCATTTAGGTGTGAGTGTGATTAGTGTGGTTATAAGGCAAAACACAAATTATTAGTTGATAATTGTATTTTAGGAAACCAAATATTATTGAGGCGAGGCTGGCTCAATTTTTGATTTGGATAGGAGAAAAGCTTTTGAGGCAAAAGGCTGATTTTAGAGATTTCAAGGGTGGGTGATCTCGGAATAGATGAGAGGGAAGTTTGGGAATTCAGGGTATCGAACTCAAGGCTCAAAATCTGTTTGTGGTAATGAGCGCAAAAGGTGGTTGGAAAGCCCGGGTATAATTTGGGGTAAAAGGTTTTGAGCTTGGGAAGCTCGAAAGAAAGTCAACGTAGGGTGATTGGAAGATTGCAGTGACTGCGAAAACGACTTTCGGAGGTGATTGTAAAGCCCGGATATGTTTGGGCGATAATGAAAAGAGAGGTGATCAAGTTTGGGTCGGGTAGTTTAGATAAGGCTAAAGGTAGGGGCCAGGAATGGGACACTGGCAAATCGTAACTGCAGAAAGTTTGGGAAAACTCCACAGCCCGGAGCCTGCGCTGAATGAGAAAAGCAGAACAGAACTGCACAGAACAGGACTGTTTTTAGCGGGTGGTCATGGGCTTTTATAGGGTCTATGGCCAAGCGGGGGAGTGGATAGGATGAGCAGAGAGTCCGATTCGGGAACTATTTTGGGAATTTGGGAATGGAAATTCCGAGATCTTGAGCGATAAGGGTCCACAAATCACCCTTTTGGAGATTTTTGCCTTAGAAAACTATTTTTGGCCAGTCTCACAAAACATTACAAAAAATGGCAATTAAATAGGGTCGGACACGACAGGCCAGTATATTGTTGGTTTGGGCAACAAATATACAACTGAGTTATTTATTATAAAACTGAATTCTTCACAAAAAAAAATTAAAGAAAAATTTTATTTATGTTAAAGTAGTAAAATTTGACATTATTTGAGCAAATTTTTATACCAAATTAGGCGTACAAATTTGTTCGATTTTTTAGACGAATATGCTATATTTTTGAAGTCATATACAAATACAGTTTTGACAGTGCATTATAACTGTAAATTTCAGGGATCACTCATTCAAATTGTCGGGTCGTAGAAATGGGCATAAGTATTACACGAAAGTTGGACCCGCTATTCCTGCCGATTCGCGCCTTATCCGTCGCCAAATGTCACCAGTACAAGGGTAAAACTAAAGATAATATATTTATACCCAACGTCGTTCTCAATTGTTCTTACGCTAAATAAAGATTTATACTTCGTACTAGCACTGACTCCTATACATCCGTCCGCCTCATTAAGTCCAAACGAGCTTTTCATCCTCTTTTTGCATTATGAAAGTGCATTCGTAGAACGATAATAACTAGGGCCCGGATTTCCCGGACATTGTCCGAAAATGACCGGAAATGTCCGAAAACAGTCATTTTGGAAGAAAAATTTCACGTTAAAAATGCAATAAAATAGGTCAATTGTCCGAAAACACACATTCCATGTCCGAAAATGGGAAAATTTTAGAGAAAATGTCCGAAAATGCGATTTTCATGTCCGGAAAATCCGGGCCCTAATAATAACCCATAGTATGACTGTAGCTCGTAGGACTGATTGTGAGATATCTCTCATTTTTCATGGTAGTTTTTTCACCATTTGTCGTCGAATTTTCTGGGTGTTTTTCTCACCAATCCTGCCATACTGGACGGCATTTTCTGGCGGAGGTGCGATTATATGTTTGATCGGATTTTTGATGCGCTGTGTATGATTTTGCACATTATTTGCGATAAAATATTCTTAGGCTGAGCACGTGAAAACCTGTTTCGGTCCCCAAGTTGTATAACTCTTTTAATCATAACATTATAAAATATTCTAGTAACACGCTATAAAATATGAGAACACAAATATTGCTGATATCGAACTGAGCAATACACCCTCTATAAAAACAGATCAAAGTTTGTTTCGCGTTCTTTTGGAGTCTAACACATAACAGCTATAGCAGCATTTGCTCCGAATTCGTTCCTGATCGCACCTGTGATTAGATCAAGTTACTAAATATCAACTATAGGTCTAAGATACTTACGAGTGAAATAATTTCAAAATGTCGCAAAAACGGGACTTGTCTTCGCACTCCTCATAGAGCACGGTGGAGTCTGAAATTTCACAAATAATCACGGTTCTTTGAGTTTGTATTTAATATGTTGGTTCTTGATACAGAACATAAACTGGCGTCTATAAGAGCTTTATTGAATAGATTGACAGGTGCACAAAATTATCACAAACGGCACAAAGCGAAATCATAAACTAAAGAAAGACAGCATTGGGTAATGAAACAAAATTGAGGGATACATTAATAAGTCGATTAAATAAATGACAATAGGAATGAAACAAAATAATAAGGAATCTTTCGAAAATATTTATATAATACTGATTAGAAACTTGCAAATTTATATGTAATAAGTTAGCGCACATGATTTCCAGAAATTGTTATTCCATAAAAGTGATCTCTTCAGCCAGTGGAAATAACGTTTCAGGTAGTGAAACTAGAGTTGTAAAGTCGTCTTGTTCATGTCCTTGATTTCATTCTATATTTTGATTTTGGTCAAAAAGTTTGTTTTATTTGTCTGGGAAAACTGATAAAAGTGCAAATCTACGCTCTAGAGAAACAGTCTTTAATAAAATAGTCGAGTTTTGGCGCTCAAATTTTCCTATGCGCGCTCATAAAATGTGCAGGTGGATACATATTATAGAGCTTCCAACCCCTCCACTTTTGCCATCCTCGAAAAGGCTCGATTTGGATGGGGCTGGACTCGACAATTTTCCCATGTGCAACCTCAGAATATCCATCAGTAGATTCCTCTGCAGGTGGTTCGGTCGTCGAAATACTATGTGTGGGATTCACAACACTGTACTCAATCACATTTGACCCAGATTTGGGCTCGTTTTCAGACACATTTCCTGTTTCATATTCAGATGTGGAATTTTTACTTCGATTTGCCGAGGTTATTTGAGTTTGTGATTGGTTCGCATCTTCGCCATAGCCGCATGATGGTAATTTCGTTGCATGTTCACATGCGCGTATAGCCGTAGGACGATGCGTTGGTAACCGGTCACAATTTCGCCCAGCAGCTTTCTTTGTACCATGCCAAACACATCTCAGGAGACGCATCTATAATCAATATTCATTTGGTTTTCATTTAGGAATTCAGTAAAACAAAGCTCACTTGGACGCCTCCATCTCCGCAAGCCTTGCTACACGCACCCCACGCCGATGGACGCCATTCCGCTGTGCAATTTGCTAAGAAAAATGAAATAAGCTTTTTGAAAACATTGGCATTTTTGTGACACTGATATGCTATTAATGTAATTTTAAACACATTTTGTACGTATCCCATTCACCAATGGCATGAGCTTTTCCATGAAATTTCACTTGCCATTATTGTGAGAAAAAATAGAGTAATAATTTAGCTAGCTGTTTTAT